>CAWUFW010004848.1:1205000-1451563 GCA_963921515.1 Calotriton arnoldi
GTAGCTTGTCGTGAAATCTCCCGGTGTCCTTTTCGGACAGTCTAGCGACTAGCTGCCTAGGTGTAATGTGGCTCCATGTCACGTGTGAGACCTTCATCCGAGCTAAGCTTTTTAATTAATAAGCAGTGGCTTGTATTTGTGCACCTCTAGGCACATGCATACACTGTAAAAACAAAACTCCAAATTCTAAAATATTGTGTGGCCTAGGCTGGAATGAGAGATATAGTTAAAAGTGCGACACATGGCATGGGCGCCCTTAGCAGAGACCTGTGGCAACCTACTGTGTGATCCGTTTGTGTCTAATCAATATGTTTAAGGTGGTACGCGTAGCCTTCATAGCTATTTTTAAGAAGCCGAAACCTGTGTTCTTCCAGCTCCGGGACGCAAGAGGGCAGTGTTGTACTGAGAATGTGCATCTGCACCTGCCACAGAACACGGGGTCCTGTTCTCACATATGTGCGCCAGTGCATGATAATATCGTCTTTCACTATTTTACAAAGACACTCGTTTGATGAATCAAAACGGCTCATATGACTCGTGATCTGCATCCGTTGAACAGTTAAATTACCTTGGACATCGACCTTAAAGCCCGTTGATCGTCTTTGCAATGAACTGCAGAAAATGTTGAAAAGCGAGTTGTGGAATAGATTGACAATTACATTCAGCAAGAAAAGTGTAAAGCCCCAGTTGAAAAACTAATGCGCACTGTCATGTTTTGTTTCCCTAAATACACTATACCCACCCACTAAGGAAGAAACGATTAAACAATTACTAAATAGAGTGGAATCTGAGACAAAAACACTGAATTTGCAGTGGCTGACGTCATCTAAACAGATGTCAATAACTAACCTATCACAACAACCCACTGGCGAGCAAAGGACAGACATCCACTCTCCCAGGATTCCTCTGGTCCCTGGAATAGTCAATCTTAGGAACGAGTCACTTTTCTCACTACCCCTGCAGCCCTCTTTAACAGTGAGACTCCGAAAGGGCAAATGTTTTTGTTATCAATCTTATTGGCATTGGTTACTGTGCAAGACCAACACCTTTTATTTGCATTATAGGTTTTTATATACAAATACCATTTATTTGCATTATAGGTTTTTATATACAAATACCATCTTTTGTCATTATACATCTAGATAAAAAGCAGAGGTATAAAACTCATATTTCGCAGGCAGAGGCTGCTATTTCACAGATAGATGTGAAATGCGGATTTCACTCAACAGTAGCCCTAGAGTACTGTGACTTCCTCCCCTCCAGCTGCCTAATCTCTGGGCATGATAATGCGCATCCTTCAGCTCCACAGGGGCCCCACAGGCCTAGGCGAGTCCCTGCTGTGGACGTCCCCATTTTCCTTACCCACCCTTTGCCCTCACTGTCCTTAGAGGCTGTTGTAAAGGAGTGAGCGCTAGGCCCACATACTTAGGAAATAATGCACACTGACACCGTAGTATGGTACTGAACAACTGGCCCAGGGCACGTGCGCCCGGCCCCTTTTATTAGCAGGGTGACACCTGTGATGGGTGGGTGTAAGTATTTTACATAACACTCCTGAACACTAGAACGTGTCCGGCAGGACACTACAACCCTACCAAACTTTATTGGAAAAGATCCAAACAAAAGTCCAACCTGTGGGAAAAACACAGCACCACTAAGTCTCTTCAAGCCCTCTGCCGGGCAGTACTGGATCGCTTGACCACGTGGCCATGAGGTTTTAGTCCACCTCAGCGATGTTGTTTGGACCGCCCTGGCCTCACGGTGTTGGAGACTATTTACATAGTTCAATGTAGATGCATCCGGAGCAGTGATGGAGTCCACTACAGAGATCTTCTAGAAGGCGCTCAGGCTCCGGTGGACGGCAAACCTGCAACGACTGAGGATGACCTTGGGGGATGAGGGCCTTCCTTGAAGGCGAATGATGCACCCCAGTGCCCACTGGTAGAGCAGCTTCAGACTCTCCTCTCCTGCCTGGACTCTCCTCTCACAGGAGTCTCCTTGAGGCCCTTTCTGCCGGGCTGCCACGGGACCGTGTGGACTGTTCAGGGCCTCTTGCAGGCCGCGCGAAGGCGTCACTGAGGAACTGGCAACAGGACCACAAACAAGTCGCTCTTGCAGCCGCAAAGGGTGGTTGTCTCAGCCTTTGTTATATCTTCTTTGGGTGACCAGTCTCCGTCCGTGACCTTAGTGCTTCCCAGTGCCTGTCGTGGAGCTGCTGCAGACGCATCTCTGGTCAAGGCTTCCGTATAAAAGGCATCTTTTGATTTGCCACCCTGACCCCTCATTGCCGGATTTGCACAAAATTGATCAGTCCACTAACTCAGTCAGCTAAAGATCGGCATGGCAAGTTATGTGAAGATTCGTGCAGGGGAAAAAGAAGTCGGGTGTGAAAGGGTTTTTCCTATTTTAGCTCCTATAGGAAATGTTGCTTGTGCCTACAGCCCAAACCGCTCAACAGGTTTATACCAAACGTGGCATGAGAGGAGCACTTTAATCCAAAATTGTGTTTTATTTGGTTTAGTGTAAATCTCTTCAGTAGTATTTGAGTAACAAGCAATAAAAAAAGTTGCAGAATGAGCTTTAAAAGGTTAACATATTTGTTAAGTTCCCATTCGTGAATCCTGTCAACCACATTTTGAATTTTTTGGGCTCTAAAATGTTTTCTACCAGCTTGAAACTCAGAGTGCGCTCCAACACAACAATTGTACACTGTTGAAATAACATTTGCACAGCGATGGGGGGGGGGATCTCCGATGCGCACAACACAAGAGTAGTGCTATGGGGTAGCCAGGATCTAGGAAAACTCAAGTCCCAATCAAAATTGGCGCATAACCCACAAGTCACAAAAGATTCAAACCTCATGAATGGCCAGTTTAGGTCCTAGAATTGACTTTCATATTGTGGTTGATTCTCACATCATGCCTGACTTGGGAGTTTCATGCTGTCTGGCCGTTGGCAAAGCCCTGCACCCAACACCCGCAGCGCATGGGTGAAGATTGTGCAGCGGGGGTTATTTGAATGCAGCAGGTAGGGAACTGCACCCAACCCCTGCTGCGCATAGTCAAATACTTTGTGCACCAATAGTAGACTCATGGCATGCGGTAGTTATAATTTTAATATTACTTACAACATTTGTAATTGCATCTGTCACATTAAGGGTGAGGACATGAGCATTGCATGTGGTGTGTGAGTTATGGTTTGCATGGCTATTGTGAGAGCTATCAATTGTGGTCCTAACTAGAACTTGCAAATTTCAGTGGGTTTTCGGTTTTCGTTTGTACCCATAACCACACTTTAAATGCGATTTCTTTAGTGAATTTCTGAGATTGTTTAAGCATACACTGAATTTAACCATAATTTTACTTTAACCATTAGATTTTTGTGTGCAAATACATATATACATATATTTTACATATATGTCCTGTTACCTCCTAGGCGCAGGAATCAAGGATAGTTTACTTTGCTCAGAGTAATCAAGGACAGGACTCAACTCCTGCATGGAAACCAGAGACACTCCCCTCCCTCCATACAGAAATCAAGGGAAAACTTCTACCCTCTGTCATAGAAATCAAACATAGTCCTTTCACTGGTCATTTAGGGATATGCACTAGAAAAAGCCATAGAAATCATAGAAAGAGCAATGCGTATGCTGTCTCATATTTTCTACATGGATGTCAAGTTGTACAACAAAATCATGGTTAGAAATATCCCTTCAGAGTCGAAAATCAAGGACATATTACTCAAAAACATCAGATACAGTTCTTCCACATAGGAATGAAGGATAAGGTCTTGTCACCTGTATAGAGGCCAGTAACAGGTATTGCATCTCCTGTATACAAAAAAGTGAGACACATCTCCTCTCCCACATAGAAATCAGTGAAAGTCCTTCATCTAGCACAGAGAAATTGGACACAAACTTTTTGTCTCCCACATAGAAATCAGTGGCAGATATGTCATCTCCAACAAATCAGTGACAGACTGCTCATCTCCCTCTTAAAAATCTGTGGCTCTTCTCTCATCTCCACATAGAGATCAGTGGCAGACCTGTCATCTCCCAAACAGAAATAAGTGGCAGATCTCTCTTCTTCACATAGGAATCAGTGACAAACCTCTTATGCCCCACATAAAGATCAGCGGCAAACCTCTCATCATCCCTATAAAAATCAGGTCAGGCCGATCATCTCCCACATAGAAATTAGGGGTAGGCAATTCACTCCCCACATAGAAGTCAGGAATAGACCACCATAGGGTTATTATATTATAACAGCCTGTTTTCTATGTTTCTTAGCATTATTGGCAAACCTTGGGGCTGTCACCGCTATCCGATACCTGAGAAGGCGAGCGGGAGGAGAAGGTGGCCGACTGTACCGACATCACCATGAAGAACCACCACTCTAGGAGAAAGAAACTGGTCTGACTTAAGAAAAACCTGGAGAACCAGCTCAGGAGCATGGAAGACCAGCCTCGTTGCCCCAAGATTTCACGTTTCCAGTTTATGTGCTCCATGTTAGTGGTTCTCTTCATAGAGTTGGACCAGGCTTTTTGGGAAATAGGCGATATTTTACGTTAGGCCAGAAGGGTTGGGGAGGAGTCAGTCAAACGTCAGACTTGTCACAGGTCAGTGCCTCTGAAATAGCCAATAGCTGGCGAAAAGTCAGTGATATTTCAGGCAAATCCTCTCTATTTCCCTGCAGTTTAGTCGCACCTTTGTTGTAGATTTACCCTTCTGAATTTGTAAATTCAGAAATGCCCTAAATGACCCCAGTAATTGAGATGTAGCCTCCAGAAATGGAAGCAGTATACCAGGTGTCATTTTCGGAACTGGGCACAATACCCTAGGTGGAGCCTCCAGAACAGGGAAGAGTATTTGAAATTTAATTTTCAGAACGGTGCACAGTACTGCAGGTGGATTCTCCAGAACTGGGCAAAACATACCAGATGTGATCCCCAGATAAAGACACAATATCTTACTGGGGCACCCCCAGCACTCGACACAGTATTACAAATGTTACATCTAAAACAGGAAAAAATAATGCAGACACCTAGAAACGGACATAAAGCTCCAGATGCTGATCCCAGAGCTGTACAGTATGCTACAAACTGGATTTCCAGGAATGGGAGTCAATACTCCAGATAGGGCGTCCAGAGCTAGACAAAGTATTGCAGATGTGATCTTCAGATATCAGCACAATAGACCAGATGGTTCGCCCAGAAATTTTCAAAATACTGTTGTACAGCTTGTACCACACAGTAGAACTGTGCGTTTGTTGAACAACATAAACGTCCAATTGTGCCAAACTGATTCCATGTACACCCTCAGGATATGTTGGTATAGTCCTGCTAGCTCGCAGTGTAACCATAAGTACCCCAAGAAGGGTAACAAATGGATTATGCAACCTCATAACATGACAACCCTGACTCCCCCAGGAATCATGGTAACAGACCTACATCCCTTTCGCGTACTCATTCATACATACCCAGAGAGATACACAAGACATAGACAATGAGGCGTTTCAATATTTATTGAAACATTGTAATCTGTGTATAGAAGACATGTGCTGCAATGATTAATAGACACCAGTAGATGAAAGTAATTAGCATTACGAGAACAGTGAAAAGGATAACGAAGAATCAGATGGGCTGAGAATTCCGACAAGCAGCAACCTCGCGGTGACAGCAGAGTGCTCCTCTCCCATAACCCGGAAATGTTTGTGAATTTATAATAAACAGCACCTATGCTTCCACGCCGAAACCTCAGCCAAGCTTACATTGTTTATCCTCTTGTGATAGCTATGTCATCGTGTAAAAAAGATGGCAACTTAAGAAACGTGTGTATGTAAACTATGGTGTTTCTTCTCTGGCCTAACCCAGCCTCATGGCACCCACTCCTCGGATGTGAATCGACTAAAGCTATCTAAAGCTACTTAAAACAATGCAAAGCAATGTCATCAATATATATGTTTGTATAAAAAGATGCTAAAATTATAAAAGGGCAACCGCGCTGTTTGAAACCAAAGCATCCAGAAAGCCACAATTAAAAATATATAAAAGCTAATAAAATCAACCATTAAAATAATGTAATATAAAAACAATTTAGGATGTTAAAAACAAGTCTGAATTAAAATGTTTGCACCAATCAAAACTGCCAGATTGTTTGTGTTTCGAGAGATAGACGAAACATTGCTGTTCCCAACTACCGCAGATGATGTTCTCACAGGCACACCTGATCCCATCCATTCCTCAAAGCAGCCGCTGAAGGAAGAACCACAGCCAGTGCCAAATCCACAAAACCAGAGCCAGGATCCAGTTCACCAGGAGCAGAAGCATCCCAGGATGGCTTGTAGAATGTGTTCAGGAGCAACGGCAAATGCAGGGGACGCCATACGAATGGACCTTCAGAGGGGCCCACCAGTACGTCCATGTCCAGAGGTTGAACCTGTTGCGTTCCCAAGCATATGTCCAAGGCATACTCGAAAGTGCACAGCAGACAGTGGGAATACGGGCTGCATGCAGTGTAGCCAGACAGGCCAAAAGGACAAGAACCAGTGCTCATTGAGTTCCTGAAGCAAGGGTGCGCCAAAGCAGAGTACCATTCGTTCACGACACAGGAGCACATGTGGTAGTGCCATTGCTATTTGATCTTGAAATGGGACATCCATTGCGGAGCAGAAAAATTAAAAGAACAGTTCCGACAATTAGGAGCAGGACCAGTGGAAGACCTCCATAAATGCATCCAAGCTCCGAACGAATGAATGATGGAATGATTCCAAAGACAGCCTGGAAGGTGCTAACCAAACCAGAACCTATTCTTCTAAGAAGTGCGCTACGACGCAGCCTTAGACATTTTAAAAATGCGGTGCAGGAGTTCTCCAAAATGGAATGGAAAATTAGTGTGAAGTAGCGACTGTATCTCAGAAGACAACCTTGCAACTTGAAGATCAAACATCTCCCTTGAAGATGTGAAGGCCACAATCTTCTGGAACACTAAGCTTTCAGTCTGCTCAGGGTGTCAAAGTGCACATTCGAAAGCTTTATCGAAGGCCAAAGCCTCGCCTCCCTAACTGTGCAAGCAGGTGGAAACTGTACTTGTGTACAAGTCACAACAACAGAGACCATTACAAGATGTGCTATTCCCTGTGTCCTGCACAGCAACTCTGATCATTCAACATCACATAACTCCCATTAGAGAGCAATCTGAAAGCAGGACGGATCACGGCCGCTGGGGAACCTATTAAGTAGCATGATAACTTTGCCCGTGAATTGAAACTTCCTTGCACACTAAGGAATGACTCAAAGTGTTCTTGCAGTCAGTCCCGCTAAGAAAAACTTCAGTCTCCCTATTCCGAAAATGGAATCTAAAAGGTGAAACCCATGACTCATGTACATACCTCTCTTCTAGTGCTTCATATCTGGCTACCTGATGAGGTTGTAAGCAGTAGTGGAAATTAAATGTCGAAATCGGCAGAGTAATAAACCTGTGTTCCGGTTGCGATATCCAGCACTGAGCATGGGATTCTGGATAGCTCATTCAGAAACGGACTAAACGCTTCAGACGTGGTCTCCAGAACTTGACACAGCTCTGCAGAGGGCATGCCTAGAATTGAGAGTAATGCTCCAGACATTTTCGCCAAAATGGACACAATACTCCAGATGGTGCATCCAGAAGTGAACAACATACTCTAGGTGTGAACTCTAGAACTGAACACAATACTCCAGGTGGAACCTCCACATCTTGAAGCAGTTTTCTAGGTGTATTTTCCAGAACTGTACACAATACTTAAAAGGGAGGCTTCAAAACTGAGAATATTTGCGGTTTAATTTTTGAAACAGGGCAAAATGCTCCTCATCGATTCTCCAGAACTGGACAAAATGTACCAGATGTGATCTCAATATTTCAGCAGCAGGCCTCGAGAACAGGACACATTACTACAGGTGATGCATCCAGAACATATATTGCAGGTTTGCAGAAATGGACACAATACTCCAAATGATGGCAAGAAATTGACAAAATACTGAAAAAGAGATCCTAGAAATGGACACAATGTTCCTGATAGGATTCCCAGAACTGGACACAGTACTCCTGATGTGGTTTCCAGAAATGGACAAAATACTCCAGACATGATGTCCAGAACAGGGCACAATACTCCACTTGCATGTCCAGAATTGTACCCAATACTTCTGGTGTAATTTTCAGAACTGGGCACGATACCATAGATGCACTCTCTAGAACTGGGCACGTCATTTCATTTCTTTTCTCCAAAAATGGTTCTGCCTGTCATGTGACTGACTTTTCCCAGCGCTCACTGCCTTCCATAGCTTCTGGCCATTCAAGCCAATCCTTGAGTCTTTCTCCCCCCCAAAAAATGCCTCTTGTCTCAACGATGGGTTGGAAGCAATTTGTACCCATTATATCATGATTAAGTTTTATATCTTACATGTCATGTTTACGCAATATGTCACCACGTGCTGTTTGGATCCCAGTGGAGGGATGTGATGTGCATGCAGCCAGGATAGTGTCCTAGGTCACTCTAGATCTCTCGCACTGTCTTTGGATTGTAAACTCCAGCAGCAGCAGCAGTTTGCTCACAAACTTTGAGTTGCCATTACTTTCAGATGGGCTTGCAAAATCTTACATTTGCTAACACCCTTCTGTCAGTTTCGATATATTTTGGGAAATAAGAGTCCCTTGTCGCCAAAAACACTCTCGATCCAAGGAGGCCTCTAGGCGCTTGCTGTGTAGCATTCATCACCCAAGGCGATGTGTGTTGCTTGTGGAAGAGATTTTACTACTCAAACAGGAGAACATTAAAAGAATGTAGTCCAGGCCCCCAAAAGAACAAGGCGCAAAGCTTGGCACTGTGGTTCCTCTGGGACAAAACAGTCGTGCATATAACTTGGACAGTCCCTGAACAGATTTCAAATCTAAGCAGAGACTGACTGGTAACAAGCAATCAGCAACTTCCTAATGGGCCCCAGAAATGCAAAGCCTTTGAAAAGGAGCATTACTGAAAGTTTGAGCTACTGGCGTTGCTAATAACAATGCAACGCCAATAGCTCAAACTTTCAGTAATGCGAGAGCTATTGCATTGCAAAGCAGTCGTGGCACTTGCACTTTAGCTTTGAACATCTTAAGCTAAAGCGTGGGTGCTGCGATTGCTTCAAAAGTAAAGAAATAGAAAATAAAAATTCTATTTCTTCACTTTTGAAGCAATCACGGCACCTGCGCTTTAGCTTAAGATGTTTAAAGCTAAAGCGCCGGTGCCGCGATTGTAACAAAAGTAAACAAATAGAAAAAAAAATGGCGGCCGCACACTTTTTATCCTATTTATTTACTTTTGTTACAATGGCGGCACCCAGTTATAAAAAGCTGTGCTGCAGAAAAATAGTGGTTATAAAATGACTGACCCCAGAAAAGTATGTATTTTAATCTGTTTGTCCTAAAAGTAGGATTTTGCGCTTAGAAAAGAAAGGAAATGTAAGCAATATGTTCTAAGTAAATATGATCTTTGAAGGAGCGTGTCTCTGAAAAATTAGATTTCTGAAATCGTACAGCAGAACTAAAATCTGAGATGCGATGTGTGTCCTAATAATATATTGTGTGAAGTAATGTGCTTCAGAAAAGTAAGGTATTTAAAATGCAGCACCAAAGAACATTGAGAAGGTTGAAAATGTGTTTGGATAAATTGTTTGTTTGAAATGGTGTGCTTAAGAAATAGGGTGTCTGAAATGGTGCAATGGAATGTCGTGCGTCTACAGTGTAGGTTGTGGGGGACTGCAGATAGTGTATGAAACCTTGTGTCCTAAAAAGGTAAGGCGTTTGAAAAAGTGTGCCTTGATGATTAAGGTGTTTAAATGGTATGTCCTAAAAACGAAAGGCGTTTGAAACGGTCTGTCCAGAAATAAGGCATCTAAAACGGCATGCACAAGAAATGTAGCGGATGGGAAGGAGTTAAAAGTAGGTGCCTGGGAGAAGTAAAGTGTTTGAATGAACGTGACCCGGAAAGTTGAGTGGTTCCCACCGAATGGCATGGGACAAAAGGCAGCACTGACTAGACCAGGGGTCTCCAACTACAAGCCCAGGAGCTACTGGTAGCTCTCCAGCTCCTTAAAGTAGCTCTTGCTAGGCTACCCCAGCCCAGTAGGTCATACAGAGGTTCTGGGCCCACTGAAGAAGTTAGTGAAGCTAATGTTAGGCCCTCACAGTAGCACTCAGCCAAACAAATGGCAGGGCTTGTGGACATTTGGAGACGTACTCACCCGACCCTCAAGGAGAGGACGTGTATCTCAGAATACCATAAAGCGTGGTCAAGGCTGGACTTCTGGTTGGTGTCCCGTGATGTGGCTGTGTGGTCCAGAGAGGTCTTGCATCTTCCTCGGTCTCTATCAGACCACGCGCCGAGTCTTATGCGCCTAGAACTCCCAAACACCGTTCCCCGGATGTTTACGTGGCGGTTACCCCAAGATGCCCTCTTAGACGAGGCATTTAAGGAAGAAATAAGAGGGGACATAAATGACTATTTTACCCTAAATACTGGATCAGTTGATACTGTGGCTTCCTTATGGGAAGCTTTTAAGACAGTCAAAAGGGGTAACTGCTTAGCCCGACAAGCTGGGGTACTGAAAGCCATTCAAGGGACGCTCGCGTCTCTGGAAACTCAGATCAAAGACCTAGAAACACAGTTCTATTCCTCTGATGATCCCAAAGTACTAGCCACATTGAAGGAGAAACTGCTTGCTTTTGAAGAAGAGGCAAACTGTGAAGTAAAATTTATGGGTAAACATGCCCAGGCCAGGAGATACGGTGAGGGGGATCGGCCGGGGAGAACTTTGGCGGCGATGATTCGCCCCCCATGGTCCACGGCCTACGTAACTGAGCTGAAAGGTTCACACCAGTCTATAATTAGAGGCCAGAGAGATATCCTAGACGAGTTCTCCCATTTTTATTCTGACCTATACACCACTACACAGGGATCTAGCCCAGAGGGACTGTTGCCATTTCTCGATTCCCTGGAGCTGCTCTGGCTGGGTCCAAGGCATAGGGAGTATCTGGACTTCCCCTTCACGGTGGAGGACGTAGCTCAGGTCATCAAAAGCTTACCGTTGAACAAGGCCCCTGGATCTGATGGTCTAACTACCGCTTTTTATAAAACGTATGTTGAAGAGCTGGCGCCGCATTTATTAGAACTTTATGAAGAGGCTCGGGAGTCAGGTATTCTACCGCCATCAATGCGGGAGGCGATGATAATCACCCTGTTAAAACCTGGAAAGTCGGAAACTGAATTAGACTCCTATAGACCGCTGTCATTAATAAACGTGGATGTGAAAATATTGGCAAAGCTGATCGCGAATCGGCTGCAGCCCTTACTTCCGCTGATCGCTCGACCAGATCAATCGGGGTTTATACCCGGTAGATCTACTTCTCACAATCTGAGAACTCTATTCTCAGTACTGCATTATTTACACCCCGAAGTGCAAGCGGCCGCTGTATTTCTAGACGCAACAAAGGCGTTTGACACTTTGGAGTGGCAGTATCTGTTTGCCATCCTGGGTCGAATGGGATTTAGCCCGCTGTTTATTAATCTTATTCGTCTGCTATATACTCAGCCGACGGCTTGAGTTAGGGTAAATGGACTTATATCAACGCCATTTGGTATCTCGCGAGGTATGAGGCAAGGGTGCCCACTATGCCCTCTACTGTTTGCAATAGCGATGGAACCGCTCGCAGCACGCATCCGGCAACATCACACAGCCAAGGGGATCGGGTTTAGTGCTCGAATTCTTTTAATTTCACTGTATGCAGATGACGTCACCTTATACGTGACGGACCCGGCGTCGAACCTCGATCCGCTACTGCAGGAATTTATTAGATTCGGCGGTCTTTCTGGCATCTCAATTAATTGGGCCAAATCAGTTATTTTTCCCTTAACGGACGCCACCACCCAAGCCCCATCTGAGTTTCCTCTTCAGTGGGCAAATGAACCTGTGAAGTATTTAGGTATATGGCTCAGTAGAAAACTGCAAGACATATGGAACATGAACTATGGGCGCGCCATAACATGGCTGGAAGGGAAAGTCATTGCGTGGGCTAAACTTCCGCTATCTCTGGCCGGAAAGATAGCATTGGTCAAGATGGTGGTTCTGCCTAAATTCTTATACCTTTTTGTTAACATCCCTCTCCCCCTTACGCAGGCCTTTTTTAAATCGCTTCGGTCCCTGTTGATCTCCTTGGTCTGGGCGGGAGGACAGGCGAGGATCTCGTGGGATCTTTTGACACTCCCTCTGCGGCAGGGTGGATTGGGGGCTCCAGATATGCAATTATACGCATGGAGTGCTCAAGCTCAATTTTTACACCACTGGGTACATCCGACCCCTTTTCAACCTCATGTGGCTGTGGAGACGGATGCTGCGGCACCTGTCCCCCTGCAGGTCGCTCTTTTTCAGGCCCATAGGCGTCCTAGAGACGACATAGACACAGTGGAGACTTTACGATGGGCATGGCACGCGTTGCGTCAGAGAGCTGGCAATCCCATTCTTTATGCCCCGTCCATACCCCTAGCGCATAATCCTATGCTGTTCACCACAGGCGAGGGTATTAGCAAAGATTTAGCACATAAAATGTGCCTCCGTACTTTCGCGGACCTCTATCTAGAGGGGGAGTTTCGGCCGCCGCCGGCCTCCATGGAGGGTCAGCCGGTGTCTTTTTCTGAACTATTTGTATACTATAAACTTAGAGCTGCGTGTCGGTCTCTACATGCTACTTTCCCGAACGCCCCGCCTACCCTGAATGCGTTAGAGAACGTGTTTAAAATGGACTCACCC
This sequence comes from Calotriton arnoldi, assembly GCA_963921515.1. Taxonomy (NCBI): domain Eukaryota; kingdom Metazoa; phylum Chordata; class Amphibia; order Caudata; family Salamandridae; genus Calotriton; species Calotriton arnoldi. Next base: position 1,217,820 of record CAWUFW010004848.1, read on the forward strand.
TGCAGACTCATTATCCGGATATATAATCACATGCAAACGTTTGCCCCCTTGACACAGCCACGGGTGCTTCAGGCATTGAATGTAGAACTTCAGCCCCCACTTACGGAAGAACAATGGGCTTATTGTTGTTGTCAACTCACTGCATTATCCCCAAACTATAAACTCCGACTAATCCACTTCAAGTTCTTACACAGATTTTATAGGACACCCTCTAGTTTGCATCACATGGGCCTGAGAGAGGACGAAAGCTGCTGGAGATGCGGCACAGTTCCCGCTGGTTTTTTACACATAGCATGGAGCTGCCCGAGGCTAGCAACATACTGGTCCGATGTCTTTACAGTGATACACCAGATAACTGGGATAAGCGGGGATCCTGACCCTATAAAGGGATTGTTGGGCTATGTAAAGGACACTCCTGTCAAGCTCCGCAAGCTGCATGCCCTTTTACTTTTATTTGCTAAACGCCAGGTTGCCATGCACTGGGGACGTAAGGGGGTTCCATCTAAAAAGGATAGGATTAGGGACATCACCTTTGGCCACTCACAACTTACCACCTTTTGGGAATTGATGCCCTCTGCATCCAGGCCCAGGGACATTTGGGAACCCTTTGTTGTGTGGGCACGAGAACACCAGGAAGCACCTGGAGATACGACGACATAGCCTGGGTCGTTATGAGCCAGTGCAGGAGAATTGGGAGAGGTTGGGGATGGGGTGCTGAATGTCTCTTGGGGAGAACAATAACGTTGTTTGTCGCTATGTCTAATAACTTGTGAACCCTGGAAGTTGCTGCTGGGACTATCTCTACAATGGTCTTTTTTAAGTTGTCAGCTGATATCCTTCTTTATGGTGGGATGTATTTTTTCCGTTTCAGGTACGAAGCAGTGGAGCGAACATGTATGCACGTATGTTCGTAATTATATGTTGGTTGTATATCTCGGTGATTATATATCAAATAGCAACTGGATTGTTGTTTATATTGTTTGTAGCATTGTTTTAAAATGTCAATAAACACAAATAAAAAAAATAAAAAAACAGCAGGGCTCCACACTAACAGATAAACACACACTGTGACAGCGTGTGGCATTGGGACAGCCTGCAGCACAACCATCTATTTGTGCTTGGCGTCTAGCAAAGTTGCATAGAGATGGGTCATGTTGCAGACCTCATTTTATCAATCACACTGTGTAAATGAATACTCGCCATGAAAGAATGGCAGTAGGAGCAAGAGGAGAATGGCTTGAATGCATGGCTACAAGGATGGCCAAGATCTGTAATCCATCAAGAACTGGAATCTTATTGGACGCGGTCATATTGTAACAGTGATAATATTCATGAGCAGCTCAGGGTGATATTCACTGATCAAAAGTAGCTCTCATCACAGAAACGGTTGGAGACCCCTGGGCTAGACTCTGAGATTATAGCATACAGGCCTCCTGAGTCTTACTAAGCACTGGCCAGGCCAGGGGTTTGCCTGGCATGAGACTGGCGCTCTTTAGAGCTTATCTAGGTGAAGACCCTTTGAGAAACCAAATAAAAGCGTAAATATAATGGAAAGGTAATCTGGGTCGCTTTGTGTTTGGGGATGGGGGAGCACTGGTTGTTTTTCAAAGCTGTCCTTTTGTTTTTAAGAACAGAAAAATACTTGGCAAACATGAAATTGCATTGAAAGTACAGAAATCAATTTGGGGATCTGGGATGTTTTACTGGTCAAAATGTTTAGTTTAAAGTTGTTACTAACTGCTAAATGGTTAGAAAATAAAAACATTCATTAAAAAAAGAAGAGAAAACAGAGGTCTCTTGGCTGGATAAACAGAATTATCTAAATCGTATGGCATAGTGGGCCTACATGATGTACCTGGATCCAACCTACAAGGGCTAGCGGTAAGGAGCAGGCATAATATCTGGTTGAAGTTTGGCAGTAGTGCTTGCAGTAGAGGCAACAGTCAATTAACTTCTTGGCCCTACTTATTTGAAGAAGGGTAAGGGAGAATAATAATTTGCCAGTCTAAAATGGATGATGTGGAATTGATTTAGAGGTTCGTTTTTTATGTCTTAGCTAGACAGCGGATGCGCTGTCTCAAAGAGACGTGTTGTGTTCAATCTGTGGGCTTCAGCCTGCCTATAATATATGAGAGTGACTATGGAGTGAGCAAATGGTAAGCCTTTGTCACCATCTGTCCATGGCAATCGTGCGTCATGCCTCGTCTTGTGTTTAGCCCTCCCAGAGCATGGATCAAGTACTTGTGTCCATCTCCCATTTTAGGAGCAACTTTTTTCTTTGTGTTTGTGCACTCCACACGAGTGCTCATGTTTTTACCAGCTCCTTATTCTCCTCTGACCAGGGCTTCATTTCGAACGATGTATTGATTGTTAAATTGCAAAGCAGCGAAATTGCAAGCTGGTGTATCGTTTTTTTGGGTGGGGTTTTGCTGTTTAATATAGCGTGAAATCGACCCGAAGGTATCGGAGCGCTTTACATGAGCACCAGTTGCATTATAGCCGAACACATTCATTTTTCGGCATGGAGAGAATAAGTGATTTGCCCTGAATCACAGGATGTTGAGCCTCCCACCAAGACTTGAACCCAGTTCCCCAGCTTCAAAGTCAGCTGCTTTAGCTGTTATACCACATCCTCTTCCAAAAGAATATAAACTGCACAGTTCCCCATTTTGTAGGTATCACGGATGGAGATAGCTTTCATTTCACTTTCTACTCCTTCCTCCTCAACTTTTACTGCTCTTTCGTGACTGCTAAACAGAAGATAAATCTGGTCTGGACCACACTCCGCCTACCTTTCTTCTACCACTTTCAGAGACCCACAATGCTGGCGCTTTGTTGCGTGTGTGTGTTTGTGTGTTACTTCAGGGAAAAACCAAAGTGGCCGCTTAGGATTTTTACATGACCTTCAGCCATGCTGAACAGCAGCAGTGCTGCTATTCAGCATGGCTAAAGACATTGACATTGGCAATGCCAATAGCTCTCGGATTGCCAAGCCCTATCGGCCTTGCCAATGCTTGTTACACCTTGCTGGGAGGAACATTGTTTTCAAGAACAAAGGTATTCATAGGAGCAGAGATGTTTTGCTGGATAATAATGGATGAGATAAGTCTTAATGATGATAGATTATTACATTTTCTGATATATGCACTTCAAGCCCCTCAGGCATCGGGAATACTGGGTTGTTTCCAATTGCTGTAACACATTTTTCTCTGTTGTAATTAGCATATCAAAGAGAGAACTGTGACTTCTCCTTATGGAGGCAGTGAGTCCAAGGGATTTCCAATAACTCTTTTTGGTAGATGGGTTCTTTGATTCAGTTCGATCGAATGGTTTCTCAAATTATCAGAATATGTTGATTTGGGGGTCTGATCACATAGTTTGTTGCAGTGTTCCAGCAAGGTAAATGTTTTGTATCTTTTGATTAAACATGTTAAAGAACCCCTAGAAACAGGCATTATAAAAACAGCTAGTGTAATTGTTTGATGGGCCCACTGTGCTACCAGAGAGGAACAGGTAGAATATAAGCAGCCCATAGGAGTTATACAGCCAGCCATAGCATGTGCTATGAGGTGTCCCCATGGAGCATCATAGGAGCACTTGGTATGTGGTCATCCATAGTGTATGCCTGACGACCCCCCAGAAGTGGCAGGAACAAACCATAGGAATGGACGTTTTACAACCAGCCATTGTTCTTACTCTAAGCAGTTCATACAGGCGTGACATTATACAATCAGCAACAATATATTCAACAATGAGTTCAGAGGAATGGCAGTGGATCAACGCACAGGAACTGGCATTATACGATCAGCCACAGTGTATGCTTTGACAGCAGGGGAGCAGCCCACAGGAATGGACATTATGCAGCCAACCATAACATATGCATTGATGAGTCTACACAGGAAGGGCAGTGAAGCTACTCACATGAATGGGCATTATGCTATCAGCCTTTGTTCTATCAGCCTTTGTGTATGCGTTTATCAGTCCACAGAGGTACGAAAGAGGAGAAACCCACAGGAATTGGGCATTATGCAATCTGCCACAGTATATGCATTGTTGAGTCTACAGAGGAATGGCAGATGACCAACTCACAGGAATGAGAATTATATGATCAGCCACGGTTTATGCCTTCATCGGTCCACAAAGAAACAGCAGAGGAGCAACCCACAGGAATGGGCATTATGCAGTTAGCCACAGCATATGCTTTGATGAGTCTACACAGGAAGGTCTGTGAAGCTACTCACATGAAAGGGCATTATACGATCAGCCACAGTGTATGCTTTGATCGGTGTACAGAGAGACAGCAGAGGAGCAACCCACAGGAATGGGCATTATGCAGTCAGCCATAGCATATGCATTGATGAGTCGACACAGAAAGGGCAGTGAAGCTACTTACATGAATGGGCATTATACTATCAGCCTTTGTGTGTGCGTTTATCAGTCCACAGAGGTACAAAAGAGGAGCAACCCACAGAAATTGGGCATTATGCAATCTGCCACAGTAAATGCATTGTTGAATCTACAGAGGAATGGCAGATGACCAACTCACAGGAAGGTGTATTATATGATCAGCCACAGTTTATGCTTTGATCGCTCCACAAAGAAACGGCAGAGGAGCAACCCACAGGAATGGGCATTATGCAGTCAGCCATAGAATATGCATTGATTAGTCTACACAGGAAGGGCAGTGCAGCTACTCACATGAATGGGCATTATACTATCAGCCACAGTGTATGCTTTGATCGGTCCACAGAGAGACGGCAAGGGAGCAACCCACAGGAATGGACATTATGCAGCCAGCGACAACATATGCATTGATGAGTCTACACAGGAAGGGCAGTGAAGCTACTCACATGAATGGGCATTATGCGATCAGCCTTTGTGCTAGCAGCCTTTGTGTATGCGTTTATCAGTTCACAGAGGTACGAAAGAGGAGCAACCCATAGGAATGGGCATTATACAGTCAGCCATCCCATATACATTGATTAGTCTACACAGGAAGGGCAGTGAAGCTACTCACATGAAAGGGAATTATGCTTTCAGCCTTTGTGTATGCTTTGATCAGCCCACAGAGGAGCAACCCACCGGTATGGGAATTATACAATCAGCCACAGTATATGCATTGTTGAGTCTACAGAGGACCAACTCGCGGGAATGGGAAATATTCAAGCAACCATAATGCATGCTTCGATCAGATGAACAGAATGGAAGGGGCACCTTATAAGAATGAGCTATATGCATACAGTCTTTATATGTGGTCTAAGGAGTCTTCCCAGGAGCAGGGGTGAATGTTAGGTCTCTAAGTTATTTCATTCTAGAATACTCCCAGTCCATCCAGCAGACAATTCACTTTTTTATTTTAAATTGAATCTATAGATTAATCTGCATATAAAGGATGTGGGAGACTGTCCAGCATTGGGGGATAAGAGCTTTTCCCAACACAGTACTACACCTTTGGTTACCGACAAAAACACACACATGCCTCAACAAAAGTGCGATTTTCCTTTAGGGTATAAAGTGGGGTGGACATTGATGTGAAAGTTCCTGTGGAATTGTGATTCAGACTGAAGGTGGGGAAAGGGTTTCTGGTCTTTTTAGAGCTACCACTTTCATAAATTAACATACAGCTTATGAAATAAGAAAACCTTTGTGATATTTTTTCAGAATGGTTAAGGCTGAATCTCCCTTTATTTTTTTCTTCGCTGACCAATTCTTCCATGACCTAATCTTGTTTATTGTCTTAAAAAAGGAGTGCGAGAAGTAGGGGACATTGGCCCAATGGTGCAAGACTTCATGAATGTTCATTATTTTGAACATTTTATTCGTATCCCAATGTTAGATGCTCCTGGGGCTGTTTTTACATTGTTTGTTAACCTGTAAATGAACTTTCAATTTTTAGTTTGACTGTGGATTGATGAAAAGAGTGCCCAATTTTTGACTGACTTGGGGACATTAATGGACCCCAAAGGAGGCTATGGCATCTAAAGTTTAATGGATATTGTGCAGAAAGAATTTGGTGTTTCACACTTATTGGGTGGCAGTCAGAAACATTAAAATATTTGTTCACAAAGTCTAGGAATGATGAGGGGAATTCTTTCAGGTTTGGTATATCTGGTAAAATATTGTCCTAATAAACCAAGAAGCATACTTCCTTCACCCCGACTTTCAATCACTTGACAAGGGTCTTGTATTTGGTCAGGAGGGTTTAAAGGTTAGAGATAGGAATGGCAAAATGGCCATCCCTATCTATGCCATGGCTGAGGTTAATGTGTGGTGATAGTTTGGTGTTGGTGAAGATATTAGCTTTAGGAGAGGCATATAGGGTTTGAACCATTTTCATGAAATTATGATCATAAACTGAAGTTGTATTTAACCATTGTGATGAAGCGACAACCCAGACAGAGTTAAAAGCTATTGATGCTTCTAATATGAGAAGAGCTAATATGTTCATTTTTGAAGCTTTCTTTTCATTGTGTGGACCGTCATTCAGGATGCCCATCATGTGTTATCAGGAGTGAGTTTGCCTTAAAGAGGCCTCTTTTCATCTGAACCATAATAGGTAATGGACTATATAGTCTGATTTAATTTATCCACTAAGATCTTTGCAAACATTTTGTACTCTGAATTTATTAATGATATTCGATGGAGGCCTTATGGTCTGAGTGGTAACCATTTGGTCTCTTTGAAAGATCCCATTACATTACCACAATCCACAAAATGTTTCGACAGAGAATGTCTATAAGTGAGGATAGTTTTTTTAAACTAGAAGTGTTCAGATTCAGATAGTATTCTGGTCAGTTCATGTTTTGACTGGGCACTTTCCATTTTTATGGGTTTTTACTACATTCATAATTTTATTGTGAGTATTCCCTTTATGCATCAATCTGAAATGCTTCAATGCCACTTTGCCAAAAGGTTATCCTCAGTTTAAGACTGAAGGCTTTGTTCCCTAAGGTGGATCTCAGAGCAGCACAATCAGGTGGAGTTGGATGTGACACCAGATTCTTTTTGACATTCAGTACACCTGATGGCACTTAATGATTCTGCAGGATTCCATTTGCCCTGCTGTCCACAGCATCTGTGTTGCGCAAAAGCTTTGTAAAATATTTTCCAGAATGTCTGTTCTGTTGTGGAATTCCAGCACAATAATATTGGCTTTCAGAAAAACTGAACAGGAGCATGATACCATAGCAGAAGAAATGTTTATAAATTATGGAAGACAAAGGTATTCCATTTAGGAAAGATAAATGCATTTTTAAGATTAATGTGACCTAGTTTGGCAGTGAAACCCAAGCCCGGTTTGGGAGAGCTCATTGTGAAGGCATCATCACCAAAGGAAAGGACCCAGTTACTGTCATGTTTAGGATTATGTGAGTTAAATTCCACATTCATGGGGGATTTAACAACAAAAATGTGTCTGGGTCACGTAGAGTTTGGTAGACAGTCTGCCACCCTGCTAGGTCAGGGTAGAGTCTGGCCTCCACCTCTCGGAGGCGAAAGCCGCCACATTTAAGGTGCTCAGCCTGCCTAGAGGACATCTCCTTGGCAAAAGCGGATTCGCAGCATTGATGAAGGCACTTTGAATCCCACCTCAGTGTCAAGTGAGCCACCATGATTTATTGGACTGCCTCCCATTTTGTTTTGCTTTTCAGAAACAAACCCCTCACAGTGCCAGTGAGAGCGGGCGAGGAAGGTGTTTCTAAAGAGCCAAATAACAATGCACTCGACATGACATTTCTCCCTCCGCATCAAGTAATTATGTTATTTTCCCTGTCGGATTCCACGTTCAAGGCTGACTCGGGCAGAGGAAATCAGTTCTGATAGTCCTGCCCTAAAGAGGACAGTGCCACCATAGGGTGTGACCACCTTCAAAGAGGCCCAGTGGTCCTGTGTCTGCCGGGCTGTTGAAGTAAAGGGTTCCAATTGCAGGGCCAAGTTACGCTCCCCTGTCGGAATCTTGGTACTGCTCCCACCTCTAAATGAGACAAGGGAACTGCAAGCTTGGTTGGTGTGGAGGTGGGGGGGTGTTGGGGTTGAGGTTCTCCAATTTATGGTGGAGCTCCCGTGCCACCAAACTGCAGATATGGGCTTAGGAGGCACAGTGATGAACTGGTTTACTTCCTTCTTGGCAAATGGTGCTCTCCATCCTCCATCCTTCATTCAACTCAGAGCTGTCAGCAGTGCCCCCTATGCTTCAAACTGTGTATTATCTGTATTTGTTCCCTGTCTGCCCTGGCTAGATCCCTTGGGTGCAAGACTCTTTCCAATGCTGATAACACTCAGGAGCATATTTACAAGGAGCTAGCGCCGCCGTAGCGTCATTTTATTTTTACACAGCGGTGGCACAATCAGTGCTCCACACTGCTCCATATTTAAAAACTGACGCTTTGGGCCCGATGCATCAGTTTGTAGAGGACTCCGCCACATTATACCTGCACCAGCTATAATGTATACAGGGTAGGCGTTCCCACGTTAAAAGCCACTAGAACTGACGCAGTGAAATTTACAACTTTTCACTGCGTCACTCTACGACTTGACTGCGTCAAAATCCCTACCCCTTTACAAACCAGGCATAAGGATTGACGGAGGGCTTTTAACTTGGGACTTGCCTCTGTGTTCTGACGCATTTCTGGAGTTGCTTCAGTCTTACGACCAACTTCAGCGATGCATAACTTTTGCGTCAAAAGATGCAACAGAATTTCTGATGGATCTGTGAATCCTTGCACTGTACTGTAAATACAGCGCATCTATGGAGTCGTTAGGGCTTTTGATGCAGGCGCAAGAAATCTGACGCTTCGATTTTGATGCGGCAGTTCCTGTAAATATGCCCCTCAGTTTATCACCAGACTTCAGGAAAATTTCCCCTCATCAATGGCCAAATTCGAGCACTTCAATGGTTGAGTCCCAGCATCTCAAACTTAATGCAAAGAAGACTGAACCCTTGTGTTGGGAAGCGACTTCACTCCCTGGCGCATCACTCTCTGGACCAATATGTGACATCTTCTACCCTCACATAAATGGTTACATTATTGGGGTGAGAGGTGAATGCAGTGGCTTCCAGGCACTTTCCCTTACTATGGCTGCTTCGGAGGGTCCTGCCTTTTCTCCCTAGTGGGAGGCACGCCGCGGAGGTGGCTTAATGTTTTTTTTTTTTAGTTCTGACTACTGGAACAGCCTGTATCTAGGCCTTCCGCCTACTCCCTCTTGGTGCTCCAAAGTATTCAGAACTTTGTGATAAGTGTCCAGAAACCAACAGGATCATATGTCATGTGTCATAAGAGCACAGCTAGCTTCCACTAGAACAATGCGCGAGTTTAAAGCCCTTTGTACAGCCCCCAGGGGCTTCTACAGCTTTCTAGGCTGTTGTACAAGTACACTCCTACAGTAGTGCCTTTTGTTTCATGTTGTTTGTTACTAAATGTGTCACTTGAACTTTCTCCATTTCTATATCTATAATATTCAGATTAGCGATAGGCGAAGGCTAGAGTAAGGGGTGATGTTAAGATTACATATATAGAGATAAAATCAAGGCTGATGGCAGAAGACGTAGTGTTGATGTAGTAGAATGCAAAGCAAGTTAATGTAGGGTATTCTAGGTACTAGTAAGTCAATCTGTGTAGTGACACACAACCTGACTTTCAAAACTGCATCAGACAAATGTGTGTGTATATATTACTTTTTTAACTTCTTAGAAAATTATTCTGTCAAATGTTAGGAGCCCATCCTATTCTGTTAGAGATTGAAGCGGCCGAAAGGTAACTTGTTATTTGCTCAGTGTCCCATCCTTCAAGAAGAGAAACTGTATATTCATTAGTATATCCTAAAACACCTTCATTTTCACTTTGGAACCTGCAGGTCTGGTTTTCAGCACGTGCCTAAGCATTTTGTGATTGTGGGCAAACCACTGTAACTCAAATTTGAAATATATGTACTCTAAAATAAATATATTTAATATAACACGTGACTGTGCAGCATGTTGTATGGTAATGCCCACTAACGTGAGTATTCCGCACCGCCTCTTTACAGTTTTTAGGTCGAGCATTCGAGACCTCTTGTATATACTTTAGTATATACTTATATGTGTATGTACTTTGTGGGCTCTGGAGATCAGCCCTAGGACTTGTCTGCTTCTGCTTAGGGACTTTTTTCTGTCCAACTGCCTCTATTTAACTGTCTTAATAGAAAACGACAAGTAGAGGTCAGTAAAATACCAGAATTGCTTTCTGCTGATGGACTTGCTTTTTTTATTTTTCTGGCAATTGCCTCTATTTAACTTTCTTGATAGAAAACGACCAGCAGAGGTCAGTAAAATACCAGAATCACTTTAGCATTCTCTAGATTCCAGTCCATAGAAATTGTCTTCCACGAGCACCCGTAGACAATAATATTTTTTTCAAATCTTGTATTTTCAGTGATAAGACCATTGAAGGCCCTGATTTTATATTAAAAACAGAGCTTTGGACTATACTATTTCCTGGTAAAAGGCAATATTTCTCTCCATGTGTTCTCATACCTGGCATGTCACACAGTTTGGTGCTTACCTTCCCTCCATGTTAAAGAACAGTAGATGTTTCAGCGCCCAGGCTAATGTGCTGCATAGCTAAAGACATACAAGGTCCCAAAGGCGAGACCGATTGCATTGCAAATGCTTGTTTGTAATTGAGATTCAACCGGATGCCCCGTCCCACACACACACAATCCTTTTGTATGTGCTGCGCCTCAGGTTGTTGAGGTGGTTCTGAACGCAGTCAGTCTCTCGTTCTTTCTTTCTCTCCCTCCGTCTCTACTATGCACCACAGCAGACCACCTGAGCTACAGCAGACCTCCTCTAACCTACAGGTTACACAGAGATCACTACAGCAGACCACCTGAGCTCCAAACGACCTCCTCTAACATGCAGGTTACACAGAGATCACTGAAGCAAACCTCCGGAACTACCACAGACCTCCTCTAACCTGCAGGTTATGCAGAGATCACCGTGGCAGACCACCTGAGCTACAGCAGACCTCCTCTAACCTGCAGGTTATGCAGAGATCACCGTGGCAGACCTCCTGAACTGCAGCAGACCTCCTCTAACCTGCAGGTTATGCAGAGATCACCGTGGCAGACCTCCTGAGCTACAGCAGACCTCCTCTAACCTGCAGGTTACACAGAGATCACTGTGGTAGACCTCCTGAGCTACAGCAGACCTCCTCTAACCTGCAGGTTACACAGAGATCACTGAAGCAAACCTCCTGAACTACAACAGACCTCCTTTAACCTGCAGGTTATGCATAGATCACCGTGGCAGACCACCTGAGCTACAGCAGACCTCCTCTAACCTGCAGGTTATGGAGAGATCACCGTGGCAGACCTCCTTAGTTATCTCTTTGGGATCGGGGTCTGTTAACCTGTGGGTTACACAGAGATCGCCACGGCAGACCTCTTGAGCTACAGCAGACCTCTAACCTGCAGGGTACACAGAGATCACTACAGCAGACCACCTGAACTACAACAGACCTCCTCTAACCTGCAGGTTATGCAGAGATCACAGCTGCAGACCTCCTTAGTTATCTCTTTGGGATCGGGGTCTGTTAACCTGCAGGCTACACAGAGATCACAGCTGCAGACCTCCTGAGCTATCTCGTTGGGATCTGGTTCTCTAGCCTGGAGGTCACACAGAGATCACAGCTGCAGACCTCCTGAGATATCTCATTGGGATCTGGTTCTCTAACGTGCACTTTATACAGTTTTCTTGCTGTGTGCTACAGTCGCTGAAATACTGCATCGTGTCCGTGCTTTGAAGTTGTGAACCTGCATGGTGAGCAGAGCTCTGCAGTAGTTATATTGACCCCATCAGCTATCTTACCTAAAAGAAGGACATGATTGAAATCCTCAGTAAATGTATTGAGCTGTATGAATTGGTAAGATCTCGGAGCGCCTCATTATTGAGGATTCAGAACTTATTTTTAGGCAGAATAAAGTTGCTGTGTGGGAGATCTGTGAGTGCGTCTGTACTGCAATAACCAGGGCAATCTGCTGTCTCGAGATAGGGGAGCACTGTGAGAGCCGAGCGGGTCGCTCAGTACTGGGTAAGATTCACACTAGTGCACGTCACAGAAGTGCACCATGAGTGTCCTGTGAATGGACTGTTTGTGCACCTTCCAGATTAGGGTAAAGGTGCATTGTGAGAAAGGAGCCTATTCGTGTCCTAGTAGTGAGATGTCAGTGCATAATGCAACTCAGGGTAGAGTATTCTAGGGAGAGCTTTCTGCATGCCCTTGTGAGAACTGTGAAAAGTGCTTCAGTGCATGGTGCAAGACCAAATAGCGAGCCTTGGGAATCGAATTCATGGATATCAATCAATCAATCAATCAATCATAGCATTTGTAAAGCGCACTACATACCCGTGAGGGTCTCAAGGCGCTGGAGGGAGGGGGAGGGGGGAGTGCTGCTACTGCTCGAAGAGCCAGGTCTTGAGGAGTCTTCTGAAGGTCAGCAGGTCTTGGGTCTGCCGTAGGTGGATGGGGAGGGTGTTCCAGGTCTTGGCGGCGAGGTGGGAGAACGATCTGCCGCCGGAGGTCGCTCTTCGGATGCGGGGGACTGTGGCGAGGGAGAGGTCGGCGGAGCGGAGCTGGCGGGTGGGGGTGTAGAAGCTGAGTCGTCTGTTGAGGTACGCTGGTCCGGTGTTGTGGAGAGCCTTGTGTGCGTGGGTGAGGAGCTTGAAGGTTATCCTCTTGTTGACGGGGAGCCAGTGCAGGTCTCTCCGGTGGGGTGTGATGTGGCTGCGGCGAGGGATGTCGAGGATCAGGCGTGCAGAGGCGTTCTGGATGCGTTGAAGCCGTTTCAGGAGTTTGGCCGAGGCTCCAGCGTAGAGGCGTTTCCGTAGTCCAATCTGCTGCTGACGAGGGCCTGGGTGACCGTTCTTCTCGTTTCGGTGGGGATCCACTTGTAGATCTTGCGGAGCATGCGGAGGGTGTTGAAGCAGGCGGAAGAGACAGCGTTGACCTGCTTTGTCATGGAGAGGGTGGAGTCGAGGATGACCCCTAGGTTGCGTGCGTGGTCGGTGGGTGTTGGAGCGGTTCCCAGTGCGGTCGGCCACCAGGAGTCGTCCCAGGCCGAGGGGGTAGATCTGAGGATGAGGACCTCCGTCTTGTCCGAGTTCAACTTCAGTCGGCTGTTCCTCATCCATTCGGCGATGGCCTTCATTCCTTCGTGGAGGTTGGCTTTGGCGGTGTGGGGGTCCTTGGTGAGGGAGAGGATCAGCTGGGTGTCATCGGCGTAAGAGATGATGTTGAGGTTGTGCAGTCGGGCGACGTGGGCGAGTGGTGCCATGTAGATGTTAAACAGCGTTGGGCTGAGGGATGAGCCCTGAGGTACGCCGCAGATGATCTCGGTGGCTTCGGAGCGGAAGGGGGGGAGGCGGACGCTCTGTGTTCTGCCGGAGAGGAAGGAGGTGGTCCAGTCCAGGGCCTTCTCTTGGATCCCGGCGTCGTGGAGGCGTGTGCGTAGTGTGGGGTGGCAGACCGTGTCGAAGGCGGCTGACAGGTCCAGGAGGATGAGGGCCGCGGTCTCTCCGTTGTCTAGTAGGGTCCTGATGTCATCGGTGGCGGCAATGAGGGCAGTTTCGGTGCTGTGGTTGCTGCGGACTCTGACGGGTCCAGAATGCTGTTCTTCTCGAGGTAGCGGGTCAGTTGTTTGTTGACGGTCTTCTCGATGACCTTCGCCGGGAACGGGAGCAGGGAGATGGGCCGGAAGTTCTTGAGGTCCTTGGGGTCCGCCTTGGGTTCTTTGAGTAAGGCGTTGATCTCGGCGTGCTTCCAGCTCTCCGGGAAGGTTGCTGTCTTGAATGAAATGTTGATGGCTTTCCGGAGATGGGGTGCGATGGCGGTGCTGGCTTTGTTGAAGATGTGGTGTGGGCATGGGTCTGACGGAGATCCGGAGTGGATGGTGTTCATGATCTTGATGGTGTCGTCGTCATTTATGTTGGTCCAGGAGAGCAGGCGGTTGGTGCGGATGGTGGTCGTGGGGGCGGAGGTCTCAGTGGTTGTCGGGGCGATCGTGGCGTTGAAGCTGTCGTGGATGTCTGCAATCTTGCGGTGGAAGAAGGTGGCCAGCGAGTCGCACAGGTCATGCGAAGGTGGGATGTCGTTGGAGTTGGAGCTGGGGTTGGAGAGTTCCTTCACGATGTTGAAGAGCTCTTTGCTGTTGTGCATTGTTGTCTAGGCGGTCTTTGAAGGAGGCCCTTTTGGCGGATCTGATGAGGTGATGGTGTCTGCGAGTGGCGTTCTTGTGGGCGGCGTAGCTGTCCGGTGTTCGTTCACGGTGCCAGTTCCTCTCTAGCTTTCGGCAGGTTTGCTTGGAGGCCTGGAGGTCTTCGGTGAACCAGCTGGCTTTCTTGCTGGTGTGGTTGTTGGAGGGTTTCTTGAGCGGGGCGAGGGTGTTGGCGCAGTCGTCGATCCACTGTCGGAGGTTGCGGGCGGCGGTGTCGGGGTTGGTGGGGTCGGCGGGTGGGCTCCGGGCGAGGGTGGTGGTTAGCTGGTCTTCGGTGACTTTGCTCCAGCAGCGACGAGGCATCTGTTGGGTGCGGTGGTGCGTGGTGGTTTTCCGGTAGGTGAAGTGGATGCAGCGATGGTCGGTCCAGTGGAGTTCCGTGGTGTGGCTGAAGGTGACGTGGGAGCTTGCGGAGAAGATGGGGTCAAGCGTGTGGCCTGCGGAGTGGGTGGGTGTTGTGACGAGTTGTCTGAGTCCGAGGTTGGCGGAGTTGTCGATCAGGGTGGTGGAGTTGGTGTTGTTGTTGTTCTCGAGGTGGAAGTTCAGGTCCCCGAGGAGGATGTAGTCCATGGAGGCGAGGGCGTGTGTGCTGACGAGGTCGGCGATGGAGTCGCTGAACTGTGGTCGGGGTCCGGGGGGTCTGTAGACGAGGGTTCCTCTGAGGGTGGTGTTGGGGTCGGTGTGGATCTGGAAGTGCAGGTGTTCAGCGGTGCTGAGGGTGTCATCGGTGTTGGTCGATATCGGTTATAAAGTGATAGCTGTTGGGGTGGTCTACCTCCTGGATGCACTGTGAGTCGTGAAATTACAGTAGTTTTAATTTTAAGTACATGAGCACAGCATAAAAAATAAAACTCTCAGGGGTTCTTATACTGCACTTACAAAATGCATTTTAGATATTGGCGCTTTCACTGGAGTGTCAAATGGGACAGCCAATCAGATTCCAGAGGGTGCAGTCTGTTACTGCTTGAGCATGCACTCAGCTGCTACTCTTACAACAGACAACTATGCAAAGAGACAGATAACAAGTGTGGTGAAAGAGCAGTCACAAATGTGTGCTAAGAGCTTTACTGGCCTCATTAACTTTACTCATTCTGCACACTTGCTTGCGGCTGGGGGCCTTCGGTTGGTTGGTTGAGGCCTATTAACTAGAGGTATTTGACTAGCTCTGATGTCAGTGTTGTTACAACCTGACTAAGGCCTGCATTTACTTATGTTGTGGCATATGGTCCTGTACCTGGTGATTTCACCATGCCCATCAAATTTAGGAGTCTATCTTTTCTGAGTTAGATTTGAGTTGCGTTTGTAACTTATTCTTCACTAGCACCAGAATGCCCCTCAAGGTCCGCACTCTATACATTTTAAAAAGAAATACATAAGGCCAAGACGTACAAAGATTAGCATTATGCAATGCTGCACAGAAATTTGCAGAGAAGTGTTGCTGGAATGGCAGAAAATACTTCAGTGTTGTATTTACTAACTGCCTCCCGCCGATGATGTCATTGGCTGTGCTCGTGCAAAAGCATGCACTGCCGCCATGGCCTTTTCCGCGTAATTATGTATTTGCCACATAATCCATCTTCTGCGTCATAATATGCAAATGTTTAAAACTGCTTCCATCTCAAACAGATCAAAAGTTACTAACAATGCAGCGAAGCATACTGCTATGTAGTGGAAGGCTCTTCGCAAAAGTCAACTGGTTACTTTTCAATTACCTTTTGCTGTATTTGAGTGTTAAATTGTTACTAATCAGATAGAACCTTTGCCCAGACAGTGTTAACGTGTAAAAAAAAAAAAAAGGATAATATAGTGGTCACAAAATGTACCGCATTAGGCCACATAATTTGCCTTTACTTGCTGCATAATTAGTCAATGCTACAGCATAAATGATCCTCCCCGTTGCATTATTCCAGTGGCCCTGATCCTAAAATATCACTAAGCACAATTTGGTGCTGTGGTGCAAAGATGAGAAACTTGTCTCTTGTATGAGATTTGACTCGAGCCACATTCTTTAGTATAAATCTCTATGCATAGATTATCACCAAAGTGTTACTCACATAATCTGAACTCCTCAGAAATTACACATATGTTGTAAGGGAAAATCACACCATTTTCCCTTTGCCCATGGTTTTCACTTGGCTTTAGGATTACTCCTAACACCAGGTTGCGCTATTTTGCATAATTTCAGTTGTGTTAGCTATACATGTTTTTCGCGCTGTTCCCACCCTGTTACACCCACTTTGCATAATTTATTGGTGGGTTCATAATACGTAAAGCAAAGCAAATCAGAGCTGCATTTGCACCAACAATTAGTGCCAAAATCCTTTTGCACACAAAAATTGATTGATTCTAGCCCTGGATCTACAAGAGAGTGAAGTGCTAATTTTGTGGTTTCTAGTTGTAACCATAGGGCATCCAGGGGCCACTCATTATAGCTAATGGTGAGAGACCCGGCCAATTGCTTTATCTGTGTTTGTTGTATTTTCACTCTTTGCTTGGTTCCGTTTACTGTAGGATAGTAGCCGTCCCGCAGGGCATTCCACTAAGCTGTGTATGGGCGCCAGGATCCACAACGTTCTAGCAGAGCGGTTTTAGTGAGCAGCCATCTTGGGAATGGCTAGGCTCTGGCCTCCAAACGAATTATTATTAGGTACTGACCTTCATGTGGAAAGCATTTGATCTTACATATGTAAAAAAATACAAAGATCAGACTGTTTACATCATTAGGTGTGAGAGCATTTGTGAGCACATGGACATTCAAAATTGGGTGAAAAATGTAGGTTCAAGAGAGAGAGAGAGGTACTGAGTATTTGCTGTGGAACTGAGGATACAGTTATGTGACTGTATGTGTTATGTAGTGTTACATGTATATGTGTGTTGAAAGAAAATGGTATTTCGTTTTTTCCTGAAGTGCGGCTGGTCGGGCTCGCAGCTCATGGAGGATTGGTGGCAGTTCCAAAATATTGGGACAAAGATGCAGATGTCTTCTTTCTGAGTCTCTTTTTGATGCATTTTAGTATCTCAAAGGTAGCAATTTTGTGGCTTTTGTTTGGGGTAGTGAGATGGTCAACTAGACGTCCTCTGTTTTGTCTGAGTGCCAGAGCGTTTGATGGATTTCTGGTGATCTGGCTCACTATGCGTGCTTGGACATGGAGCTTGAGATGAAGATGGGACAGATGCAGCATTTTTTTCCCCTACCATCTACAGTGTGCGCTACAGTGTGGCGGACACCTTTGAGTCAGGGGAAGTAGGTTACTGGCGAGTGTAGCTTTGCCTCCATTGACATTGAACGAATGCTTGTACTGTTGCTTGGATGATGTTTAGATGAAGGTAGGGCTTAAGTTTGTGGCGAAGGGTTAATTGGAACTAGGTGATTGGTTGTTATGGCTGTATGAACCTTGAGCTAGAGCTGGGAGAGGCAATGCGGATGCCTGGTAACTGAATGTAGGGGGTTACAGTTGTTGAGAATCCAGCTGGTGCCAAGGTTGGTCTCTTCATATCAATGTGGGGCATTTGACGGGACCCATGGTGTTCTTAGGAGGCCCATCTTTGTAAGGGTTAGTCTGTTCATGTTGTGTTGTGTTCTTCTAGCGCCCAAAGAGCACTTCCTGTCTTAGGTGCTAGGAGATGGACTCGGCCTGCTGGTCATGAACCAAAGGTGAGCAATGATTGTTTTTTTGAATCCCCACCTGAAGTTTAATATTTAAGGCATAAAAGGGATTGGTGGTTGTGACGCTGTCCTTTCACCTCTCCCTCCTCATACCTATATGGCCCCTTAAATGCCAGCCATATAGAGTTTAAATGATCTGAAACGGGTGATGTCTCGCTCTGCCTCAAAATGGCTGAAAGGTGGATCGGAATAACACTTCTCCCATGTGCTACCCACTTGTTAGACATACGAAGAATGTCCTGTTCACCGTTGACTCACTCCACCCCAATCAGGTCAATAATGGCGACATGAAGGATAGCCCTGGATAGCTGAGCCACCGAGGCACACCAGGGACTCTACATGTGGGGCTCGGAGGCAGCACGCTTCTGTCCAAGACACCCTCTGCAGAGAAGTCCACCATGCTGGACACAGCCAACATGGCATTGACTACACTCCACCCCAGTAAATTTTCCCAGGCCTCATGCAGGTTCTGTTCTCCTTGGGGATCCTTCTAATCTCTTCCATGGAGGCTACCTTGCCTTGTACTCCCTCACACCAGACCTATATCCGGTAAACAGCTTTTTGTTGCATTTTGGAAAGAACCACTGCTATGCAGGTAACAAGCAGAACGTGCCTAATATGTTTTCTTATGACCCTAGTAGTACTGCAGCAGTAACAGTGATAAGAAACCAAGGGTTAATTTGCTTTGAACCACAGTCAGAGTACACAAGCAAACACAACCTGTTTGAATAATAAAGTTAATGGTTTATTTACCCTGGAGTCAAACTGTATGATCACACAATGGGAGAGAAGCACGCCACTGACAATTCTACATGGGATTAAAAAGGCTGCAACCTTGTTAACCCAAGAAGAAGATATGATGATTAATGACCAAAACCATGAGCCACACCTCTTCGGATTGGGGTGGTCTCAGCAGTGTGCCAGTGACCACCATTTTCTACTTCGTGCTCATGATATTCCTTGACCTTATAATTGCACTCTGACGGTTTTTCATTTATATAACCCTATAGGAGAATCCCACCTACATTTCCATGGCAAACAATAATGGGCCAGATTAATAAATTTAGGGCACACCTGAGTGGGAATCTGGTGTGCATATCTGCCTGCATTTGTTATGCTTTACTATGCTATGGACATGTCATTCTGCCATATGGGCTACTTTGTAGCTCTCTTGGTGGTCCAAGACTTTCCATATGTTTCTGGGATCACCGTCTGAGACTAGTGTCTGATGAAGCTTCTGATGATGTGTGTAAATTTATGATCATAACTTGCACCTACAGCGCTGGACTATCCGTAAGTATAACATCATACATTTAGGGTTAGCATCAAGAAAGGGTGTGAGACGCTGAAAAATGTGTCAAAGCCACCACAAACGTGTAAGCTTGTAGATATTCACAAATATTTTTCAGGTTGTTTCTTAACATCGAAATAGGTAGAAACCTACGCCTGGAAGGGAAGAAGTAACTGCCTTTCCATTATGTGGATGGGAAGGGAACACCACCAAATTCAGCGCCTACCTGGCAGACTAAATATAGCGGGCCGTATTCTGCCAGGGCATTAGTGTACACCATCAGCTGCACTTGCTGAGTGGAAGACAGAACACCACGGGGAATATTTATGAAAAAGATCACGCAGTACAGCGCAGCAAGCCACCTTTCTGCGCTGCTTCATAGGAAAAGGGCAGGCATGTGCCATATTTAACATTATACAGCGCATTCCTGTCTTTTCCCTGCTCTGGTGCACAATGTGCTGCCTAGCGCCAAAGCAGGGAGTCTTGCACCATGGTGCAAGGGTGTCTGTTTTGTAAGCAGGATTGTGTTTATGCAGGAAGGGACACCTTCACAAAACCAATCCCCTGAGGCATTTTCCTCTTTCTATGTGTTCTGCAAAATGCAGCACACACAGAAAGAGGAAAATCAAGGAGAAATAAAGATATTTCTCCTCGTTATGCCTCACCTGGGAAGGCGTAGCATTTTGACGCATTCCCAGGTCTAACAGTAATGGTAAATCTGGGAATGCACCAAAATCTATGGGTGAATGCGTGGGAACGGTAATCAACCTTTACAACGAAACTTTTACCCCGCATACCATCATCCCGCATACCATAATAACGCAAGTACCATTACCCCGCAATACCATTATAACGCATGGCATTACATTTTATATGCTTTTACCACGCATGCTTTTACAACGAAATTCGTTGTAAATGCATGAATGGTAAAATCATATGTTTTTTATATTTAAGTTTAAGGTAAGTATATGGTTTTGGGGTGTAGGGGTATATGTTTTGGGGTTCAGGGGTATTTTAAGGGTTCAGGTTGGGTTTGGGTTATGGGGTGCACAGGGTAATTTTAGGGTATAGGCTGGGTTTGGGTTTTTGGGGTGCTTGGGTATTTTTAGGGTTTAGGGGGTATTTAGGTTTTGGGGTACAGGGGCATTTTTAGGGTTTAGGGTGGGTTTGGGTTTTGAGGTAAAGGAGATATTTTTAGGGTTCAGGGTGGGTTTGGGTTTTGGGGTGCTGAGGTATTTTTAGGGTTTAGGGGGTATTAAGGTTTTGGGGTACAGGGGCATTTTTAGGGTTTAGGGTGGGTTTGGGTTTTGGGGTGAAGGAGATATTTTTAGGGTTCAGGGTGAGTTTGGGTTTTGGGGTGCAGGAGATATTTTTAGGATTCAGTTTGGGTTTTGGGGTGCTGAGGTATTTGTAGGGTTTAGGAGGTATTAAGGTTTTGGGGTACAGGGGCATTTTTAGGGTTTAGGGTGGGTTTGGGTTTTGGGGTGCAGGAGGTATTTTTAGGGTTTCGGGGGTATTAAGGTTTTGGGGTATGGGGGCATTTTTAGGGTTCAGGGTGAGTTTGGGTTTTGGGGTGCAGGAGATATTTTTAGGGTTCAGGGTGGGTTTGGGTTTTGGGGTGCTGAGGTATTTTTAGGGTTTAGGAGGTATTAAGGTTTTGGGGTACAGGGGCATTTTTAGGGTGGATTTGGGTTTTGGGGTGCAGGAGGTATTTTTAGGGTTCAGGGTGGGTTTAGGTTTTGGGGTGCAGGGATATTTTTAGGGGTAAGGGTGGGTTTTGGTTTTTGGGGTACAGGGGCATTTTTAGGGTTTAGGGTGGGTTTGGGTTTTGGGGTGCTGGGGTATTTTTAGGGGTCAGGGTGGGTTTAGGTTTTGGGGTGCAGGGATATTTTTAGGGGTAAGGGTGGGTTTAGGTTTTTGGGGTACAGGGGCATTTTTAGGGTTCAGGGTTTGTTTGGGTTTTGGGGTACAGGTGTATTTTTTGGGGTAAGGGTGGGTTAGGATTTTGGGGTGCAGGGGAATTTTAAGGGATCAGGATGAGTTTGGTTTTTAGGGTGCAAAGTGTAATTTAAAAAAAAAATATATATATATATATATAATAAATATTTTAATTAATTAATTTTGATATATTTAAAAAACATATATATAAATATGCATATATATATATATATATATATATATATATATATATACACATAACCTAAATATATATATATATATATATATATATATATATATATATATATATATATATATATATATATATGTACTTTTACTAAGTATATGCCTTCACCACGCATGCATTTGCGTTGTAATGGCATGCGTGGTAAAGTCATATGCGGGGTAAAAGTTTGCGGGGTGATGGTATTGCGGAGTAATTGCACCCGCGATGTAAAAAATGCGGGGTAATTGTTTGCGGGATCACGTCATATGTTCCGTGGGAACATCCACGCTCCACCCATGGAACGCCTCCCGGGGGCAGAATAACGCAACGCAGTGATTTGCGCTTCCTTGTGTTACCTTAGATTTATCAAGCCACGCAGGCCCACACAAGGTGGCCTCGCGTGGCTTGGTAAATCTAACTTTAGAGTTGTGTCGCTCTTGCGTTCCGTTGCGTGGCACAATGGCGATGCAACTCTGTGATAAATTTGGCTCCAAATGTCTAAATAAGTCCCTCGTTTTCCTTCTCTCTGCCTTGTGATGGGGTGAGGGGCAAACTTACTGCAAATACAATTTGCATAGCATACTGAGCAATTGTTGGAATCTAACAGACCAACTTTTCTCCAACAAAACCACTGCATCTGTAGTAGAACGAGGCCCCTTTTGTGCTCAGCACCTCTTCTAATCATTCTCTCTTACAAAAGATTAAGATCTGGTGGAACCTCGATCCCTTCTCCGACAGCCAAACTGTGGAACTCGATTCCTAGAATTACAAGAATAAGATAGAATCATCTGGAATTTCGAAAAGCACTTAAAACCTCTCTTTGCAAAAGAGACGCTTTACAAACAGGAACTGGAAGGTAAGCAGTAGACACCAGCATGCACAGCTGCCTCTGTCCTCACACTGCTCTGCAGCACATCTGTTTTAATTGCAGCTTCCTCTTTGTTATTCCATGCTTGAAGCACATCATTGACCCTCAAACACGTCATCCGACCACTCCTCAAAGGACAGACTACATCTCACGTCCATGCAGCCACACACTGCAATAGCGCACAAGGAGTCTGATTCTAATTTGCCTTACCACGGGTATGAAGCGCTATATAAACATTACAATATTATACATGGCGAATCCTACTCTCCAAATGCTGGCAGGCCAAGTAAAGAACAGAAACTCTTACCACAATTCTAAAGGTCTTGAACCCCATCCATATACAAAGGTTACACCACCCTCTGGACCTCCTAGCACTTTCACACCCAGGCATTCCTTCCCTCTCAGGCAGCAAAAACCTTCAGCAGTACTGAAGAGGTCTCTCTCCTTCAGTGACTGAGACATGCTGGAGCTGAAGTGCAAGGGGAACAGTGCCTGTCTGGAACTCCTAGAAGCACCAGCTTCACTATTCACACTTCAACTATAGAATGCTGGTGTAACCCCATTTCTACATTAAGCTGTGTCTGGCTGCTTAGTGGACTAATGTGTCCACTGTAGGGGCCTGTGTTTGACCTCATAGTCACAGGTTCAAATACCCAGGTCTACTCAGCCTTTCATCCTTCTGAGGTCGATAAAATGAGTACCATTGAGTTGGGTAATAATAAACATCTGTTATTCAGTGCCAAGATACCCTTCTGGGTGAACGTGCACTTCACAAATACATGTTATGTTGCCGAGCTTTCCAAACCCACACCTGTCTAAGCCACCAAACCTCCACAGAAAAGAGACTGACTCTTTCCATGCTTGTCAGAAGCTTTAATATGGCCCTGGGCAAAAATGTTCTCCAGTAATGGATCTTTCATAGATTCACATGCTTCAATCGTTCCCCGTCGTCGAAGTGGGAGTCCCACTGTACCATAATAAAGCAGTATGTATTATTATCATAGGCAATAATGGCAATGAACAGTCACTTTAATAGCCTATGTCCTTTTAAACAAGCATTGGCATAGCCAATAGGTCTCGCCTTTGGGGACCTTATAAGTGTTTAGCCATGCAACAGTTGATGTTGTTGCACCAAGGATATTGTGCTGCATAACTAAACACTTATAAGGTCCCAAAAGCCAGACCTATTGGCTATGCCAATGCTTGTTTAATGTTGCCTTTGCAAAAGTAATTTGGCTATGCCAATGCTTGTTATTATTGTGTTGCCTCCTCACTGCGGCTCACAACTGGGGTGCTGCAGAGATTAACTGCGGGGGCAAGGCGGGTCAGAGGGGTGACGAGTGAAGGTGACATGAATATATACACATCGCATTGACAACATTAGCAAAAACTCCATGCAGATACATTTTAAACAGTAAGGGAGTTTTTTTTGTTGTGAAAAGGTCGACGGCGTTTCAATCTCAATAATTTCAGATCATCATCAGGACGAAATTGTGAGCATGAGGAATCTATACATAAGGAAAAAAACATTGTTTTTAGAGGTGGTCCCTCAATACTTAAATATGTAGGTCAGTTTATACTTATTAGGCTGTATATGCGAAGTTAGTGGAAAAACCAGCAAGACTGATAGTTCAATTCGTGAAAGAATTCAGTTGGTGCACAACAATTCAGGTCGTGGAGAGAGCGAAACCAATACTGGAGATCAAAGCGTAAGTAAGTAGAGCGAAGACTAGAGTCAGTCACACATACGAATGATAACATTTAGGAATTACAGGAAGGCGGTGCAGAGCGCCTAAAATGGGTGAAATTGATTCAGCCTAGGGTGGCGTGGTGCTCCTAATTCATGCGGCACGGTGATGACTCAATCAAGAGAACAGTAGAAACAAAGCATGAGTAATCGGAAACACAGAAGAGAAAAGCGGTGCAAGTGCGCCTGAGAGCTGAGTTCTGTCTCTGGTTGGAAAGTCTAAAATGGTGAAAGGTCTCAACAAAACATGAGCAATGCGGACTTACTTATCGGGCGAACCGAGTGAGGCCTGTATTCAGAAACCCGTAGGTACAAATCCAAGGAAGGTCTCGGGTGTGCATCCGGACCTGGGCAACGTCCTAAAGAAGGGGGCGGGTGAAAATGAGTAGAGGACGGAGGTGTGCACTAGTGACACGATATGAAGGTAGAACCGAAGCACTTACGGTGCAGTGATTTAGTCAAGGTGCTCCAGGAGCCAGGAGTTGGCCGGCTATCGAGGAGGCGGGAGTGCAGGTAATTCGCAGATTACCCCGCAGTAGCAGTATCCAATTCCAACGGTGAGGTTGGAGGCATCACACCACGTAGTTGGTGTGCCCATGTATTAGACTCTGTAGGAAAAGTTAAGGTAGTATTAAAAAGGGAGGGCGGGTTGTGAACGCTCAGTCACATCCCGCCCAAGCGGGCAAACACTTACTTGAGTCCGACCGCATTAAGTCGGTCGAAGATGTGGGACGAGCAGCCGCTCCGTCTTGAGCCCTAGTTCAGTGAATACTGGAGTGCCTAAGCAAAGCCAGAAGTATATGCGTGTCGGCTTCCTACAGTGGTAGAAACAACTATAGCGCGCCGAAGTCGCTCATGTGTGTTGCAGAGCGAGGAAGGCTCAGATTCCATAATGGGTGAGGACGTTCAGTGCGGCCAGAGCCCTACGTGATTAAGGGAGACGACGAGTGGACGGATAGAAGACAAGAGAGGAGCGGGGCGAGCGCGGCAGCCTGGGCTTTCAAAGCGGACCAGACGCTCGTGCGTCATGGCCTTTTCCCGCACGGCCGGCATATGTTTACAATTATCGCGCCCGCGTCTGGGCACGATAATTGGAAACACATGTTTGCCGCGCGTACCCATCCCAAAAAGGCCAGCCACGACGCACGAGCGTTTTTGGGACTGCTTTTCAAACTCGCTTACTAAAAGTCTTCGCCTCTAAGCAGCGCTTGCGCGCTACTCGAGGCTCGACCTAAAAAGGACCAAACTTCAAACTTTAGCCAATCAGGCACTGGCACCCTGTAGAACACTCCCAAGAGAGGCTGAATCTCTCAGATTTTCTACTGCACGTTGTGTGAAGGGAGTCTCCCTGAGTTCGGCTCCATTTCTTCAGCTACTACTTCTTTTTGGATCATTCAAGATTATATTTCAAGTTTCATTTCTCTTACCAAGGCACTAATATGTTAGAGTAGCAGAAAACAAAGTAAAGGACTACACAATATGTCTAACCTTTTCCTCAAAAACTCTCACGTACAGAGAGATGAGGCTATTATTGTGGCTACAGAAACTTAAATCTGTCACTCCTGATGACAGTGAGGATTCCTTCACCTCACAGGAGAGGTCAAAGAGAGAGGTTGTGCCGAAGCTCTCAAGAAGGCGCGCAGAAAAGCCATAAAAAGGACTTGCCATGAGTCTTCTTAAGGCACTTCTCAGAGACAGATAATTGGAAAAAACATCCTCAGAGGCAATATCTGACCCTACAACTCCCTCTTCAGCCCTGACACTACATGAGGGAAATCCTCATAACCTGACAATGAGACGTCTACAGCAAAACTGCCGTCAAAATCATTGCTAACAACAATTACGATGACAACATTGATGACCACAACCATGTCGACTATTACTGCCTCACCTATGGCGGCCTCATCTACGTCGGCCTCGTCTACGAATTTATCATCTACGACTGCATCATGTACTACGGTCTCATCTACAACTGCCTAGTCTACGACGGCATCATCTACGATGGCCTCATCTACGATCGCATCGTCTACGATGGCCTCAACGAACTCATCTCTGATGGTCATCTATGACGGTCATCTGTGATGGCCTCGCCTACGATGGTCACCTACGATGGTCGCCTACATCGGTCGTCTATGACAGGGTCTACAACAGCCTTGCCTACAATCGTCATCTACGACGGCTTCATCTACGACGGTTGTCTATGACAATTGTCTACGACGGCCTCGTCTAAAATAACCTTGTCTACGACTGCATCATCTACGACGACCTTGTCTACAGCGGCCTAGTCTACGAGCGCATTGTCTACGACGGAGGGCTCGTCGATGACAAACATTGTCGACATCAAGCAAGTCGTCTACGTTTGCTTTGTCGATGACAATCTCGATCACAATACAAATGATGACAAGAGCACTACAGTCTTCAACAGGAACTGAAGAGACATAGTCCAGCATAATTTGATGTCAGGAATGAAGGGGACTAATATAAGAATATTTGTAATAGGTAGCAACATATGGAGAAGCAATTTGTGGAGCAATTTCACCACTTCGCTCTGCCTCCAACTTCAGAGCATTGATCAGGTCCATGTAGCTCTAGTACTAGACCTACAGGACATGTTACAAACACTTTTTTGAGCCTGCAAGGTCCCATCATTTCCGATATGTCAGCATCCTCCGATGCTCCTGCCACTCCAAGAATGACCCCAGTGTCAAATATTGCCATGCTTCCCGGGAACGACCCATTCACCTCGGGTGAAGATAGAGAGACGGTAACATTCATAATACTCAATCTGTACCCGATAAATGGGATGATTATTTAATACTGACACCGGCACAACAACTGGTGGAATCCCCACCAAATGGTTTTTGGTAGTTTCCATATCCTTAGGAAATGAGCGGCCAAACACTGCCAACTTCCGAAAGTGAACGAGCAATCAGTTTGTTTTCTTAATGGTTTTAAGTAGAAAGGCTATGAGACCGCTTCCAATTGTTGATATTACAATCATGAAAAACCCCCTATCCCATAACCCCGCCTGACCAGCAAAGCAGATACCTCGATAACATTGGGGAGAGGTTCTCAACTATGTCCGGTGCTACTATATAGGCTTTCAGTGCACTGGCAATATGGGGCAGGTATAAGGGGGTAGAGAGCACACTGCCTCTCATCTCAGCACAGTTCACCCCATTGCATTCTGGTAAATGCAGTACGCTTACTTCAAAGTTGCTATCGTGTTTCACCAAAGTTGGTGCAGGTAGTGCTGTTATCTCTAGACACGTGTTTCTGGGTTTAGCCCATCATCAGTAGAGAGCAGAAGTAGTAGAGCACAGAGAAAAGTCAATTGGGGTTGCTGAAATGCTGCCTAAGTCTTCACAGGTCACAGTACCATTCTGGGACCACCAGGCTAGAGCTTTTCATCATACCTGGTGTGATGTTCACCAGGCCCTTGAATGATTCTTCTGTTTGAATCCGCTGTTTTTGTAGATGTTCCTGTAGTGACAATATTCTAGTGCTAATTATGCCCTCTACAATACTCCATCCTCTGGGAGAAAAATTCTAAAATGTTGTCATCTATGGGGGAAAATAGCCTCAGACAAATAAATCCTGGATCTCATCACATATGGTCAGACGTTAGGGTTATCCCAGATTCCACCCACCATTCCACCAAAACGAGGGTGCCTACCTCATAACCATCTACTTCAGAATGAAGTGCTAGCTATGCTAACCAAAGGTGCGATGGAGAAAGGCCCACATTCTCAGCAAGGAATCGGCTTCTATTCTTGGTCTTTCTTCATAGACACGAAAACAAGGGAGTGGCGATCCATTATAGAACTCCGGAAATTGAACAAGCATTTCCGGAAACAATGATCCATTTGCGTGGTCACCCTTTCAGACACGGACAGCGCTGGATTTACAGGATTCATACTTCCACATTCCCATCCATCCCAAACATTGCATCAAATTCTGCCATTTGGCTTCAAATCAGCTTCCCACATTTTTACCTAATGCCTAGCCCCTGTGGCACCTTCTCTCAGGAAGGGCGGTCATCAGGTATTCCCGTACCTCGACAACTGGTTGATAAAAGTGCCAACAGCATTTCAAGCGTCCAAGGCCACAGAGGCTTGCCTAAAATTGTTTCACAAACTAGGTCTCCTGGAGAATTATCAAAGATCATCAACTCCTCCATTCAAGAAGGTACTGTTTCTGGGCCGCAACACTAGATACTATCCAAGACAAAGGCTTTCTATCCCAGGGCAAGCATCAAAGGCTCAAGGAACAGGCTCTCAAAAAAAAAAAAATGTTTTAGTACATCTCTTCAATTTGCTTCTGGGCATGATGTCCTCAGCGATCAATCTGATCCCTCTTGTACACCTGAAAATGAGAGCCTTACAGGAACAGCTACAAAAATACTCGATTCAAACAGAAGAACCATTCAAGGACCTTGTGATCATCACACCAGGTATGATGGAAGCTCTAGCCTGGTGGTGCCAGACCTCCCACCTATCAGAGGACCTCATGCAGGCGCGGCCCGTGCAGGTAAGAGCAGTGGGGTGGGAGTCGACATACAACAATGAGGGAAACTTAAATTAAGAAAAAGAAAACCACTTACCTTGCGCTCGCCGCGTCAGCGATGCGGCAAGCACAAGGTAAGTGATTTCCTTTTTCTTAATTTAAGTTTCCCTCGTTGTCGTAGGTCGACTCCACCCCACCACCGCCCCCAGCCCCACTGCTCTTACCTACAAGGACCACGCCTAGCCTCACGTCCTTTTCTCAAATACCTCACTTTGTAATGATTACAGATTCCTCCCTGGAGAGCTGGGGCAGTCATCTAAAGTAACTGCAGATTCAAGGAAAGTGGTCTCCGCTCCAGAAGAACATACATATCAGTCGCCTAGAGCTCAAAGCCATCTACCTCCGTATCCAAGTTTTCCTGCAAATGATAGCAGCGTCTTCGGTATTAGCTTGCATTGACAATACCACCAGCATGCAATACATGAACAAACAAAGCAGCACAAGATCACTGGCACTGTTCAAGGAAGCTCAGGAAATCTGATTCTGGCTAACAACACACAGAATAACTCTTCAGCCAAACATGTTCCCAGGAATAGAAATTTCTCAAAAGACAAGCCTAGCAGAACTGGAAACAGCCTTCACAAATGGTAGTTTGATCAGTCAGTGCTGAATTGGAACTTCTCGTTCTGAGGCAAAGCGGCTCTAGATCTCTTTGCAACAAACAAAACCCCCCAATGCCAGTTCTATGTAAGTCAGCATCCACATCCAAGATCGTGGGGGAATGCCTTTCGATCCGATATTCCGGGATCTATGCCTACGTTTTCTCCACCCAATACCTCTATTATCAAAGCTTCTCAGCAAGATGAAAGTGGAGCGATGTCACCTCATCCTGATAGCCCCCAGGTGGCCCAGGCAGCATTGGTTGACGGAGGTTTTCCTGCTATCGGAATCCAACCATATTCACCAACATCCTGAAAACTTTTGACGATAAACCAAGGCCAGGTCCTTCATCCTGACCCAACCTCTCTCCTCTTATGAGCATGGCTCCAAAATTCAATGAATTCAAAGATCTCAATATTCCTCAGGACTGCAGGGATATTCTCTCCAAGTCAAGGCGGAAGCCATGATAAAAACATGTAAACCGTAAGGGAAACATTTCTGCCTATGGTGCCAGAAATCAAACCTACATCCTCTACAAGCGTAATCTGGCAAATAACTACCCTATCTCTGCTCGCCCACTCAGTTACGGTTGGTACACGTCTGTTGAGGTACGTCTTGCAGCAATATCAAGATATAGACCCTCATCACATTTTCTCTATTTCTGCTCTAGCAGAATCATCAAACAGTTCATGAAAGGATTATTCAGAGTTTTTTTCCTCCAGTAATGGCTTCTTCCCCAGACTGGCACCTGAACATAGTTCTATCTCAACTCATGCAGAGTTTATTCAAACCCATACACAGAGCAGACCTCATATTTCTCACATGGTAGGTCGTCTGGTTACTAGCGCTCACTCTGACCAGGAGGTTAAAAGAGATACAAGCTTTATCAACACAAGAACGCTTCTTGCGCATCACAGGCAATTTGGCACTTCTCAGAACCAATCCAAAATTCATTCCTGAGGTTTTTTCGGATTTTTGCCTCAATTAACCTATAATATTTTGGACTTTCTTCCCGAATCCAACATCACTAGCTGACAGGTCTATTCATACGCTAGAGATATCTAAAATTCTACTTACATCACACTAAACAATTCAGGACAACTGACCAAGTGTTGGACTCAGATGGACACACTCGTAAGGGTGCTCCAGTCACAAAGGCAACCATCGCTTGATGGATTTCAGCTGCAATCCAGTTCTACCACTCAAAGGCTGGCAAGACCCTTACAGCGAAAACCAGGGCGCACTCAAGTAGGGCAGTTTCCACCTCAACTACTTTGTTTGCGTACGTGCCTCTGGAGAAAATATGTCGTGCTGCGACTTGGAAGAATGTGCATACCTTCACACAGCATTATTGCCTGGAATCGGCACAGCGCAGTGACGCAGCGGTTGGACAGGTTTTACTATACCACTTATTTCTATGAGGAGAGCTTCTTTTGGTTCCATGTGTTTGCTTATGTATATATGCAAATTGTAATGTATGATGTAATATATATATATTTATTTATTAAATTGCATATGAATATGTTATGTAAATATTTTCTACCCACCATCCCCTATTTGCGCTAATACTATAAGGTATACAAATACAGTTAATGCTTGCTATTCTGAGTCTTACCTGTAACTGCAGTTCTCCGGTATTGGCATGTTTCATAGATTCACATGCGACCCACCCTCCTCCCCTGAGATGCTCCCCTTGTAGCTCGGGATTATTTTATTCCCACTTGTGCTTGAAAATCTGAGGTATTCAGCTTCTTTTGGGAGTGTTCTACAGGGTGCTATTGCCTGATCAGCTGAAGCTTTGCAGTTTGGTCCTTTTTTAAAAGGACATCTATAGGCTATTATAGTGACTTCATTGCCATTATAGCCTACGATAATGGCACATACTGCTTTTTAGGTCGAGCCTCGAGTAGCGCGCAAGCGTTGCTCTGCGAGACTTATAGTTAGGGAGTTTGAAAAGCTGACCAGACGCTCGTGCGTCATGGCCTTTTACCTGCGGTTACGAGCGCGGCAGACATGTGTTTCCAATTATCGTGCCCAGACGCGGGCGCGATAATTGGAAACCCATGCTGGCCGTGCGGGGAAAAAGGCCATGACGCACGAGCGTCTGGTCAGCTCTGCAGGCTGCCGCGCTCGCTCGCCCCCGCTCCTCTCTTGTTGTTTAAATGACTACATATTATTTTCCACCCACGGGTGTTTCTTGCAGTGCATTATGGCAACTTGAGGTCACCTAAAAGCGCTGGGAGTTCTGGAGTTAGTTTTCATGTTAGAGTGCTGCCATCCGTATGGGAGGGTGCATGTGCCCTGCTCTCCACAAGCGGCCTAAGCAGCATATTGCTTGTGAGTCTTGAAACAGACTCTTTAATTAAGCACCAGGCTCGGGCTGTGCAGGAAATGCCTCAGGCCGTTTCTCAGATCTTTTCATGAAGCTCAGCAAGTATGAAGAGGGTGCTGGGTTGCTAAAACAATGCATGTCCTTGCTGTTCCGATGGCCCTGTAAATCTTTCTTTAAATATAAGCATGTTCGCCGTGATGCGGTTCTTCTGTTTGCAAGTGCATACTATGTGGGCTGTAGCAGGGATTAGCCCGACCGACTCTTGCAAAAAAAAAAAAACGTTATCGAGGAGGCAAGCACTGAAAATATTCCAGTTCATACCATTTTCCAAAACTTTACCCCACCTCTTGTGCATTTTTTTGACACCCCCTCATCATAGCTGCTATTGTGCTTTCACTCATCTTTATTTTTTCTCTTCGCCCATCACTTCACCTCCAACTCTCAACTATTTCTCTTGCCATTTGCTCCTTTCCTCCTTATCTCTTCTCCTTCACCCTCGCCCCCTCCATCTGATTCTTCTTTCAACACTCACAAACCTTTGTACCCCTTCTTCCCCTTGTACTCCTTCGGTCCTCTTTATCTCTCCCGCATTTTGCTTTCACTTATTTCGAACATCTTTTGCCCGTCCTTCCTTTATGCGTCTCTTACTTCATTTCAATCTTTTCTTCCTCCTTCTATTGTTCCCCTCCTCCTTTCTTTCCCAAATCACTTTCTCCCTTTCTTTCCTTTTCCCCCGCACCCTGCAACCCATAACCTTTACCCCTTATTTCTCCCCACCCTGTTCGCTCCTCTTCTCCCTCCCTTACTCCTCCCCCCTGGTATCCTGGAAATCACCAAATTGAGGGACGATCTCCAGCCTCTGATGCTAGAGGAAGAGGAGGCTAAGGGACCAGGCAGCCCCGCTGCCCCCTCGGTAGTATTAGCTGCATCACCACCCTCACCTCCAATGCAAGTTCATTCCTTTCTTTAGGAAGGTAATGCCCAGGCCGGCATAGGCACTGCTGCAAGCACCTGAAGGAGGGGTGGCATCTCCTAGCAGGCACCATGCAGGGCACAGCGGTGTGTAGCCATGTTTGTTGCTTTTAGTGTAATGTTTTCACTGGAAAACATTCTTTGCAAAAACACAGACGCAAAAAGAGACCGTGCATAAATATCTCCACTCAAAAAGTCGACCTGCACTTAAATCCATGTCAAGCACATGTCCCAAATTATAAACGTAGATCATCTACAAATATAGTGTGCATACATGTATCTATTTCTTGATACTGTGCATCTCGATCCCACGAGGAATCAGATCACATGACATGATAAACACAGATAACTTCTCTGCGCACAGAATTACATTATTTCCTACTAATATCTGCTTAGCTTAGTGGCCATGCCTCACACACCCATGTTATTTTTTGCAAAAGTGGGGACTGGGGTGGCATTTTCTTGGCCTTCGTATTCGCACAGCACGTTGCTACCGCTGGTGGTCCTCAACCACTGTGCAGAAGTTGTGCACTACAGTACTTATTATAGTGCGCCCTTTCTGGTGCACGTGAGATCCAGAGGGGATCGCCATTGTCACTGCAGACTTGGCACCGTGCTTAATTTGTGCTGGTGGTTGCAGGTAGTGGCCCCTGGCACTCCTTTCTGGGGACCGGAATTTATTTGTCAAGATCACACTTTCACTGAGAGCACAAGAGGCAAATGTAGACAATGGTGACAAAGGAGGAAGCAGGGATGAAAAGAGTCTGCAAGAGTTGCCTATCTGGTCATTCCAAACCATATATCCGTGTTACGGCCCCAGAGAGGCAAATCAATGCTGTTCAAGGGAGTCGGCCCTGTGCCGATTTTCACTGCTTCTCCGTGTGGGATAGTCAATGGTGCCATTGAGGGAGTCTTAACAAGCATGCCACCTCCCTTCAGGGGATATTTCAGTTGGTTTCTCTTGCCTATATTTTTGATTAACTTCAGGTCAGGCGTTTGAAATCCAGGTCTATTAGAAATAGTGGGGCTGGGTCCCTCCAACATCAAGCAAGGCCCCTCTATGGCCACCTAGCCTTTAATGTCAATCCATGCAGCTCGTTTTCGAACACTGCTACCTTTTTCACCATTAAATTGTTACATTTTCTCTTGTGCTCCCTTAGTTGGTCGATTGCTCCAATTCTCTGTGGACACGTCTGCGTTTGATAAAGACGAACAATAAATTATTTTCTAAGTAGTTTTATGTTCACTTTAGGAGAATCTATTATGAATCTACACTGTCAGAAAGTCCCCGGAAATATTAACCATGAAATAATTTAGAGCTCACTTGCCATCACCAAAACGCAAAGCTGTCCAGACAGTTACGCGCCACACAATTCAACTCCACACATTTCCCATCCACACCACCTAATTTGACACCAAACCACATAACACGGCTCAACAAAACAATTGCTAAACACACCACCTAGATCCAATCCACACCACACAATTCCACATTGTCACACAATTCAACAGCACACCACATAATTAAACTCCACTACATACCACTCCACAACACAAAATACCATTCCACATAACTACCCTCCGTAACACACAATCCCCCTCTACATAATTCCAGAACACTCAGTACCACATAATTACTATCCACATAATTCCACATCACACCATGCCACATAATTGCGCTAAACAAATCCACTCCACTCCACACAATTCCACGCCCCACATTTACACAACTGATCCAATACAACCCAAATAATTCCACTACACACCACATACATACACTCCATAATACAGAGGTAAAAACATTGCCATTTACAATCTCAAGAGCTCTAACTCAAGGAAATGCGAGACCGATTGCATTTCCAATGCTTGTTTATGGTACTATGGGACTTCCACTTCGACGACTGGTAATGATTTAAGCATGTGCATCTTTGACAGATACCAATACTGGAGAACTGCAGTTACAGGTAAGTAACTTATATTCTTCTGAGGCGCACTCTGGTTTGTAATCTCCCCTCCTTGTTAGAACAAAAAATGTTTGTTGGGGATAAAGAATACAGGTTTTTGCACCATCTAGTGGCATGGCCCCATTAGCTACATCATAAAAGGACGTCAAGTCTGCATTTTACTTCTTGACAGCAGAGCAATCGCAATCTTATGTGAATAACAGAAAACTTGCATTAGGAATCAATATTGAGAGAGAAGGTTTAGCGCTTTCCAAATGTTGATTGTCTAGAGTACAGATTTTGACTGGACAGAAGTTGTGTGCTTCCACTGAAAACGAGTGCTGGTGTAGCACTTTTTGCCTTGTGGCAAAGCTTATACTCAATATGGCAGGACTGAGTTGGTTATGGTGAGAAGCCAGCGATCAAGGCAATAGGCATGATTTGTTTATTATGAAATGTTATGTCAAATGTGGTAGGCCTGACTTATTTGTTGTAAAAAGCATGTTTAAACAAATGCGTCTTTAATGGCGGATTGTCATTACACTGTGTTAAAGTTTGTAGATTGGTATTTTATTTCAGGGAATCTCGTAGATTACCATACGAGGTAAGGTATTTGGTGCTGTGACAAACCATCAGGGTAGAGATCTTCACTTTGAGAATCCTTGTTCTGTCATTCTAGATAGGATTGTATATTGTTTTGTCAACTAACTTTATACATACTTTCAATTTTAGGACTTTATATTGATAGTTGTCTTGTGGGAAATCATATGCAGAATATAGTAGGCCTGTGTTGGCTATAGTGACAGGTCAGTGAAAAAGGCAATCCTTGAAGGGTTCATTGGAAAAAGGTTTGTCAGTGGCCATATGTCTAACCATCTTATTCTGAATGTTTACAGCAAACACACTAGGCTCAACATATTTATTGTGAAACTCACATGTTAAAGCCAGTTGCCTTCAAGGGTGGATTGTTATTAAATGTATGTATTTATTGTATTAAATGTATTGTAATAAATGTAAATAGACAGTTTTTGCGCTGCATGAATTCTCAGAGACTACTATACTAAGCAGGGGTTTTGGTTGTTGATTTCCCTCTCTGGTGTTTCATCCTCTGACAAACCCCCTTGGGTAGAAAATGTGCACTTTGACAACTGTCATTTTATGTCTATTTATAATTTCATGGCTGTGTGCCTCTTTCTTTGTGGCAAAGTTTGTGCAACATTCAGTTGGGCTGAGTCGATTATAGTAGCTTGTCAGTAATAAAGGCTACAGGCTATTGATTGGTTCTTTGTGATGAAGTCAGATGCCATTGGTTCATGTTTGCCATCAAAGGTAGAAACAAAGGTTTTCAGCTGACCAATTTATTATTAATTGCATTTATTAAAACCCATAGGCCTTTAAAGATAGATTGGTATTACACTGTGTTGAAGACAGTGGATTAGTAGTTTGTTACATTGAATCTCACAGATTACCATTCTACACAAGGTTTTTGGTGTTAGTTACTGTCTCTGAAAAACAGCTGGAGCTGAAATCTGCAGTGTGATCATCCTTTTTTGGGCCTTTTCAGAGGGATTGTATATTGTTTTGGAAACTATCATTTTATATATATTTGTAATTTATATTATGATGTGTGCCTGATGGTTGCTAGCTTGTGTCTACAGTTGGGTATGGTGACAAGCCATTTATAAAGGCTATGGCATGATTGGTTCACCTCGAAATGTTATGTCAAATGCCATGGGTCTGATCTGTTTATTATGATAAGTTATTACAAAAGCAGTAGCAAAAAATAGCAAACATCATGTGTTAAAGCCAATAGGCCTAAAAGTTTGCATTAGGGTGAACTGTATTAAAGCATAGGTATTGCCAGGGCCACTGGAATTATGCGATTTTACAGTTGCAACGATTTTTGCATTATTGTAGATTTACCGCATTTGCCACATAATCCATCATCTGCTGCATAATCTGCAGATTTTAACAAAAAAAAATGTGTTTGTAGCCCAAACGGTTCAAATGTTAGTAAAAACGCAAAGACTCCTGTGCCGCTCAGTGGTTGGCCATTTGCAAAGGTTGACTGGTCATCTTTCTGAAGTTTATTGCTATATTTTGGTGTTAAACTGGTACTAATAAGGTACAACTAATGCCCAGAACAATTGTTAACAATTTTAAAAATGACTAAATAATGAACTGATAACTATCACAAAATACGCCGCATAATTTGCCTTTTTCTTGCCGCATAATTTACTCAACCATGCTGCATAATTTGACCCGCCCCTGTTGCATAATTTCAGTGTCTCTGGGTATTACAGGCACATGTACTGCGTACAGGTATTGCGTTACATGAATTCTTAGAGATTATAATATTTTAGTAAGAGGCTAGGTTGTGCTTTAAGAATAGGGTACTGGGATTGTAGAATGTGTGATGTTATAATGTTGAATTATGAAAGGGGTAGGAGAATTCTCTGGTGACAATTGTCGCCTACTGGCTGTTGATCTGAGCTCTATGCAACCTGTCTTATTCTTACTTATCAATAAACAAAAGTTTACCCACTGTGACGTGGATATTTTAATAGAAAACATGCCTGGTGTTGATTACCTGTCTGGCAAAACCATAAGGGTAGAATATTTGCACTGTGAGAATCCTTGCTAGGCCCTAGGAGTAGGGGGTGTATATTGTTTTGCCTACTCTAATTGTGCACATATTTGTAATTCTTTACTATGAAACTTATATGTTACGGCCAATAGGCATATAATGGTGAATTAACATTACATTGTGTTAATTCCTGTAGACAGGTAATTTGCTACATAGAATCGCATAGATTTCTGAAGTAAGTAAGGATTTTTGGTATTGGTTACGTCCTTTCCTAAAACCTGGGGGTACATTATTTGCATTGTGATAATCTTTGCGAGACCCTCTTAGGAGGGCCTGGTATATGTAGTTTTCCTCCATGCCCTTGTAATTAAAAACATTAAAAATTCTACTTGCATATGCATATATAGATGGTCTTTGGGTCAGCCCTCTTCTGTATGTTCGAGTATCATTACCCTCTGATTTA
This sequence comes from Calotriton arnoldi, assembly GCA_963921515.1. NCBI lineage: Eukaryota > Metazoa > Chordata > Amphibia > Caudata > Salamandridae > Calotriton > Calotriton arnoldi. The sequence goes on from CAWUFW010004848.1 coordinate 1,255,270, forward strand.
CCCCATGATAACATACTGAACAGGGCTGTTGTTAAGCCCATTTATGCCATTGGCTCTCTTGACCTTTGAGTGATGGTCCTTGCCTGATCACATATGCAAATGCAGCTGAAAGTGGGTGTGATTCAGTGTCTGTGTAGGTGGCCTGTCCTTCAGCTTACCATGTTTTTCTTTTATAGGTCACCATTAATTTTTTTGTGTGCTGCCTTTATTGTTAGAGCATCTTACAGCTCAGCAGGCAGCCCTACCAAGCCTCTCGCTTGCTGCTTATTTGCTGCATCCTGTGCAACCACTAATTGTATACTGGTGGCCATCTTGAAATGGTATTGTCCATTTTGTATTATTATGTTTTACCATGATAGGATGGCCACCATAATTGGAATGTTTGCCAACTTGTAACAGCACAACAGTAAAACAACATGTACTCTAATATTTGAATATGGCCGCCAGAGCGATGTTTACTGAGCGGCCATCCTAGAACGGCATTGTGAATTGTAAATCATTTTTCTAGCACTCCAAGATGGTCAACATGATGCTTCTTAACGTGGCAGCTATGCTGGAACTCAAAAAAATTATACACTATGTTCAATACATACAAGACAGCCAACTGCTGCAACTTTAATTTGATTTATATATTGCAAGATTAAGTGGTGGCATGTTTTTTTTTTCAACTTGTATTCTTTTAATTTATCTTCCACAGGCTTGTAGAGTTTGTATGTCTGCTCAATAGCAGATGGGTAGTTGGGTGACTGTAAGAGTGAGTAAGTGAAAGGATGTGTGAGTTCATGGATGGTGTCCTCTTGAGTGGTGAAACTTTTAGTTATAAGCCAGACACATTGGCATTGCCAATGCTTATTATCATTTTATTACATTCTGCAACAGGAGCGCTCGGTCCTAAAAAGTGCTAGGCCCTGAGACACACCTCTCCATCTGTTCTCCCCCTGTGACAGCCATGACTCCATTCAGTCCCCTTGCCATGTACGTCTCTGCCTGCTTCATTCATCTCATATGAGGGCGGTCTGGGCCCAGAGCCTGGGAATGCCCCTGTTCCCTGCATGGCTCCACTGACCTTCACTGTCCCTCACACCAGAGCCTTTCATCAGAGACTCCACCTGTGAAGGCTTCTCTCTACCTCACACTGACACCAGGGGCAGCGGGCCAGAGCCAGGCTGCGGCCAATGCCAGCCTTACAGACCTGTCAAACTGAGTGAAAAGGTCAGGCAGGTGCTAGGGCTCCAGCTGCCTGGGGTAAGAGAGATGGGAGGCAGGGCCGGACTGGCTGGCTGTACCGGGCATCAGGTGTTTCCCTGGGAGGCTGAAAAGGTGGGGGCATGTTTTGCTACTGGGGGCCGGTTTTGCAGCGGTGATGCAATATTGCCCCCAGTAACAAAAGCAGCATACAAGCGTTTCCAGCCTGCCGGAGCCAGGAAGTGCTTCCCCAGGGGCTGTTCTGAGAAAATTGCCAGGGCTGCTTTGGGTTCCCTGTCCCGCCCTGATGGGGGGCAGCATAACAGCATGAATACAGAGTAGCAGGGCGCTTGAAGGCAGTATGGTGCCCACCACCAGATATTGGTGTAGTTAATTTGCAACCGTATAGAACCCAATACGCCATAAGTATGGTATCATAGCTGCTTGTAGTAGTCCAGGTATGACTTTCGAATGTTTCTATCGCAACCTGAGTCAGGATTGGGTTTGTGGATTTGAGCAGTCAGTAGAATTCATATGCTCATTCTAATGAGTTGTATGTAAGCACACATTTACTGCATGTTTGTGTGGGTGCTTGCCTGTTACAGTGCAAAGTGGTACAAACAGAGACACAGATCCATTTTTGCACGAAAAAACATTTTTGAACCAAATGTTCACTCGAACACTGCGCCAAAATGATCCCTTTGGCCACGGGCGCCACCTCATCTTAATTTATGCCAAAAAGGGCATAAGGGCCTCGAACATTACAAACACTCACAGGTTTTCACGCAGAGCCAGATGAACTAAAATATCATGAACTTGGAATAGCACACGCTATAACAGGTTTAACTGCAGGGAAATTGCACATTATACACAGCTTACCCTTGTGCAGTTGTGTTTGCTATGAAATTTTTACTGAAGTGTTCACCTCCAGCATAGATCCCACACAAGGCACCCCTAGATTTACTGATTTTTTTATACTCCAATGGGCTTGCGCCACCCTTACGTCACTTTTCCCATGTTAAAAATGACGCAAAAGTGGCGCAAGAGGCTTGTAAATAAGCCCCCAAGTTCTCAGTCCACTGATCTTCTAAAGAATCATCATTTTGCTCTTTAAATATCCCACAGAGCTCATGCAAGCTACGGCACATCTCAGTGAGTTGGCACTTCACACAACTTAGTCACTGCCTGCAAGCACCGCTGGGTGACTCAGCAGTCACCCCACTGAGCTCCTCGAGGAACCGCACCTAACACCTCACTGAGCTCCTGGGGAACTTTTTAGGTCGAGCCTCGAGTAGCGCGCAAGCGCTGCTCTGGCGAGACTTTAAGTAAGGGGGTTTCAGAAGCTGACCACACGCTCGTGCGTCGTGGCCTTTTTCGGGCGGTTACGCGCAAGCAAAAGGCCATGGTGCACGAGCGTGTGGTCACGCCTGCTGCTCGCAAGCGCACAAGCGCGCGCGACGTGCACTACAGCGCGTGAATACCCTCCCCCCTCCTCCCACTCCCTCCTCGTCAGCTTCATTTTCCTTTCACTTTCGCGCCGCGCGGCCGTGTCACTTTCACGGCCGTGCGGCTATCAGCTTCATTTTTTTTTTTTTTATTAACTTTCAGCGCGAGGCGCGCGCACCACTCGCGTCGCCCCCCTCCTCCCCGCGCGTGCCTTCAAATGCTTGTTTTTTATCTCCTGGGTGCACACAAAGCCTCGCTGATTGCTCTCTTGATTTGTTAATGAACCTGTGGATGCAGTCATAGCAGTGCTTGTTTTGAGAGGCGGCAAGGAGTACACTTCTCTTGTTCTTTTGTGCTGTTTAGTAATGTGTTGCTTTGGTTTGTCTGTTTATGTCTTTTTTGCAAAACCAATAAAAAAATGTTTTAAAAAGTCAGAGAACGTCCAATCGAAGCAGAGGCAATGAGCAAGCCTCTGGCCAGGCATCAGGCTCGAGACTCCAATGCCCAGTAAAGTGACCAGAGCTCGGAGAGAGCAACCCCGGGTGTGGCCATAACCCAACCGTAGCAGTAACAAAGAGATCGTCAAGCGCGAGTCCAGCCTGAAGTTGCCGAACTCTTAGGGGTTAGGGTAGAAGCAAATGTCTGTGGCGATGTGCTGGGGAGCCGCTACAAGAGAGAATGCTTTACAGGCAAGCAGCTTGTCTATGTAGTAGTCTGTAAAACCTCGTTGGGAGGAGCGGTCCCCACGACTGGCCCGAGAGTTCCACTACAGGTCCGACCACTGCATCTGAAGTAAGCAGCCCCACAGCGGGGATCGTCAGCAAGCGGAGCCTCGCAGTCGCCAGCCACTCATGGTGGAGGGTGTCGTAGAGCAACCCCAAAGAGGAATCATGGGACCTGGCCTGATCTGGTTGCTCCAGGGTGCCAGCTGGAGATCTTCATTCCGCCCACGTCCCGGAGAAACATCCGATCACCGCTAGGTATCAAGACTGCCCACTACGAGCACAAGTCGGGATACAGAGACACATGGAGTGCTAGTGCAAGTTCTTCTGGCAACCAGCGAGGAAACGAGCCTGAGATCCGCGGGTCAGTCCAGGTCCTGAGGTGCATGGCACCCGTGGCGGCTACGTAAAAACATTCAATTAATCTTCAGCTTTTTTCAGTAAGCATGTGCTAGATATTTCGGTGTCGATGCAGAATGGATGGCAGGGTACGGACAGTACCTCTCAATAAATGAAACGAAAAATCTGTCTAAAATTGAAGATCAGCTCAACCCCTGGTCTCCTAAACACATCTCCTGGTGGGGGTGCATGGAAAGAATCAAAATGATGATTTCACCAATGGTCAATTTCCTTAGCAGTATGTTGCCTATGTCACTCATTGACTCCTTTTTGCGGAAGTGGATAAATTAGTTACCGATTTCTTGTGGAAAGGCACGAGAACTACGATTTCGGCTGGCATCTTGCAATTTAAACAAGAAGAAAGGTTGCATTAACTTACCCGACTTTCCTAGATATCAACGTGGTGCCTTTTTAGAAGCACAAGGCTCTTGGTGGTTTAGGGACATCGATAACCTTTCCACTCCGTGATTGTGAATTGAAACATCTTTAATCCACCCCTTACAGCTGTCGTCGTTGTTTACCATCCAACATGTCAAAATTTACATATCGCCCACTCTCAACCCATGTTCCTGGATACAATCGCTGCCTTATTACAAGTAGATAAATGCCTTAGTAATCACATGTCTGGATCATTAATGACTTCCTTATGGCATAAATTATATGGGAAAACACTGGGACTTATGGGCCCTAAAAGGTAGCAACACAATTGGCAACTTGGGTACCCCTGCCAATCCTATTCCATTCTCTACGTTGCATACCACTGATATACTCACTGACATGGAATTCTATAAAAAAAAAAAATTAATGGTGTCAAACGTAAACTTTTGCATCCACATTCTCCTGACCGCCCTCCTTTACTAGGTAACTTTAAGAGATTAGGACATTCTGTTTCACGCTTATTCAAATTGATAGAGCCACCTAAGACCTCCCTATCTAGGAGTATAATAAAGAAGTGGCAGCCTCTTATTCCACCCGCTTATTCATCTCACTTCACAGATGAGATTTGGAGTAGAATTTGGCAATCAACCTTCAGGGCAAAAATTACTCCGGCGTTGGCTCAATCTCGATTCCGGTCTATACATAAAACATATTGGACCCCCTCCAGACTCCACAAATTAGGCCTCCTTACTTCTGATGCCTGTTGGCGTTGTGGGGAGGGCATGGGATCCCCTAAAAATATGTTTCTTACACGTAAACTAACACACCCTTTCTGAGCCAGATTACAAGACATGACAGAACTCATTTTCAAGATCCCTTTTAAGCTTGACTTACTCACCATAACCCTAGGTCTAATAGCCTATCCACATCCTTTAACATTATCTGCACAAGAGATGTTATTACTAGACCTGATGCTTGCTCTTTGAGCAAAAGCTATTCTCTCAGAGTGGAAATCCACATCAGAGATCACATTCAATAAATGGTAGAATATGTTGTGTACCGCTAATAATATGATGTATAACAAGCATTGGCATAGCCAATAGGTCTCGCCTTTGGGACCTTATAAGTGTTTAGTTATCCAGCACAATATCATTGGTGCAACAACATCAAGTGTTGCATGGCTAAACACTTATAAGGTCCCAAAGGCGAGACCTATTGGCTATGCCAATGCTTGTTTTATTAAGCTACTGAAGACGTCTCACTGAGGTCCCTCTTTCTCAATTTATCTCTCTCACTCTCTCTCTCGCTCTGTCGCGCTCTCTCTCCCCTTCCCTGCCGAGGGCCCTCCCCTTTTTGTTCATTAGAAATACTTTTTAATTTGGGAACCCTGATTAGACTCCCTGGTCACTTTGACATCTGAGCCAAGCTGTTAAGCCAATCAAATTATTGTATTTGGATTCAAAATTAGAACTCTCATTCACAGTAGGGATTGGGTGTTTGTATAGTCCTCCCCTCCCCCCCCCCCTTATGGAACTATTTTATAGACTTTAGAGGGGCTGGCGCTCAACAGCACTAAGCAGTGGTTCTGGAATAATTTTCAGAGTGGGGGTGCTGCCATCACTGTTGCATCACTGAACTCATAGGGATTGAGAAAAACCCAAGAGTCACACAAAGAATAATGCAGCAAATAAGCAACGCCCATACACCAGCAGAGTGGTAATGGTGTTGTAGTATGTGACCCGTGGTGCATTCTGGAGCACACTTTCGCAAATATATTACTAGAGCATGGTGTGGTAGAACAGTGTCATTTACAAACAGAACATTTTCCATTGAAATGCCCACTAAATTTGCCCAAACATACAGTTGTAATGATAAAATAATAGCCCACAAATTAGAATGTGCAGAAAACTGGTTTTAAGTGAATATTTATAATTTTCGCATCTATTAAAGCCCATCATACTTCATAATTAAAAATGTGCCTCATTTGTGCTTTCCTTGCTGCTAGTAGGTTTTGAAACATCTGTATAAGTCATTTACAGGTATTCAAATTTGAGTTAAGAAAAAGGCATCAGACTGCCTTTCCTTTCACACTCCCTGTTCCCCAGCAAGATTGTCAGATAGTTCACTCTACAAAATTCTCTCACTTTGCAATAACAGAAAGAAAAGTAAACACAAACATCCCTTTAAGCAGCAATTTGTCAGAAGACACAGCCTGACGTTTGACCCCTGCCTTTGAATGTATTGCAAATGCGACAAGATAAAAACAAAACCCAATGCATCTTTATTGCTTGCTGGGTTTGTGAACTCCAGCATGGTTACTCTGGGGGTGCTACCGCACCCCCTTGCTCCCTCCTTCCAGCGTCTATGGCACTAAGCGATTTTAGCTCTGCATTTTTGAGACCGCAAGATTACTTATGTTTCTGCTTGCCCCGCTTTGTGTCTTGAATCGCCACCATGTGTCATGCAAGTGGCAGCACAAGCTCATAAGTAATTTGGGTCCAAAGCTTTGTGAAAGAACATCGGTAGAAGTGCAAATTGCTGCCAAAAGTAACATTTTTAGGTCCAGCCTACCAAACAAAACAAGTTGCCTAGTTGCAAAAGACCTATTGTGGGCGTACCAAGAATTTACAAGTGCTTACAGCCCACCTATCGCTTATTGTTGGTTGATTTCATTGTCACTTCTTTGATGCTTCTTATTCAGTGGCTTCTCTTGTCCCGGCTTGCCCATCTTCTGTTTGTCCCTCCCCTGGAGCATAGCCTCTTTACGCACTCTCTGATTGGCTTGCTAAAATCCATCCTTTGCTCACTTTTAGGGAACTACGTTATTTCTATTTGCTTAAGCTCTCCATGAGAGTGGCATTGGGTGGAGATGCACAAGAGGGAGAGAGCTGCAAAACACATCCAAATATTCACCCGCGCTCCCTGTTGCTGTTTTTCTCATTTTGGAGGCGCTCTCTCTCTCCCACCATCCCGCCCAATCCCCATTGCTCCTCCCACTCTTCCATTGCCCCACATGCCAATAGTCTTTTTTTTGGGGAGGTGAGGAGGAACAGGCAGCAAATTCCTGCCAGCCCCTCCACCTTAAAAAAATAACACTTTTGCACTACTACTTTTTCATTCTTTTGTTATTTACCGATATATCTTGGTTCAATCAATAAAAAGCAATGGTGGCCATGTGATTTTGTAGGAGGGGTACGCATAATGACACATGCATGCGCCTACAAGATTACATGGGAGCAGTGGTCGTATCATCGCACCCTTTTTAAAAAACAAATTAGCCATGCTGCACAGTTTTTTCCAATGCTGTTCAGCATGGCCATTGCAAAGCAGGCAAAACCTATTGGCTTTACCATTGCTTGTTTATATATTTATGCACATAATATGAGCCAAGAGCTCAATAAAGAGACTAATATTACCAGTGACAGGAGGCAACTCTGCCTTCTTCCCAGACGGAGTAGGAATGTACAGGTCACCCGAAAATTGAATTCTGTTGAGGTGATTTATAGCTGGTTTATATCTTCTCTAGTCCCAGCTGTTTATGCCCACTGAGTCCGAAATATTGATCATGAGTAACAAGATTAACAGATGAGATACCACACTATAGCCTAATTCTGTAGAACCTCCACAGATCCAACACTTGTATTCAGGAATCTTGGTCTCTGGTTGGACTGTGAATCCAATCTTGCCCATCAAATTTCTCTTTTCATGAATTCTTGCATGCGCCATCTTTGAGTTTTGCTGCATGTTTTCCTTCTTTTTTTTTTTGCCCCTCACTCAGTGTATAGTGGTGCCCAATGCATTTATACCTCCCTGTTTTGATTTCCGTAATGCAATTTATTCTGGTCGGCATAAGAAAGACGTTGTAAGCCTTCAAAAGATACAGAATGCTGCAGCCAGAGCTATTTTAAATCTGACAAAATATGAGTCCATGTCTGACAATATCCGGCATTTGCACTGACATCCAGTACAAAAATATACTTTTCAAAACAGCTTGCATATAGCATAAGATCTTTCATGGCCCTGGTCCTAGATTTCTAATGAAAAAGAATAAGAAGTATATGCTGAGTTGCCTTTTTTGGTCCTAAATCCATAAGGTCTTTGATATCCCTAACTTCAAATAGGAGAGATAAGGGGGGGGGCAGCTTTCCAAGCCAGGACCTGGAGCAAAATCCCCTTTACATGCATTCTGAGAACAGGCTATTAAGGTTCAGAAACAAATTAAAACTGGTTATTTAACTAGTAATTAAGTTTTAATGCTGTCATTTCAATCTACTTCTCTATCTATAGTACTAAGCGATTCTCTCAGATTGTATGTGTGGCTTAAAAACCCCTATAAATAATCATATAAATAAACATCAAATGGGAACTCCCATTTATAATGATTCTTCCTTCTGTTAAACTGAGAGATCATTCTTCCCATTACCCTTCTCCTATGCAGGATATTGTCTGAGAGGTCTTGGTAAATTCTTACTTCATTTCTTTGGTAGCACAGAGAAGCCTGAGTTCTTGACTCCTTCACAGCCTTCTCCTCCAGATGAAATGAAGACATTTTGACCATAATGCCCCACAGCAGTGCTCTCCATCTCACCTTTTCTTCTCCACTCGGAGCGCCTTTCTAATACCACCACTGAAGTAAATATTTTCTTTAATGGTTTCTCTGCAGAGACACACACCAAACCAATGATGTCTCCTTTTTGTGCATTTTGTTTTACTTCTAAGTGTGATTTTTGACTTAAAAATGCCTATCTTCCAGGTCATCTCACATCTGAGGCTCCAGGTCTCCTATTATTTGCTTTAACCTTTGCCACCATCAGATTTTGTATTGCCTCCAATTTTTATGAACTAGTCGACCATTTGCTGAACTTCAGTTTGCATTTATTTCACAGATTATCTTATCTCCACTTTTAGGCTCTTGAATTGCTGGGCAAAGTTCTTTCACCAATTATTTTGTAACTTCTGAAAGTAGATTGTCAGATCTGTTTTTAACCACTCTATTTATTAAAGTGTTTCAGTGCAAAGCAGCAAAAATCCCAAAAGTAGTCCATACACGGTCTCATCAACAAATAAAAATAGTGATGTGAAGGACAATCAGAGGTGACACTCTTCTAAATAACAGTGCATCACATACAATGTGCTTGAGCACTGTGGGAGTATATTATTGTACACACTCCTTCACAAAACCTCAGTTTTTATGTGTGGGAGAGATTTCGCTAGCCTACAGCTTCTTGTCAGTTCTTGGACAAACAAGTAAAGTGCATCCGGGGTCTGGGTCATTCTTCACATAAGTCATATAGTGGGCCCACACTTGCTCAAACTCGATAAGTGTATCCCAGATTGTTACCACCAATTAATCCACGGTGAAGATATTCCACAGTTTTGGCCACCAAATACTCAAAGGTGGTGCAGAATGGGACTTCCAGAATTGAACAACCGAGTGCCTTGCTGCCAAAAGTATAGGTGCCATCAGTTTTCCCTTGGGGGCTGAAAGGCGGTTACAGCCCTCCTCTCCTGTGTGGCCTAGTGGTAGAACAAAAGATAAGGCCCCTAGGGTGTACTTGGTATATGTTTGATGTTGGCCAGAATCAAGGAGAGTTAGTATGCTAACCTGTGGTATACAATACCACCGTATAGATCTCATTGTGCACGAATCCTGACGTCCTCTCCAGAACTGCTTTGAAGCACCAAACATTGCCCCCAATTTTTGTAGCCAGAGCACCACACACCATTCTCAAGTATGATTTGAGTTTCGCAACAATTTTATCGATCATCTAAGTATAATCCATTATGGGTGCTTAATATAGAGGGAGGGATAACAGCTACATATGAGCTCTCCAAATAGGAACAGTATTGCACTAATAAAGTTTAATTCACTAGCTAGACTAAATCATGCAGTTACCTATGAATTTGTATACCAGTACAACATGACACTCTTAAATTGTAGCTGTTTACATAGCATGATTACACCAGTAGTGAATAATTGATGTGCAAGACTGTAGACATCAACACTGATACTAAAGCACAAGCGTAACATATGGCTTCCTACGTGTGTTGTTGTAACTCTTACTCAGTTATGTAATAACATTATAACTATTATTGTACACGATGTGTGACGTATGATGAGGGAATGTGCATCTTAAGCAGGCACTCAACGTGAAACCTTCCCCTAAGAGGTCACAAAGATACTCTTTAGAACGGGACACAACTAACTTTATTGTACTGATTCCATAATGAGGCAGAAGGTGAGACCTCTAAGAACCTATCAAATATACCAATATTCTTATTATATGGCCTAGTTTTGCAGTTTTAGACTTGGGAAAGTTTCACAACAAAGGCAGTGGTCGTTGCACTTTAACTCACACTCACAACACTTCTCTAGCTCTCATAAGGTTCTTATATTGACACATAGCATAATACACACTATAGATGATTTTAGGGATCTCTATATATTTGCATGTCTAGCCTGAATGTATGAACATAAGTTCATTTATGATCTGGAATACTAAAGTAAATATCAATTTTCGCACAGAGGTGAGATTTTTAAACCACACAGTGCACGATTGAGCAACACTGTGGCTGATTTTAATTTATGCTGAAATCCCTGTGCTTTTGGTGATGGGAATATCAAAAGTATGTGTATGTGCACACAAGTATCAACACAGGACTTATTGTGCATCTCGTATGTATTCTCACAAGGCCTGATGAAGTCACTGGGTTACACCTGAATGACGAAACATGTTGGCTAGGATTGAACACTTTTTATAGCAGAGAAGTCCGGAATAAAAAGAAGACATGTCAAAAGCACTTTGTGAAAATAATTTTATTTAGGGACTATAAAGCTTATAGTGGTGTGCGAGCCACAGCTCATATATTGCCCCCAATCTGGCTAAATACCAGTATAATAGAATATTCTTTGACCATTCTTTGTGCTGGAAGCTTATTGAAAATTCAGCAGTCCTCCTCATATGATAAACCATGCCTTGTCTGTTACATCTGTGCCAAATTCTGTCTCCCACATAGTCATCTATTTGCAATTACTGTCTGTGTTTGAGCCCCATAAGGCTCAATACAATCTGGATATGCGTTTCCTAAGAGGATGTTGTGTGTAAAATAATTCGATAGACATTTTGGGGGAGATTTACCATTTTTTCACGTAGCGCACTGCAGCAGCCGCAAATGCTGCGCTGCGTGAAGAGGAGAGAGACGGAGAGTGCCCGATAAACTAAAATAGGGCACTCTCCTCCCCTCTCCCTTGCGCCAGCGCTGAAATCAGCTGCCGTGTGCCACGCAGACACCTTTTGCGCCATGGTGCAAGGGTGTTTCCGTGAGTGTAGCATAGGTTTTGTACTGGAAGGGAACCAGTACAAATACTATGCTTAGACTAACTTGTAGCCTTCTCCCACTTTGTATGTGTGCTGCACAGTGCAGCACACATGCAAAGTCAGAAAAGGAAGGAGAAATTAAAGCATTTTTCCTTCCTTGCGCCTACTTTGAAAGGGCGCAGTTTTCTCACGCTAAACCCTGTTTACTTTATTTAGTAAATTGGGTTTAGCATCAGAAATCTTGGGTGGCTGCATGGGAATGCCCATGCTCCACCCATGGTGCGCCCCCTTGGCGCTAAGTAATACAAAGCAGCGCTATGCTCTGCTTTGCATTACTTTCCTGTTATTTCCAGCGCCAAACAAGTTTAGCATTGGAAAGTAAATTGGGAAGAAAAGATTTTGCGCCGATTTGCATCACTTTTTGTGACACAAAAACGGCGTAAAATTTTAGTAAATCTCCCCCTTTATGTCTACAACCACTACCCTACACTTCTTGGTCCCAACCCAATGAAGGAGTTGGATCAGTCATTAACTGTCACAAGGTCACGAGATAATAGGTCGAAGTACACTACACAACTTTTTCCCATTTTCAGTTCTCCTGACACAAACAGGTCTCCCACTCTAGGTAGAATGTTACCTCTCAAGGGCTGGAACTCATTGGGAAAAGCAAGGTTGAAGTCTATGGGGGACAAGCGGGGGTGGGTTTGAGGTAAAGCATCTGTTCCTTACCACCACGTGCCAGTGTCCAAGAAGTGTAAGTGCCAATATTTGTTCAGTTTAGGTTGGGATCTCAGAATCTAGGAGGAACCACTTGAAGATATTGCAGGGAAAGACATGTCCTATCTTGTCCCTCCCTGAGCCAGAGTTTCATATGAGACAGACGTGACCAGACAAGTGCTGGTCTCAGCTGAGTAATTCTTATACAATCACCAGCAGCATTTGATTGTCTCTGTGGGGTTTGATATAGTTATTTTTAGCGGCCCTAGGGTCCTATTGTTCCATACAAAATTAAGACGTTTCCGCTGCATTAATTGAATTTTTGGGAGAGGGAATTGGAAGTGTCTGAAGGACATTTAGCAGGCGGGCATGAAATTCATGTTAACACTACCCACTCTGCCTGGCCATGATAGCTCTTGTCACCCCATTTGTGTAAATCTTTCTACAAAACGTTAAGAGTTTGAGGAATCTTTACTGCATAAAGTAAAGGGAGGAAGACCTCCTGATATCTGATGGGTCCTTCAGAATAGCTGAACCATTCTCAACTAGTATAGTCTCACTTTCCCTCTAATAGTCGAAGGTTCTCTTTCTTATGGATTTAGAAAAGTTAACCTTAAAGCCATAAGAAATTATAGCTATTCTTGCTGGTAGGATGGGCATCAGAGAGTATTCTATTGTTTGCTAATGCAGTGGAAACCTGTAAGGCATCCCAGCCATTTGGGTCACCCTCCCTGACCGCCATCTGATTGCTATCTGCTCACTGTGATCACAGCTAGAACCAGTCCTGCTTGCAGACATGGCATGCCTCCATGGAAGGAACAGGCAGGCCGCTTCTCCAGCAAACGGGTCACTGCCGGTGGATCACTCAGCCGCTTTGTTATGTTATGTTATGTTATTAGAGACTTATAAAGCGCACGGCTACTCAATAGAGTGTCCCGGCGCTACAAATTCTGGGTGGGGCTAATCGTGAGCACTATCTTGCATAAGTCACACTATGACTGAAAAAGCCAGGTCTTCAATGACTTTCTAAAGGGGAGAAGGTCCTGCATCTGTCTCAGTGCCAGGGAGAGACTATTCCAGAGTCGTGCAGCTTGCACCTGGAAAGAGCGGCCCCCAATGCGAGCATAAGAAAATTTAGGGATGCTAGCCAACTGAAGTGCGGCCGACCTCAGAGCACGGCGTGGGGAGTAGAATTGAAATCTCTTTCTGAGGTAAGGGGCCCCCATCCCATGAAGGGATTTAAAAGTTAGAACCATGGCTTTAAACATAATCCTTTTACGGATCGGAAGCCAATGCAGGGATTTCAAATGGGCAGACATCCTAGCTTTGTTCAGGTCGTCAGCCTAGAGGTGCTAAACAATGTCACAGAGACCATGGCAATCTTGAGAAGCACATTCGCTTTTGGGCACAGGGAAGGAATGGCAAGTAAACCGAGGGTAAAAGGTTTCCATCTTCATCATTTTATATTCTGGTTGAGAATTATGTTCCCCATTGCTGTGGCTTTTAGATCATACCTGGTTGCCTACAAAGTAATTAAAAAAATAAAGCTCCCTTGTCCTGGAGCTCAACAGACACTCTTCTTGTCGAATCTCTTCTCTGCCACCCTCCCTAGAATTTCTTTAGTAAATTGATGAATTTCCATTTGTTTGATGGCCATGTTCAGGGCTGAGTCAGGAGCTGGTGTCTCAGTAATGGTCTCAAGCATGTATTCACCCATTGTTTCAGCCCAGCACTTGTGCAGGTTTCTTTGCTGTGTCTGTTTCCATTCCTTTCTCCATCAAGAAGTGTAAATAAATTCTGCACAGCACAAGCAGTTGTTCCGGGCAATGTGGGCAACAGACGTCCTACTTTCAAAGGCCCTTTATGATGGGCAGAGGTTTCACACACAAGCAAACTTGTGGGGTATATTTGTAAATTACTGTGCAGAAATTTACTGACACTTTCTGCTGGTTTATTGCCACAAACCTGAAGCAAACCCAGCGCAGTGTTGCGTTTTGATTTACTTTCCAATGTAAATCTGATTTGCGTTGGAAAGTTGCCTGAAGTAGGGCTTGGCACTATTTTGGCCAAGGGAGTTTCCCATGGGTGGAGCATAGGAGTTCCCTTGCAGCCACCCTCTGGTTTTGACACAAAGCCCTATCTCTTAAAGGCAAAAGTTTGAGAAAGATTTTCTTCTCTCAAAACCTTTCAACTTTGCTTGTGTGCTGCACTGTATTTAGAAAAGTGTGGAACTATGTGAATGCAGAACCTTTGTACTAGAAAGGCACCCTTCTAAAACAAAGCCTATGCTTAAAATCACGTACACACCCCGGCACTATGGTCTAAAGGTCTGTGCGTTGGCCCAAGGCAGCCAAAAGTGGCCCAGTGCAGTGGGGAGACAGAAACAGTGCTATAGCTTAGTAGATAGAGGGATGTCCTGCTCTCTCTGTCACGCAGCGCAACAAATGTGGTTGCTTCACTGCATTGCTTGCATCTTGGTAAATCTACCCCTGTGGTTCGCTAATGTAGGCCCTCTCTCTCTGTTGCACTTCTATACTGAACGCAAGTGTCTTATGTATGTATTAGGTTTTATTCCAAAGCGCCATCATGGTCAAAATTGTAGTGCCTCCCTTTGTTGACACTCTCTGGGCTACATCAGTTGCATGTTCAGTTTCTTGTGTACACCAATCTCCAAATTGGATTTCTTCCCTGCATATCTTCTGTTTAAGCAATGAAGCCCCTTGTAAATATCATGGGTTTTAAGTTGTAATCACTTCTAAAGTCTCGCTCACCACCTACTCCCTCTAGTTGTTCACATCTTACCTCCTCCACCAACTCTTGGTCTGAGCGGCATTGCCTCCTTTCCAGAGCCTCGCAGACCTGTGTGGCATTGGAGCAGCCTCAGCTGCAATCGGGTACCACGGTCCTTTGCCACCCCTGGATCACATCAACGTAGCTCTCAGGGCCAGCTTTTCATCCACTGATGACCACGACTGGGTCCTATGCTGTTTCCTCCTGTGTGCTGTGAGCGATCAATAGCATCTGGCCCAGGAGTGTGTGTGACCTTCACAACTTCCTTTACTCATGGTGGCATCCTAATAGGCAAGCTTCAGCAGTATTGCTTCCATCTCTGCCACCACCTTGTTCCACAGCTGATAGTAGTGTGATCTTGACGGGCTATTTTGTTTCCCATCATGGCTCTCAGACGTCTTTGCCGTTGTGTTTCAACATGTTTTTTCACATCTCAACGTTGAGCCTGCCTTCACTTTTCATGTGAACAAATAGTTATTATATTATGTGTAATGTAGAAATATGTAATCAATCACTGCAAGCAACCAATGGTGATGGACTGTATACCTTAAACCATCAATGCCCTACTGCATTCATTTGTTTAATTTGATGTCAGCATAACATGTTGTTGGATTTACAGCCTTTTTTGTTCGCAAAGATGTGTGCTCACAGAAGCTTTCTAAACGATGCATTGAAATACTAGCCCCTTCTCAAAACTACTGTGCATTAATGTGCTGTGTATCCTTTTAAGTTCACGACTTACAGCGTAAAGTTTTATCTTCTGACTCATTTTCATAATACCCTTCGTTGAGGTTACATGTTAACTCAGATAATGCACTCTGTTCGGCAATGGGACCCTTCTTGCAGCTTCCATACTGTTGTAGTTCAGGATGGCATTCCAAAGTTTCAGTCGCTATCCCAGGCACTATCTAAACACCATTGGCTGCCGGTAAAGAAACAGATTGCCTTTGATACCCTGTGCATTGCCCATAAGACTCATCACGATCCGGAATATATGAAGCTCAGATTCCAGTGGTATGTGCCTAATAGAATGCTTCTGTTCCACTTTCACAAAAAATGTGGTGGTACCTAAATTTAAAAGGGCATCCTGGGGTAGCAGGTTTTTCAACTTTTCCACTGGAAAATTGTGGAACAGTCTTCCTTTGCATATAAAATCTCAGACCAACCTGACTCATTTCAGGAAATTGCTCAAAATCTGGCTGTTCTCCAACCAATAGCTTCCAGCAGGGTTATGGTTTGTCCATGACAGTTCTTTAGCGCCAGGACACCTTTGGGCATTAGCACGCTTTATAAAAATATCATTCATTCATAATGAGATTTTCTTTCTATGACAGCTGGGGCAACACACACACATGACACCTATTACACAATACTTCCCCTAACAAAAAGCCAGAGCTGTTTGCTTTGCCAATACTTGTTTTCTCTTTCTACTGTATACACAAGCAGAGGCTGAGAACATAAAATTCTTTCTGGTTACTCTCTAGGAGTATGGCCCAGCCCAGCAGGGAGGTAAGCAAGTAGGTGGGAGTTAGGCTAGAGAGTGATGGCAGACATCTACTCTTCCCCTACATCCAACCTCACCGTGGGAACGTAAACTCCAGGGCCTGAGCAGCTGTCTTGTGGCCCAGTTTCATGTGTGACAACTTCAGCTAGTGCTGGCAATTTATTTATAGGGTAAAAGCACACCCCCTCGAGAAAACGCAAGGTTCGTTTAAAACTGCCCTCACCCACTTATAGTGGCATGCTTCATCATAGGGCTGCTACAACATCCCGGCGCAGACCAACGACTGAGATAGAGCAAAGGGAGGCCAAAACATGTCGACACAAAAGACAGTAAGGAGAGACAAAGGAGTCCTAATTATCCCCTAAATCAGTGATACTCAAGTACGGCAAAGGGGCCGCATGCGGCCCTCCTGACCTTTACATGCAGCCCCTGGGAAGCAGCAGGACTGGGCTGCTGTTTACTCGACTCGGCACTAACATGATTTTTTTTTTTTTTAAATATACAGCAAGCACTTATTTAAAGATTAATTGTAGGTAGGGAAAGGAAGTAACTAGGCCCTTAACTTTAGGAACACCTTCATTTTTAACAACAGCAAACGTGTAAAAATGTGATCATCTGTTCAAAAGTCAAAAAGTGTATTTCATTGACCTGTACAACCATTTCACTTTAGTAAATCCAATTATAGCAGTGCATTCAGAAGTATTTTTTTTAAAGTGATGGTTTTCAAACATGAAGTTAGAAACGTTCATGCTTCTCTCCTCCCATCCTGACAACAATGCCATTAGTGATTACATCCAAGCACTGGAGATGGTTTTAAACAGTATGCACCCTGAAGTTGTGTATTTTAAGTTCCTCTTATATGTGATAATGAAGAAAAAGGAGGTAAATTGAAATAAAACAATTGCCCAGAGTCACACAATTTGATCAAGTGGAAAAGCCGGAATTCATCCCAGGTTTTCTGGTTTCCCATTGCGCAATTGAGTTGAGCCACAAAATATCCATGCTTTGCTTCCCCTACACTGATTTTACACCCCTCGCTGGCATCAGTGCGGCCCTTGGTCACACCAAAGACTAAACTTTGCGGCCCATGGGGAAATGTTTGTGAGTACCCATGCCCTAAACCATCTCCACATTTTCATTTTTTAATCCTATACAAGAAACCCATGATTAAAGAATGTGAAGGGTATTCCTGAGGTAGTTTTATGTCTTCACCTTGATTGTTTGTTTATATGTAGTTTACTGCATGGATCCCAACATATTTGTTTGTTTTGTCCTCCCCCTCCCTTTGCTCCATCCCAGGCGTTGGTCTGCGCCGGGATGTTGTAGCAGCCCTATGATGAAGCATGCCACTATTAGTTGGGGAGGGCAGTTTTAAACAAACCTTGTGTTTTCCCGAGGGGATGTGCTTTTACACCAGCCTCTTCCTCCTTTTCCTCTTTTTGTGGGTACTTGAGTTCTAAGATAGGGAGGATGGAAAGGGAATAGTACCTCTCTCCCCTTTTGATGTGTAATGAAATAATTCATTCAGAGGCACTTTGAATTCTGAAACTTGTAGCTTCAGTTTCCTTATGATAAATATGGAATTAAGTGTGGTTGCTATAAGTTAAGGGCTGGCTGAGGGTGTCAAAGATCACACATGCCCAATTCACAGTTATACCCCTGCCCAGCATACGGCTCCTAATTAGCCTCGTTAGAATTGTTACTTTTGTGGAAGGTTACTGTATGACGCTATGTTATTAGGAACACAATTGTCCAGTCCTGGGCTTTGTTAACAACATGATGCATTTTGAGAATTGTAGTCTTTCTTCATTTCAAATGAACTGACAGGCCTGAAAGCAATGGTTTGAAAAGGTAAAGTCCAGCACTGGAACATGCTGTCCCTGGTGAGACAGGGTTCTCCAGTAACCTCACCCCTGTGTCACTGGTGGCCTGACAAACTTGCTATTTTTCCGACGGTTGGTGCCACCACCGCGTTTGAAAGCCTACCCTCTTGGCTGCAGGTTCGATGGGCACTGTTTGCCGATGGAAAATGCATAATTGAACATTCCCAACCGGTATTTTCAAAATGTATTTTAAAGCCAAACATTCACAACCGGTATTTTCAAAATGTATTTGAAGTCAAAGAAAAGCACAGGAACCGTTTGGTGAGAAGCAAAACTGCTGTTTTATGCGTTACTGCTATAAAATTAAATATACCAAATTTATTAAAATATCATACACCTTAAATACAATAAAGCATTAAGTTATTTTGACTGTAAACACGGCCCTTCCAACAGTTAAAAGTCCACAGTAGTTATGTCCACGTAGCAATATCTTTAAAAAAAATACAGCTTTTAACAAAGAACAATAATGACCTTTGACTCCTCAGAGTCCAAGGCGTCGAGCTAAGGTCAGGAATGACCTCAGCTGTCAGGATTTGGCCACCTGTGAACGACATGTGCCCCAGATTTCACGCACTGGGCGCTCACAAATAGTGCAGTTGCGCTTTCGCCTGCCACATTGCAGGGCTGGACGGTTTTGGCAGGCTCTGCTGTGGAGAGAAGCAACAGAAGCCGAGGCGGCCCGGATTGGGTGACACTCGCAGAGATGAGCGCGGAAAACTGCAGTGCAAACAGCAAGGGGTGCTTTAGAGCAAGACTGGGACGTGGCCCGCAGAGCTATATGTGGAACCTCATACTAAAATGGCGGGGAATTCTTCGGGTAAAGAATGGTGGATTTGGCCACCTGAGTGCAGGGCCAGGACTGTTCACCTCTCCTATTCATGCAGAGAGGCTCTTCATGCATGAGTAGCTCATTTAGTCCAGGTTTTCACATTGCAATTGCATTCTGGGACTTGTAGTCTTAATTTTATAGTGGGTTAACCAGTAATGTAGCAATGATGCCACGGGCCCTGGCGCAAGCAAGGAAATGGCCCATTTCACTAGTAAAACACAGCAGTTATCAGGGCTCAATGGGCCCCGGTGCACCTGTTGCACCAATGGTGGCTATGCCTGGCGTTAACAAGACTACAAGTTCCAGCGCTCTGTATACGCCTGAAACATTAAATAAATATTATAGGTGCAATGCCTGTGGGTTATGTGGCCACCTTACTCAATGTCATCTCAGATGGAGTTTCCAATACTGGGCTTTTAATCTACAAATCACGTGTTAGTCCAATGGACATGCCAAAGTTACAACGCCCAGAATGGATTAGGTTGTAAAATGAAAACCCAGACCTCAAAACATTGAAAGTGATAAGATGGAATGCGTTGGTCGCCACACACTGGGACTTAATACACACACAATTTAAACACATGGAGAGTTGAATGCACTCTGATGCACAGCTGTAGAACACACATTGTGCTTAGCGCCTCTCACTCACAGCTGCTCCCGACCTCCACAGCTGCACTAAAGGAGTCTGTGGATGTTTACATGAAGGCATCAATATCCTCCTGTCCACGGCTGTCCTAGTCATCCACCCCATCATGCACAGCTGCCACCTTCCACCCCAGTGCTGAACTTTCCACAGCTGTGTCTGCTGTCTGCAGCTTCCTTTCTTGTCCGTGGCTGCTGCTCTCCAAGACTGACTGCCACTGCTGCCCATGGCGTCTCTTTTCATGGCTACTATCGGTGTCTCCTGCTGACCACACTCACCAGGGCTGCTCCTAATGTCCATGGCTGACACCGCTGTCCAGAAAAACCACCTCTGTCACCACCATCCATGGATGTCTCACTGTCCGCAGATGGCACTAGTGTCCAAGGATGCCACCACTGTCCAGAAAAGCCACCTCTGTCACCACCATCCATGGATGTCTCACTGTCCACAGATGGCACTAATGTCCAAGGATGCCACCGCTGTCCAGAAAAGCCACCTCTGTCACCACCATCCATGGATGTCTCACTGTCCGCAGATGGCACTAGTGTCCAAAGATGCCACTGATGTCCAGAAAAGCCACCTCTGTCACCACCATCCATGGATGTGTCACTGTCCGCAGATGGCTGCTCTGACTAGCAAAGGATCCCCCTTTGTCTGCCATTGTGGCAAACTGTAACTTCATTTTATTTTTAGGATGTCC
The DNA here is from genome assembly GCA_963921515.1 of Calotriton arnoldi. Lineage (NCBI taxonomy): Eukaryota > Metazoa > Chordata > Amphibia > Caudata > Salamandridae > Calotriton > Calotriton arnoldi. The sequence continues at coordinate 1,275,785 of CAWUFW010004848.1, forward strand.
ACCATGTCTTCCCATTTCATTCGATGCTTATCTGCCATGCTTGCTATCCTGCTGGGTGCTGACCACCCTGTCTCAATTCTTCGCGTTTCACAGATTTAGCATTGCAGGTTTGCCTTCCACATTTAAATTGTTTCCCTGACACCGGTGGCTATTTTTGTGAAATTTTCATTGTCAATCTGTAGAATCTCTCAACATGAATCCGTATCCCTGAGTGCCGAACCCCAATGGGTACAAAGCCACCATAAACCATAGCAAGCAATTGTTCGGTCGACCAGGTGTTTTTTCTGGCCTGCCAGGACATTCCAATCCAGTGGGTTCTACGCCCAGTGTTTCACCATCACTTTGGTCCTGTTCTCCTGACCACGTAGATGGTTTGACCTCCTTTTCGGGCCCGGAGAGAAACGAGAGATGTGTGGCTCAGTATCCCACACGTTGTCGTAGGTGAAATCACTGTCGTAAGTGCTGTCGCCGTGTAAGCCTTGAAGCTCAGCGTACTCATGTTCAGCCAACACCGGTCGTGGGCTGCAGTCGGAAGACAGACCTGTGGATAACAAATTCACATATATATTATTTTCAAGGAGACATGCGAGAGCCCAACAGTTATATGGACCTTGTGTCTTCTTTTCTATCTAAATATGTAAAGGACCTCTCACTCCCATAACTTCTCGAGTCAAAGAAGGTGGAATGCGCCTGTCACAGGCCTGCTCCTAAAAAAACACATTCTAAAGCCTTTATAGAGCTGTTTTGTCAATCATTAATGCACTTCCTGGTTGAAACAGAAATACACTTCCTGGTTGAAGAGGCAACCGGAAGTCATCGCTTGCCAATGGCCTAGGAAAAAGATGGCAGAAGGCTTTAAGCTGTGCTTTCAACTCGAAAGTATTTTTGATGGGAAACAAGGGATATTATCTAGTTGCATAGCATCCATTGCTGTTTTCGGATTGAAATGATGCGAGATCTCTTTGAAACGTTTTTACATTCGCATAAATCGTCTCAAAAATGACATAAGCACTCCAGAACCTCCCTGAAATAGGCAGAAATATTGACAATGAGATGTTTTACGATCCATTTGAATATTTCTGTTTACTCCTGGGACATTTGTGGTAATTGTACCACTTTCCTGGAGATTTAGAGTAACCGGCAATCTTTTTTTTACAGAGATCCCATTTTTTAGGGTTGAAACTGTTACTATGCATTTACACCATTTACTAAGTAGGGGAGTCACTCTGGAGCCATTTAGCCTAGACTTGGTTTACCTAGCAGCGCATGTCCTTAGCAGCATGGCGCAGGCTGCACACTGGCGCACTTCCGTCCTGCATGAGAGAACCCTGTGAGAGCCAAGCTTGTGAGATAAGTGCAAACCTAACTAAGGTCTCCAGATCTTGGACAACTCAGTATGTGTTATTCAAGATGAAAGACTCAAAAAGAGCATTGTATGTCAAGGAACAGAGCATTTTGTACTGTGTGCTTATAAAGCTATGCCTTCAGCTGAAGGCAGTTACAGAGCTCTACATGTCCTGGCTCCTCCCATTCGGAGTTGCTCACTTCCAACCAATCAAGGTCACATCGCAATGATCAGCGGTTGATACCAATATCTGAAGCTTCTTAGCACTATGCTCCCGGTTACCCTCAAAACAGTAGGTTTCATCTATAGAATCAGTGGTGTCTGTCAAGTAAAACTAGTCTACGTAAAGTCATCCCTTAGCTACGCTAAGTCATGCCCTGACCTATTGTCGCATGCCACCCACTTATTGCTACTGAACTGTCAGTTTCCTATCTTAGGTTGAGTCTCACCCCCAAACGACACACCTTTTCAACAGACGCCCTTTGGTTAGACCCTCACCTGGCTTATTCCAACGTGGGAAAGGTACAGCATCCTGGGAGGAGTCCTCCTGCAGAAATAAAAACATATATTAAGCTACAGTTATAGATTTGCTTGGTAGAATAACACCATGTGGAAAATCAAACCTTAAAACCTATCGTCCGGCCTATAGGCCTGTATCCCCAGAGGACTAGTGATGCTAAGGCTTGAGCCTGTAAGAGCTGTATCCCCCGAGGAACAACTCTCAGGAGGCCTAGCCTGTATGATCTGGGTCCCCTGGCAGTAACCCATGATCTGCACTTTAAGAGGTTCTCAAGGTCTATGTAGCCCCAGGGACAACTATACTGTTTGAGCTGTGAGAATGGTTTATATGAATAGCTCTGCTACCTATAGCTTGGACTGCCAGGTCCAAGGATCCTGAGGGACCGCTCTGCTGTATGAAGGATGAGTGGGTGAGATATTCGAAAGACGATAACTCTGCTTAGGATGCAGCCTGTAAAGTCCAGGTGTGACCACATCAGGTAAAAGATGACTCTCCTGACTTGGGCCTTAGTAAGTAAGCTTTATATAAGCCAAGAGTTGGCTCCATTTTCTATGGGTTTAAATGTTTACCATCCTTCAAGATAAAGCAATGACTTTGATCTAGTCAGAAGAGATTAAGACCCTAATAATGAGTACTTACACATACCAAAATATGGGTTCACCATAAACAAGTGAGTCCTACCTGTAGCGAGACGTGTGGTTCACTGTTCCGATGAGGTACTGATGCCACTGGACGTGAGTTCTCGGGCAGAGGGTGGGAGAAGATTTTCTTCAGAGCTTGATGAGAGACGGGAAGTACCGGGACAGGCTTCAGCCCCGGTGTCACTTTCTCCAGTGGAGCCTGGCTATGATTTTTCACAGTCTATTGTAAATAAAGTATGTTTAAAAATGAAAATAAGACACAAATGCTGCTTACAATCAGTAGGGATGTTGGACAGGAAAACTGCTGACAAACTGTAGGGATATTGGACACACAATATACAAGCTTACAGACACACAATATACAGGACATGGAATAGCTTAGTCAATAAAAATACGGGACAGAGGCACTTTACAAACAGGAGAAGTATATGACAGCCAACAGATTACAACAACTAGTGATTTAAGATAGCGCAATATTGTACAAACTGTGAAAAGTGGAACAACTCAAATATTAACGGTGTGGGGCAGGGAAATAGCTTACAGACAGTAAACAGACATGGGCATGGACCAGCTTTCAAACAGTAAGAATGCAGTAGGCGAAAAATCCTCACAAACAGTAAACTTACAGGACATGGAACAGCTCTCAAACAGTAAAGATACAGGCGGAGGAAATAGCTAACAAACAGTAAACGTATGAAACCTGGAACAGCTTAAAAACAGTAAACGTACCGGAGATGGAACAGCTCACAAACAGTAAGGATTTAGGAGAGGGAAACAGCTTACAAACAGTAAACTTAAAGGACATGGAACAGCTCCCAAACAGTAAAGATACAGGAGGAGGAAATAGCTAACAAACAGTAAACGTATGAAACATGGAACAGCTTAAAAACAGTAAACGTACCGGAGATGGAACAGCTCACAAACAGTAAGGATTTAGGAGAGGGAAACAGCTTACAAACAGTAAACTTAAAGGACATGGAACAGCTCCCAAACAGTAAAGATACAGGAGGAGGAAATAGCTAACAAACAGTAAACGTATGAAACATGGAACAGCTTAAAAACAGTAAACGTACCGGAGATGGAACAGCTCACAAACAGTAAGGATTTAGGAGAGGGAAACAGCTTACAAACAGTAAACGTACAAGACATGGAACAGCTCTCAAACAGTAAAGATACAGGAGGAGGAAATAGCTTACAAACAGTAAACGTATGAGACATGGAACAGCTCACACACAGTAAGGCTATAGGGCAGGGGAAATGCTTACATACTGCAGGTATACTCAACATTAAACTATTTATAAACAGGACAGTAAAAATGTGTACAAACAGTAAAATAACATCAGATACTGTTTACATTTACAAACAATTTACAATTACAAACAGAAATTGCTGTTGCGTACCAGCCGCAGGGATGCAGCAAGTGAAGCAACTTACTAACAATGTATTGGTCTTATATGAAGGTCTGCTGCGGGCTAAGTGAGGGTATTTTCGGTGCTACATGAGAGTCTAGGGTATTCTGTTGTGGGGTATGTCAGTGTCTGTTGGGGCTTGGTGAGGGTCAGCTTGGTTTATGCTTGTATCTGTTAAGAACTTAATGAGGGTCGGTTAAAAGCTATGTGAGGGTCTTTGAGGATTATGCAAAGGACCATTGGGGCTATATAAGGGTAGCATGGGAGCTATATGAGTGCATATAGGGACTATGTGAGGTTATCTTGTCCCTATGTATCTTGGGGTTCCAGTGGACACTAAGGAGCATATGCCCGAGGAAGGGCCGGAGTGAGTCATTAGCCGTCATGGCTTAACGCCTCACTCCGCCTCTTCAGAAATGCAAGGCTGCACCATATTTACGAGGATATGGTGCAGCCTTGCTTTTTCCCCTGCGCTGGCGCTACACTTAGCAGTGTAGCTCCAACGCAGGCACCTTTGCACTATAGTGCAAGGGTGTCTGCGTGCAGGGTAGGATTGTTTATCTGTAGGAAGGTGTCCCTTCCTGCACATAAACAATCCTAAAATGCCATTTTGTCACTTTTATGTGTGCTGCTTCATGCAACACACATGAACGTCACAAAATGGCACTTTTTTTTACAGATTGTTTATGTACAGGAAGGGGGACCGTACTGTACATAAACAATCCATGGCAGTTTGCTTTTTCCATGTGTGCTGCACAAGGCAGGACATGGAAAAAGCATAAACGAAGAGAAATAATGCATTTCTCCTCGTTTCACCAACTTAAGACCAGGTTTCCCCTGATGGGCAGATTTACTAAAAAGTCATGCAAATCAACACAGCAAGATTGCTGCGCTGTGTTGCCTGAAAGGGAGAGGACTGGAATGCGACTTCTACTAAGATGGCGCATTCCCTGCGCTGGCGCACACAGTGCAGCCTAGTGCCAACGCAGGGGCTCTTGCGCCATGGCAACACAAGGGCTTCGTCAATCTGGGCCCGGGTGTCTCATGTGCTTTTCACTGGTCATCTGAGGCATAGCTGAGCTCCACCTGGCGGCTATTTTAGGGCACATTGGGTACATTGTTGTTGTTGACTATGTGTGGTATCATGGGAGATTGTGAGGCTTTCTTGGGGGCTTTGTGAAAGTATATGGATGATACGTGATAATCTACTGAGAACTGTGCGAGGGTAAGATGGAGGTTAGTCAGGGTCTGTGTGGATCTGGTTCAGTATCTTATGGGGAATAAATCCTTACCTCATCCAGGAATCTAGGGTAGGATGGCTGGGCATTCGGTGTGTAGGGGTCTGCGTACAGTGGGGACTTGGGCAGCGGAGGGAGCTGTTTCTCAGAGATGCTGGAAGCAGTGGAGATCTGACTCTCTGCCTGGCTCCACCGTTTCACCTGTAAGGCGAAGACAAGAATGACAAGATGCTTCATCATGCGGGCTCCACGAAGACACCAACCTGCAACAACTCTCCTAGTGGGCTTCTGAGAAAAACCGAGTGACTGTCACTTACCTCGTCATGCTCCTGATGATACATTGCTGCAGGTTGCCGGGTGTCTTTTGAAGAGTAGGGCTCATTGTAGACTGGGGAGAGGAGGTCCTCACGGGGGGTTTCAAGAATCAAACCGTAACAGTTTCTGGGCACATCCGTGGGCTGGGATGGCAACTGGATATGGAGGCCAGGCCTTCCCTTCGAGGCCCGTGTGCTTCCTCCCTTCTTGAGTTCTGTCGGCAGTTGTGGGGCACCTCCTGTGACCCAGCTGGAGCTTCTGAGGGCCTGAAAGACAAGGAATGACAAGGCTCAGTGTAGGTAAGAAGAAAAGATTGTGTAGTCACAAGAGAAGACTGGTTAGAGGTGAAAGAAAACTTAGTACCTGTTAGAAAAGACTCAGGCCTTCATTAGAAGTAGCCAAATCGCTTAGATCGTCCCGACCACTGGAGTTACCGATGCTAAGGGTATCAGTCAGTCCAGAGGTGGGTGCAATCAGGACCATTACAATTTAGAACCTGATGGTCCAATTAATAAAGAGGAATTACCAAGGGTATAGAGAGTTCCAGGCTTAATTCCCACAGTGATTCCTCATTTTCCTCCGGATTTTTACATGGAGATTTCAGCTGCTTTCAGGTTTCCAGTAACTCTTGTTACCGGCCTCTCCAGTATTATGAGATAATTCAAAGTGAGGGCCTCCGTAGAGGTACAAAAAAGTTTAGTAGAGGAGAGAAAAGTCTGAACTGTGAAAAGAAAAGTCAATAGAGGCAGAAGAAGAATGCAGAGGCAAGGCTAGACTTACCCGCAACATGACAAGACTTAGTAGAGGTGGTAGAATAGAAGTAAAGGGTTGAATATATTGAGTGAAGGACTGAGAGACCGTTGAGTAGAGGAATTAGAAAACTAAATACGAGCAAGCTGAGGCTTATTAGAGGCAGGAAATTACTGGAGAATTACAAGAGAAAAGGTGTGGTAGGGACAAGAGAAGATAGGAGATGAGAAAATGAATTAACACAAGCAAACTCAGAGTTAAGAGAGTTGTACAACTCTTACTAGAGGTGAGAAAATACGGACTCTTCCTGATAGACCAGCGTGCCCAGAAATCTCTTGGCTTCCTATTGCCAATTCTGGCTGTGGTTTACAAAAAGGTCCCAGGCATGGACTTCAGTGAGGGTTATCCATGTGGAGAAGCTGCTAGGCTAACCTTCTCTTTGTTACCACTGGCCCTGCTGTTGCTTCAACAACAAAACCATATAAAAGTGTGAGAATGTTTCAGGAAGATGCCTGCCTCATGTAAGCATCAGAGTCATTGCTGTCCATTTTAAGATCACAACAACATAGCCACCTACAACTAACAAAAGGTGACTTACCAAAATGGACGGACAAGACTCTTTGACTTCTAAATGAGACAGATCTTCATCAAATCTTATCACAGACTATTTGATACCCCAGTGTTGTTATCTTACCATTACGAGGGTATATTGAGGTCGACAGAATTATGTAACCTCTTACTCCAGCCAGTGTTATTATTGCACTGCCCTTGCTGTTCCTGGTGTCAGAAGCAAGCAGGGGTAGCAAGTACAGAAAGTGAACAGGGTCTAAGACATTTCCTGCTTCCTGTTGAGAAACCATAGATGAGAAAAAGAATGAACTCTGTGATGTCATCGGGGTCAAAGGATGCGCAGAGAATAGACGGGGAACTGACGTTCACGTTTTCTGGAACTGCATGAAGAGGGCATTCGTGAAATAGCCCGTTGCTTTGTGGGACTGTTTTCATTATCGCAGAGATGTCTTGTCCAGCTCTTCCTGTTATTTCACCCATTAATCATCCCTGCTGTAATCTACCCTGATTTGTCCAGGGGCGGCTCCTATGTTAAGGCGGAGGAGCGTCACCACACTGCTCTCAGAGCAGGAAAAATAAAATTATAATAACCTTGTTATTATCATTTTATTTTTCGCTTTGGGGCTAGGATAGGGCCGGCGGGACTGGGGTCACAGGGGGAGGAGTGGTGGGCACACTCTAAGTGCGCATGATGGTTTGGCCGGCCGTCTTGGGCAGGCCAAACAGTCATGCGCACTTTGCATGTTCCCCACCAGGCTGTAATAGCCTGGTGGGGAATATGCCCAGGCTCCCACTGCCTGTCTGAGTGCCGAACCACGGCACTCAGACCAATCACAACACTGCTCTGCAGCATTGTGATTGGCTAAGGGGAGCTGCACCGAAGCTAAGGAGCGATAGCGGGCGTGAAAGGGTAAGTGTTTTGGGGTTTTTTAACATTTTTTGTTCCCTCCCCAAACCCCACGCACCTTCCCCCCCCTCCGCTCACCCCACCATCCCCGTTCCCTGCCAGCTGCCACTGGATTTGTCTCCAGATAAGGTACCCCCGGGTGATACAACACAAGTACGGCACAATGGCAGAGGCTCCCTTACCGGTAATGGCTCTGCGTATCCGGGGGAAAGAGGGTCCTGCTGCAGTCTGGGGTCGTTCAAGATGGCAAAGGACTGCCGGTCGGATGCACTATTGGAACCGTGGGAGCTGTGGGAATGGCGGGGTCCTCTCTTGCCCGATGTCCAAGAGTTGCTGCGTCCCTGGGAGGCCAAGGAGCTTCGGCCGCTTCCAGAAGGCTGCGAAAGAGACAGATACTGAGAGGTGAAGGGTGGGAAATGTACCTCTGTTGTTTCTGTTCTGTGTGTGAAAACAGCTTGCACTGCGGCAGTCGGCAGACCACTTTCTGTGTATGTAGGGTAGGGCTTGAACTGCGTCCAATGTAGAATATGTTTTATTAAAGACTGAAGGTTGCACTGCTGCTCTGTGTCCAGTGCTAATTCTTCACACGAGGGAAGCTTTCACTCCTGTCTATGATGTTCCAGTCTGTGTGAGGGAAGCTTGCACTGCTGCTACCCGTCCTGTAGTTGTTCTAAGTGTAAGAAGGGTGTTTTATTAATGCTTACTCAGTTGAGCTTTGCTGTGTGTGTGGAAGGGAAGCCTGTGTAGTGTCGTGGGCCCTCGGCCCACATGCTACTAAAATGGTTGACAAGGACACAGGGAGTATACTGGTTAACTGGCCATGAGCGCGTGTGCTCGGGTCCTTTTATTAGCAGGTCCACGTCACTCGTGATGCCTGTGTTGGATGGGTGTAGGGTGCGAGTGTGAGCAGCCCTTGAGGTAGTGGCTGGTACAACTAGTGCCTGGTGAGACACTAGAACGTGTCCAGCACGACAATACAGGCTGCACTGCTCCTGCCTGTGAGGGTCTTTGGTCTGTGTGTAAAAGGGAATCCTGAACTGCTACTGCCTGCATTGAGTTTTGTTGTCTGTGTGAAAGGGAAGCCTGCAGTACTACTGCAGTTCTCAGTGTGGCAGGGAAGCCTGCGCTGCTACCGCAGTTCTGTGTGGAAGGGAAGCCTGCGCTGCTACCGCAGTTGTCAGTGTGGAAGGGAAACCTGCACTGCTGGTGCCCTGTGTAGGAGGGAAGCCTTCGCTGCTACCACTGTTCTCAGTGTGGAAGGGAAGCCTCCACTGCTACCGCAGTTCTCAGAAGGGAAGGCTGCGCTGCTACCGCAGTTCTCAGTGTGAAGGGGAAGCATGCGCTGCTACCACAGTTCTTAGTGTGAAAGGCAAGACTGCACTGCTACCGCCCTGTGTGAAAGGGAAGCCTGCACTGCTACTGCCCGTGCTGGTCTTTGTTGTCTGTGTGGAAGGGAAGCCTTCTCTGCTGCTGCCCTGTGTGGAAGGGAAGCCTGCCCTGCTGCTGCCCTGGGTGGAAGGGAAGCCTGCCCTGCTACTGTCCTGTGTGGAAGGGAAGCCTGCCCTGCTGCCGCCCTGTGTGGAAGGGAAGCCTGCGCTGCTGTTGCACTGTGTGGAAGGGAAGCCTGCACTGCTGTCGCCCTGTGTGGAAGGGAAGCCTGTGCTGCTGTCACCCTGTGTGGAAGGGAAGCCTGCACTGCTGTCGCCCTGTGTGAGAGGGAAGCCTGCACTGCTGTCGCCCTGTGTGGAAGGGAAGCCTGCACTGCTGCCGCCCTGTGTGGAAGGGAAGCCTGCACTGCTGTTGCCCTGTGTGGAAGGGAAGCCTGCCCTGCTACTGCCCTGTGTGGAAGGGAAGCCTGCCCTGCTGCCGCCCTGTGTGGAAGGGAAGCCTGCACTGCTGTTGCCCTGTGTGGAAGGGAAGCCTGCACTGCTGTCGCCCTGTGTGGAAGGGAAGCCTGCTCTGCTACTGCCCTGTGTGGAAGGGAAGCCTGCCCTGCTACTGCCCTGTGTGGAAGGGAAGCCTGCCCTGCTACTGCCCTGTGTGGAAGGGAAGCCTGCCCTGCTGCCGCCCTTTGTGGAAGGGAAGCCTGCACTGCTGCCGCCCTGTGTGGAAGGGAAGCCTGCACTGCTGTCGCCCTGTGTGGAAGGGAAGCCTGCTCTGCTACTGCCCTGTGTGGAAGGGAAGCCTGCACTGCTGCCACCTGTGCAGGTTTTTGTCTTTGTGGGAGTGAATTCTGTTCTGCCTGGGTTTGTTCTGTGTGTGGGAGGGGGGCTAGTACCTCTGGTGTCTGTCCTTTGTTTTGTTGTATGTGAGAGTACTGTGTGGAGACCACAATTTAAATAAAGACTTATTTTAATGTAAATGGCACTGAACAGGAGTGGTGAGGAGCACAGGAAAACAATGTCTGTGGGAGAAACGGGAGGCATTAGTGTGTGGGGTGCCAAGACCTAGGGTCTGTGGTGCAGAGGGCAGTCTGGTTGGCCATCCTGAGGGCATTAGCCAGAGGTGCATTTCATGCTTTTAGACTCTGCCTCCCTGTATTATCTGCCAATGGTGAATCCTACCTGCCCATAGTGTGCCGACCTCGTGCGGGTGAAACCCTCAGATCCAGAGATGGACGAATCGGAGTTCTGGAACTTAGCACTGTGGATGTAGTCCATCCAGTCCTCAAAGTCATCCGAGCTCGAGCATGTCACGCGGATTGTGTTTATCAACCGGCCTGGAAAAGTGCAAGCATCGCCAATTAGTGAAAACCACGAGAAGTGTCAACAACATAGATCATTATCAAATCAAACATTCAGCACAGTGTGCACTGGCCAAGAGCAACTGCTCTTATAGAGAGCGAGAAAATGGCCTGGAAGCATACTGGGTAAGTATATGCATATATAGTTAGTTATGGCGGCTTTCAGCCAGTGCTCTTTGTCCATTGGTCAGTTGTGCTCTTCGTCCATTGGTCAGTTGTGGTGTCATTCACACTTTTCTTCCATTCCGTACAACATACATTATGGGGTACTGGCTCAGCCTAATTCAGCCATTGGCTAACGACACTGTCAGTGATGGCATTCTGCTCTTTCACAAGGAGCACATCCACACACAAAGTAGTTCCCTTCAATGGCAGAGACTATTATTTCAATGTGTGCTTTAAAATACGTTTGCTTTTAGTCATTGTTTTTAGGTTTTTTGTTTTAGTCATTGCCCAGACTTGTTTTTATCCCCCTGTGCCTAACTTGCTTTCTTGCCCAGACTTGTTTTTATTCCTCTGTGCGTGTACTTGTTTTCTTGCCTAAACTTGTTTTTCCTTCCCGTGCCCAGTTCTCCCGCGGCCCCCGTCCGTTTTTCCCGCCGCTGCGTCCCTGCGGCCCCGCCCCCTTGCAATCCCATTCGCCGCCCTGCTCCCGCCTCCCAGCTGCTCCTCCCTCCCACATCCCCTCATATGGAGGCCGCGCAGTGGCCGCGCAGCTGGCGCGCCGAAGGCGCGCCTAAGGCAAGCCCGTCTGCGCCCGTCTGCGCCCAGCGCCAGGACCCCTGGACCCCGCGTACGCCACGACGCCCGACACCGCTACGATGCCAGATCCCTCCACGCACTCAACACCGGACGATCACACACCTGCTTCCTGGCCGCCCCGAAGCGCACCCACGGAGCTTTCACCTGCCGGAACTGCAGCTTCACAAGCATCCGCCCCACCATGCCGCCGACCAGGAAAGAACCCAACCACCTCAGATGCATCCTTCTCAACACCAGCTCCGCCTGCAAACACGCCGTTGAACTCTGGGACCTACTCGACTCAACCTCCCCAGACGTCGCCTTCCTGACGGAGACCTGGCTGAACCCCGCCTCGGCACCCGACATAGCCATAGCCGTCCCGGAAGGCTACAAGATCACCCGCAGGGACTGCACCAACGGAGCAGGAGGAGGAATCGCCATCGTCCACAGGAACACTCTCAGAGTCTCGACCAACACCGATGACACCCTCAGCACCGCCGAACACCTGCACTTCCAGATCCACACCGATCCCAACACCACCCTCAGAGGAACCCTCGTCTACAGACCCCCCGGACCCAGACCACAGTTCAGCGACTCCATCGCCAACTTCGTCAGCACACACGCCCTCGCCTCCACGGACTACATCCTCCTCGGGGACCTGAACTTCCACCTCGAGAACAACAACGACACCAACTCCACCACCCTGATCGACAACCTAGCCAACCTCGGACTCAGACAACTCGTCACAACACCCACCCACTCCGCCGGTCACAAGCTTGACCCCATCTTCTCCGCAAGCCCCCACGTCTCCTTCAACCACACCACCGAACTCCACTGGACCGACCATCGCTGCATCCACTTTACCTTCAAGAAACCCACCACGCACCACCGCACCCAACAGATGCCCCGCCGCTGCTGGAGCAAAGTCACCAAAGACCAGCTAACCACCACCCTCGCCCAGAGCCAACCCGCCGACCCCGACACCACCGCCCGCAACCTCAGACAGTGGATCAACGACTGCGCCAACACCCTCGCCCCGATCAAGAAACCCTCCAACAGTCACACCAACAAGAAAGCCAGCTGGTTCACTGAAGACCTCCGGGCCTCCAAGCAAACCTGCCGAAAGCTGGAGAAGATCTGGCTCCGTGAACGAACACCGGACAGCCACGCAGCCCACAAGAACGCCACCCGCAGACACCATCACCTCATCAGATCCGCCAAAAGGGCCTCCTTCAAAGACTGCCTAGACAACAACGCGCACAACAGCAAAGAGCTCTTCAACATCGTGAAGGAACTCTCCAACCCCAGCTCCAACACCAACGACTTCCCACCCTCGCAAGACCTGTGCGACTCGCTGGCCACCTTCTTCCACCGCAAGATCGCAGACATCCACGACAGCTTCAACGCCACGACCGCCCCGACAACCACTGAGACCTCCGCCCCCACAACCACCATCCGCACCAACCGCCTGCTCTCCTGGACCAACATCAACGACGACGACACCATCAAGATCATGAACACCATCCACTCCGGATCTCCGTCAGACCCATGCCCACACCACATCTTCAACAAAGCCAGCACAGCCATCGCACCCCATCTCCGGAAAGTCATCAACACCTCCTTCGAGACAGCAACCTTCCCGGAAAGCTGGAAGCACGCCGAGATCCACGCCTTACTCAAGAAACCCAAGGCGGACCCCAAGGACCTCAAGAACTTCCGGCCCATCTCCCTGCTCCCGTTCCCGGCAAAGGTCATCGAGATGACCGTCAACAAACAACTGACCCGCTACCTCGAGGAGAACAACATCCTGGACCCTTCCCAGTCCGGGTTCCGCAGCAACCACAGCACTGAGACTGCCCTCATCGCCGCCACCGATGACATCAAGTCCCTGCTGGACAACGGAGAAACGGCGGCCCTCATCCTCCTGGACCTGTCAGCCGCCTTCGACATGGTCTGCCACCACACACTACGAACGTGCCTCCACAACGCCGGGATCCAAGAGAATGCCCTGGACTGGACCACCTCCTTCCTCTCCGGCAGAACACAGAGCGTCCGCCTTCCCCCTTCCGCTCCGAAGCTACCGAGATCATCTGCGGCGTACCCCAGGGCTCTTCCCTTAGCCCAACTCTGTTTAACATCTACATGGCACCGCTCGCCCACGTCGCCCGTCGGCACGACCTCAACATCATCTCCTACGCCGATGACACCCAGTTGATCCTCTCCCTCACCAAGGACCCCCACACCGCCAAAACCAACCTTCACGAAGGAATGAAGGCCGTCGCTGAATGGATGAGGAACAGCCGACTGAAGCTGAACTCGGACAAGACGGAGGTCCTCATCCTCTGATCCACCCCTTCGGCCTGGGACGACTCCTGGTGGCCGACCGCACTGGGAACCGCCCCAACACCCACCGACCACGCACGCAACCTAGGGGTCATCCTCGACTCCACCCTCTCCATGACTAAACAGGTCAACGCCGTCTCCTCCGCCTGCTTCAACACCCTCCGCATGCTCCGCAGGATCTACAAGTAGATCCCCACTGAAACGAGAAGAACGGTCACCCAGGCCCTCGTCAGCAGCAGGTTGGACTACGGAAACGCCCTCTATGCAGGAGCCTCGGCCAAACTACTGAGACGGCTCCAACGCATCCAGAACGCCTCTGCACGCCTGATCCTCGACATCCCTCGCCGCAGCCACATCACACCCCACCTGAGAGACCTGCACTGGCTCCCGGTCAACAAGAGGATAACCTTCAAACTCCTCACCCACGCACACAAGGCACTCCACAACACCGGACCAACGTACCTCAACAGATGACTCAGCTTCTACACCCCCACCCGCCAGCTCCGCTCCGCCGACCTCGCCCTCGCCACTGTCCCCCGCTTCCGAAGAGCGACCTCCGGTGGCAGATCGTTCTCCCACCTCGCCGCCAAGACCTGGAACACCCTCCCCATGCACCTACGGCAGACCCAAGACCTGCTGACCTTCAGAAAACTCCTCAAGACCTGGCTTTTCGAGCAGTAGCAGCATTCCCCACCCCAGCGCCTTGAGACCCTCACGGGTGAGTACTGCGCTTTACAAATGATATGATTGATTGATTGATAGGTCTCGCCTGAGCCAGCGCATGCGCTGCTCTGCGAGACATTTAGTATGTGGGTTTTCAAAGTGCTACCCACAGGCTTTTGCTGGCCTCCAGCTTGCTTTCACGATCGCGTGCACGCGCGCAGCCGCCATCTGGCATTCCTATCTTTTCCTCATTAAGGGCATCGCTCAAGCGCATCGCTCATGGGCACCCTCGCGATCACTTTCACTTTCGCCGTGCGGCCGCATCGCTCGCGGGCACACTCGCGATCACTTTCACTTTGGCGGCGCTCAGTGCTCCGCCCCTCCCCCACCACAGAGCGCGTCCCCGGGATCGCGATCATTTTCGCTTTTACGGCCGCGTTACTTTTATGGCCGCGCGGCCAATGCTTGTCTCTCCTGTCCTCACTCCATGTTCGGCAAGACTTCTTTTCTCTCTCCTTGATATATGTTTGCAGTTATTTTGTCGTCACTTAAGTTCTTTGCTCCTTGTTCTTTTGTCTCTCGCGCCCTTGCTCCGTGTTCTGAAGTTCTTCATTTGTAACTTAGCTTCTTCACTGTATTCAGTTGCTATTCTTTTGCCTTTCCTGTCCTCCAGCCATGTTCCACAACTCTTTTGTCTCTACCTAACCTTGCTTGATGTTTAGCGCCGCTTTCCTCTCTTTCTCCGTGTTCAGCAGTACTTGCTTTCTCTCTGTATTCTTTGTTCCATGTTCTCCACTGGGTATTTTGTTGTGCATGTCGTTGTTCCAGGTTCACCAGAGACTACCCAGCCTTCTGGCTCTTCTGTTTACCACGACCTCAGCAATTGTTTTTAATATACTCGTTGTATTACAATCCCGGGAGCTGTTAATCTTTCCCCTGTGCTCAGACCGCGTGCATTCAGTGCATTTTACAATGACACGAGAGCTTTGCAGGGTCAGCACATATGAACGCACCACCCTGGGCTCTACACCGTTCTTAATTCGGTCCAATTTTACGTTGACAGTGAACCATGTTTAGCAATAACAGCCATCAGACCCCAGGCTGTAATATGAACAAGCATTTGCAATGCAATAGGTCTCGCATTTTGCGAGAGTTTGAACTATTGGCATTATAAATGTCAATGGCTTTTATTTATGTGTTAGGAAAACCTGCAAAGTACAAAGTGCATGTTTACGCACTGCTTGCAGGTTTTCACAACATATAAATCAAAGGCATTGTCATTTACAATGCCAATAGCTCAAACTCTCGCAAATGCGAGACCTATTGCATTGCAAATGCTTGTTTATTTTGGCGAGTGTCCGGCAGCTTCCCCCACAAAAAAAGTTTTCCAAACAAATGACAAAACAAGTGTTGACAAAGCTAAAAGGCTGACAACCAGCACCAGACCTAATGGCCTGGCAAATGCTTATTTAAGATATATTTATTTAGGAGTTTTAAATAGCGCTGCACCTCACCTCACAGTTACTTCAGTGCGCTGAGTAGTTCAAAATAGTTCAAAATACAGTTCCAGTGATTCTGAGGTAGCAGGAGTCCAAATGCCTGCAGGTGATGACCCCTGGCTGATAGTCCTCACGTGCTGCCACCAAATTAGTGGTGTAGTCAAGGGCCAGTCTGAATAACTCTGTTTTTAGGATTTGAGTTTCCCCAAACTGCAGATACTGTTCAAGAGTCCTGAAAAGGACTGTACTTTGGATTATCGAGTACCAGAATATCATGACACTAATATTGTAGATAAAATATCGAAATGTAAGTGCATATAGGAAAGTATAGATTTACTATTCTTAACACCGCATCTATGTATCCTGAAGATATATATCGTCAATGTACATATATGTGGAGTTAGGTATAGAAAATCTGTACATATTTACCTTTCAATACATTGTCCCTCAATATTCTCTCTACGATATTAGTGTCCCACGATATTCTGTAGTCAATATTCAGGGCCCACACCCTGAAAAGCCAGTAGGTGTGGGGAAGAGTCAGTCACATACCCTGGGACATTTCTGAAAGGCAATTTGGGCAGGGTACTACCCAGACATAAGCCAGACATGGCTTTGAAAGTCTGGTATGGCTGGGGCAGAGTCTATCACAAGCATCAGCTTCCCTCCATAAATTCATAATAGTGCCTAGATGTAACTCGATCTAGCTATGTGCTGCTATGCACCAACAACAAAGCGTTGGGCTCAAGATTCAAGTTGTCTCTAATCAGATGCACTGGTATAGAGCGTAACAGATATGCACTTCCCAAAATAGTCTGAACTGCATTCACATTTTGGAGACCAAAGAGAATGCAGTTAACACCTTTCAAAGCTCTGAATGACTTACCTTCTATGAGAAATGACCTGGCAGGCCGGCTTCCCTCCTCTGCCGTCACCTGGATGGCCTTCAATGGGAGCTCGCCCTGTACAGAGGAAAAAGTAATGACAGGTTGAGCATTTTTGCAAAGCCAGAATCTTCTCTCTTTTATGCAACTGAAAACTACCAACTGGCGTAAATATCACATAATAAAAATGGGAAAAACGCGAGAAAGGGAAAACAGGGATAAAATGTTGTGCTGGCTGGCTCCCTCTTTTAGCCAAACTTGCCAGCAGAAAGGCGTAGTTAAACGGGAACAGGTGAGCAGCAGTATCAATGAGGTATTTGCCACAATAAGAAAGAAATGCAGTTAAGTAGAAATGAATTAATGTGATAGTAATGGTGGGCGTGCGCAGGGCCATCAATGGAAAATCTGCTGTACTTTTAAACTAACTATAACAGCTCTTCCTAGCATAATTGCTGTACTTTAACAAGGGCTGTGCCATCACCTCTTAGCAGAGCTGCTATACCTTTTAATGCGTCTGCAACAGTAGTTAACAGCATGACCGACGGCACCAGCACTCCTTAGCTGGGCAGCAGTACCTTTTATCACACATTATCAGCACTTCAAAGTAGTGCTGATTTACTTCCAGTGAGACAGTTCCATCACTTCACAGCAAAGCAGGTATATTTTAACGAGAAAGTGCCAGCACTTCATAGATGGGCAGCCAAACCTTTTACTGGATAGTATCAGCGCTTCAAGGTAGGGCTGGTTTTCTTTTAATGGGGCAGTACCAGCACTTCTTTGCTGGGTTGTCATCCCTTTTATTACACGTTATCACCACTTCAAAGTAGTGCTGATTTACTTCCAGTGAGACAATACCAGCACTTCACAGCAAAAGACAGCTATACTTTTAATGGGTCAGGACCGGCACTTCTCAGCTTGGCAGCCATACATTTTATTGCACAGTATCAGCACTTCTTAGATGGGCAGCCATACCTTTTACTGGGTAGTAGCAGCACTTCAAAGTAGGGCTCGTTTACTTTCAGTGAGACAGTACCAACACTTCACAGCAAGGCAACTATATTTTTAATGGGTCAATACCAGCACTTCTTAGATGGGCAGCCATAACTTTTACTGGATAGTATCAGCACTTCAAAGTAGGGTTGATTTACTCTCAATGACACAGTACCCGCACTTTACAGAGGAGTAGATATACTTGTAATTAGACAGTACCAGTACTTCTTAGTTGGGTTGCAATACTTTTAAAGGGATGGTGTTAGCACTTCTTTCCTGGCGTGCCATGCTTTTAATGGGATAGAGCCAGCACTTCTTAGATCCGAAGAAAGAAAGTCCTTTACCTCAACACTTGCATTTCCGTTTCTCACAGTCCATCAGCTCTTCAATAACCTGACAGCTCATAATGCCCTCACGGGGGTGGGGGGGGGGTTTAGGGGGCAATAATCATTAAATCAGTGCACGCCAGTGATACATCAGCTTGTGACGTAGGGGGATGTTTACTGTGTGTGAACAGGATATGACAGGCTGACCTGGTCCCGCCTCAGGTGTGCACTGCGTCACTCTCAGTGTCCATAGGCTGCGCCCTGATTAGTAAGCGAGTTGGGCGCCTGTGCCAGGAAGCAGCTGATTCACAGGTAAATACAACTCCAACATTCCCAGCGATTGTGAAAGTGCAATGGAGTGTGTGAAAGCGCACGAAGGCCTGGGAAAGTGCAGGACCGTGCTGGAGAGCGCAGAGTCTAAAAAAAGTGCGAGAGTTCATGTGACAGGTGGTGGCCGCCTATGGGAAAGCAGTGCCCCCAAAGAAGACGCTGGGCTCCATGTGAAAATGTGGAATGCGTTTTGTTTTGTTAACTTATTTGCTAACGCGCTTGGCAAGGTGTTTTCACGTCGGTGCTCAACAACAGTTTCCACAAAATGTACAAAAAAACGCGCAGAGCCCTGTGTGAAAGTGTTGGGCTTCATCAGAAAGTGCAGGACCACGTGCGAAAGAGCAGGCCATGGGTGAAAATGGGGATGTGTGGACGTGCACGGCCACGTGTGAGAATTGTGAGGGCCCTGTGAACGTAGAGAGAAGAATTTGAAAATGTAAAGCTGCTTGTGAAAGGGAACGGCCAAGGGTGAAAGTGCAACATGGGAAGCAGACGACTAGATTGTTATGAGATCTCTGATTAATAGTGAACAAGCTCGATCTGAGCACCCAGAGAGAGGAAGCAAACGCACCCCTGCAAACTACAATAGATGAGCTCGAGAAGTAACAGTTCCACATTATAAGCCCTTTAAACCCCCACGTGTGGAATTCTGTGATCATTGTGTGTCCCTGCAACAAGGGAAAGGGAATTACAAACTTGAGAAAAGTGTCCGTCTGTGTCAGTGTTCCTGTGTCGGTCTGTGTGTCTGCCTCTGTTGTGCCTTCACACATTTGTGTTTTGTTTTCCGGGTCTGGAGATACATGAGGTCTACAGGTAATTCCTGGAGAAAACCTGAATTATCTATTTAAAGTAACAAGTGCTGGTGAAACCGGTAAACGTTTAACACAGTTCACTTTGGTGGAGCCGACTTCATTTTTTACCCAATTGCCTTTTGACTTCTCGCTTCCACCTTCATGGATACCAAGACTGTAGGTAGCTATGCCCTGCCCCACCCCCCTCCCTTAATTGCTCTCTATTCACTCCTCGCCCAGTACTCAAACTTCAGTGACTGCCATGCACGTCCTAGTTTTTTCGTCCCCTCGGCTCCAGCAGAGAAAACGCTTTCCTTCTCATGGTCACGGTAACATAAAGTGAAAAATCTTCGGGCCAGGCTCAAACCGGCCTCTCTTGTGTGCCACAGATCATAACTGTCAGGAAAAGTATTAACTTTCATCTTGAGAAGTTCTTATATAACGAGAATTCGGTTCCATGTAATTGAAGCGCTTTAAATGGACACCAGATTACATTCCACAAGGGCAGATTCATTTTTTAGGCGCGGAGAGATTAATCGATTTGTCCAGAATCACAAGATATTGAGCCGACGCTGGGAGTCGAATCTGGCTCCCCAGTTCCAAAGACAGCAGCTCTGTTCCGTTAAGGCAAAGGTCGTCTGGATCACTACTGAGAAGACTGCCTACAGTATAGCACAAAAGTACTTTGTATTTGAGAATGACTGGGCCCCTCCTAAATTTATACTTGTACTTAACATAACTAAGTAAATACTAAATGAGGCGTATGCATCAGACATTGAGAGAAAGAATCCAACATGAACTGCCCCAAAATAGGAATGAACTTTAGCTGCATAACACAAAGTGACGGGGCCAACTGCAGAATATGAAGAGAGGACCCCGAGTCTACCATATCCAAGGCCATTGGAATTATGCACCAGGGGAGGGCCAAATCCTGCAGCAGGGTTGAGTAAATTATGCAGCAAGAAAAGGCAAACAATGAGGCATATGCAGCACATTTTGTTGTAGTATTACTTCATTATTTTGTCACTTTTACATTGTTTGGGCATTGGTTGAACCTCATTAGTCCTAGTTTAACACCGCAATATAGCAATAAGCAACAGAAAGGTGACCAGTAAACTTTTGCAAAGGGCCTTCCACTGCCTGCAATACGTGTTGCTGCATTTTTAGTAATTTGTGAACCATTTGAGCTAGAAACAATTTTTTGAAAAAAAATCTGCAGATCATGCAGCAGATGGTGGATTATGTGGCAAATCTATAATTATGCGGAAAAACTGCACAGCTGCACAATTGCATAATTCCAATGGCCTTCATTATATCTCCCAGGTATTCATTGGACTTGGGCTGAATGGGGGCCCGCTGAAGACTTGGGGTGCCCCCTGCACCGCAGGGCCTTGCATTATGCCCCTGCTACAATCAGAAGCAACTGATGTTGTGGAAGAAGGGGGGTTGAATGAAGTTGATAACGGTTGTAGTTATATTATTTGACTCGCTTGCGGGTCAGCAGATGTAGGCAAGCTCTTTGTAGTTTTTGGTAAAGTTGAAGAAACAATGTGGGCGTAAGGAAAGGCAACTATAAGCTGCAGAGGATCAACACTCAAACGATTTAACTATGTGTCAATTTGAGGAACTTTAGCCACCTTACCCGACCCTGAAAGAGCTCAGTCGGCACTCATTGAAGTGAGGAATCCCGTTCAAGAGACTCTCTATCCTATACAGACCTTACAAGGGGAAAGGTCTCATCCAATATACTCTCCACTGTGCCCTAAGATTGGGTATTGCCAAGAGAGGTGCCCTCTTAAACTTCAACCACAATCAACCGGGCAAAAAAGCCTCAACGTACTGTGCCCAAGGATCTGCAGCTACCCAGTCTGCCATCTTTCTAGAGAGCTGGGAAGACACATCCGCTCCAGGCAGCTTTCAACTCTTGCCCAACCCTTATCGAAACCCATCCTATGCCTTAGCATTGTATAGTGCCTCAAAAATGTAATTAGGGATCTAGAAAATCTGCACTATCGCGATAAGATGTGTCAGGCCTCCAAGGCGGCAATTTGCATCTGTTCCACTCCTTCTTCGATCAACTTCGTAATCTACATTACTTGACTTTCAAGTGCTGCAAACTGACTTGAAGGCTATAAATAAACAAAACCCCCATAGAGTTGGAATTGACAAGACCAATGTTTGAAAATGCGATGTCTCCATACCCCACACACAATAAACTAGGCTCAAACATGGTACTTCCACCTAAAACCTACTGTCTTTGACTTTGTCCACAACAACAGAATGAGTTGATGCATGAATGAATAGATGAATCAGGAAACTTATTAAAAAAAAAGATCAGCAAACTGAATCACTTTAGTGCACTTGCCATGTAGTGCTGGGTGTGCCGGCGGAATCACTTCAATGCTCTCGGCATGCCAAGTGGGTGTGCATGAGAAGGAGTTGGTCAGCGTGAACTCCACCCTATTGGCTCACATTTAGGACCATTGACATAGAGAGCAGTTTCTGAATTCAAAGATTCCAAGTTCTTGACCTGTTTACCCCACCTCTTTTTTTTCCCGGAGTTTTATATAGCGCAAACTTGACCCGACGGTATCAGGTATCAGAGTGCTTTACACGAGCACCAGTTGCGTTACACAAAGACAGATTCATTTAAAAAAAATGTTTTATTGGGCACAGGGAGATTACGTGATTTGCCCAGAATCACAGGATGTTGAGGGTCACTGCCGAGACTCGTACCCGGTTCCCAAGATTTGAGGTCGACCGCCCTAGCCGTTAGACCACATCCTCTTCCCCTCAACTCCACCTCTAAAGACACATTGTGTTTCCTGTCTAAGCAACACATGGAAATTAATACCATACAAGGCCATTTCAGCTGCTTGAATTTTTCCTTCATCCCAGAGAATATCCTCTTGTATAGATCACCTCCAATTCCTATCACATTTGTGAGTTGGGAGGCTCCCTTACTCTGATTCTGAATAGGCTGGGAGGTTTCTTGCTAATTGCAGAAATGTTTGCAAGGGGTGATTCACAAAGAGGTAAAGATGCAAGGCCAGCCAAACGCCTCCCATGGCAAGCCCAAGTGTGGCATGTTCCCACGCTCTCTTTCACAATTTAATTTCCTGTACAGGTTGCTAATTGCTAAGGTGTCAGTCGAGGTATAATAACAAGATATTCCAACAAAATGAGTTCACTGGTAAAACTTGAGGGGGTGTCCACAAAAACATTGGCTCAGACTGGCCTAATTCAGTGGGGGCTTCTTTAATAAAGTTGGCTTAGTCTGAATGAACCTGATGGGGCTTCTCATCATGATATAGACCAAAATGGCGCTTTAACAACTGTGTTAGTTCAGTCTGCTCAAATCAAAGATGGCTTCAAGATAAAGTTTGTTTAGACTGGAGGAACCCAGAAGGGCTTTTACACTGAAGATGTTATCTGGGACTGGTGTAGCCCATTTGCATCTTTTAACTAAAATGGTGGCTGAGATTGGATTAAGCCAACCCGTGCTTCCACGATGACGTTGATTCAGACAGGTGGAATCCAAATTAGGTGTCAAATCCAGTAAGGTGTATCTAAGACATCGTCCCAGTCCCACGTGTAGACTTCCATGAACAGTTGGCTCAGACTGATCAAAGGCAACTGGGACATTCACAGAGACACTCTCTTACCCTAGATTGCGACAACAGAGACTTCCACAATGATGTAAACTCAGACCGGTGAAACACGACATGGCTTCCTGTGTCTTTTAGCGAGCTTCCAGAAATCGTTCGCTCAGACTGGTCAAACCAGGCTTCCAGGACAACATTTCCTACACTGGAATGAACCTAATCAGGCTTCCATGATGGAGTTGATTAGACCTGGGTGAACTTACTGAGAGGTTCCTTGATAATGTTGGTGCAGCTTGGATGAACCCCGCCGTGGCCTTCTAAGGCAGTGCTGCCTTTGACTGGTAGAACTCAGCGGGCTTCCAGAATAAGTTTGGCTGAAGCTTGAAAAAAGTAGATCCAGACTGGTGAAACCCACCAGGGCTTCACAATGTCTTTAGCTGGTAAAATCCAACCACGGCCTCCACAACAAAGTGGCCCAGCCTGAGTCACTGCAGTCAGAGGCCTTCTATGATATTTGCTCCTCCAGGTACCTCTCGGGGGATTCTTACGGATCTTTACAATTTTGTCTCCTTTATTTTATGACCGTAGACGTTCTTGAATGTGCCCTTTAAAGGTCAATAATTTAATAATCTCTTGCTCTCACACAAATAAATACAAATAACTTGTGTTCAAGCAAGACCGACCACATTCAAAATTCTTTATGTTCTGGTTAAGTTTTTTCTGCTGAGCCAAAGTCTTGCTCTAAATGCAAAGAAACTCTCTGCAAGAGGACAACCATTCCTGGTCCCCCTGGTGATACCAAATAGATGGGAACATAGACCATTAACTGCTCCTGAATCTCGGTGCCCTTGACATAATGTTCTAATCTAACAATACTTGAAAAGCCATTGCCTCAACCACATGTTATCCAAGACTTCACAGCATCAATGGCCTACATTGTTCGTAGAGGGAGGTTCCCATCTATGGTAAGTTATACTTCCGAGAGTACAATTTGTGGTAGTGTTGACAAGCTTTCACCTGACACACACCCTCCTTGTCCTGATGCATAATAATTACAGTGATTGTTATGAGTCTGTTCCCAAAAATCAGATTTGGCGAATCTTATGGTGCGCTGTCATATGAAGCCAAGGGGTCAAGAAGAATTATGAGTCAAGGCTATCCTGTATCGAGTGACGATGGGACATCCTCTCTCTAGTCAACGAATGAGGATTCAGTACTCCGTAGAGGTCCGAGACCCCACTGGCCCTCATGGAGGACATTATTCACTACGATGTGGTCTTAGAGTTGGCGCTTGACCTCGCCCTCCAGGATCTTTCTCCAGAAGGAGAGGTGGATGAAGGGTAGCCGTAGGCCAGATCTTTGGGGTCTGTTCTTGGTGTTTTTAGCATTGGGGTTGGTGTTGCTACCTGACACACACATTTCAGCCATGCCTTCTGCCTCCCTCATTCCCTCACTCACAAGAACATTCCGTCATTCACTCCTCCATCTCTCATTCCATTACTGACTCCCTTCCTAAGTCATTTCTTAGTTCTTCAATTCCTCATATCTCTCTTGCCCTCCCCATCACTTCCTGTTCCTATTACTCCCACCTCATTCTCTCTCTGTCTCCATCACTCCCTGGCCACCAATCACTCATGTGCTCCCACCATAACTTTCTTCTCATCACACTATCTCTCCAACAGTCCCCCCTCCATCACACATCATTCACTTCACACCCCCTCGTCTTCCAGTCTCCAACGCTGACTCCATCATTCCCTCCATACCACATTCACTCATGTGCTCCATCACTCTCTCCCCTCCCAACATAAGTCACTCCCTCCATCCTTCCATTGTGCCATCTGTCCTTCCATAACTCTCTTCCTGCATCCCTTACTTTCATCACTTACTACGTCAATGATTCTCACCATCCATTTTTGCCTCCCTTCATCCTCTTCTTCTTGCAGTTCCTTGTACCTATTTCTGCAACCTTGCATGCCTACCTAAATGCCTTCATTTAACATCCTGTTTTTTCCAGAGTTATACCCTCCTGTCTCCACACTCTGCTTACAGGTGATTAATATCTATGTATTGTGACAGTAACACACATCTCCATTCAAATGCAAACGCCGGACCTCTCTTTCTCTCTTCCATATCCTTTGAAACAGATCATCTCATCTCGCCTCTCCTTGTAAACTCATCTCTAGCTGGGTTCTGCTCTCATGTCTTCAGACACCTCCCAAACCAGGACAGATATGCATTTGACTCGTCTTGGTTACTGAGGAAAGGCCCAAAGAGAAACAATGAGGGGAATTGGAAGAGGGGGTGTGGCTGTATTTGTGCACGCGCTCTAAATCTAACACCACTTATTTAACGCAGGGGTTTAAGTGGGCCGGATCCTGTCAATACTCAGAAACAAAAAGCTGACATTGAAACGGGTCCATACCAGGCCCTGTATCCATGAGCTTAACTTTGCAGGGTAAAAACACTGAAAAATTGTGAACAATGACCGTAAAAACCCGTATGGTAATCCATGTCAGCAAATAAGCCCGTTAACATTTTTATTCATCGGCATATTTCCAGGTGTTATGCATCTTTCACTTTTTCATTGAACATATGACTGTTATACACACTTTGAACTGAGTCACCTCTAGGTTTCTCACAGTGCCTGTCAGTGGACCAGACTGCATGCTCATCCAGTCCTTGGCCTCTCTGCAGAACGCACATAGCATCGGCTACATATCTGCCCATTGTAATTACCATTTCATATGAAAATATCAAAAGGCTATATACACAGCTGTTGAAATATTGATAGTGGCAAAGGAACAGGGAATGCTGTTCAGAGAGAGGGTGAGAAGACAGATGAAGAGGAAGATGGCATGTGAGAAATGCACGGGGAGGATTTCAGAGAGG
The DNA here is from genome assembly GCA_963921515.1 of Calotriton arnoldi. Lineage (NCBI taxonomy): Eukaryota > Metazoa > Chordata > Amphibia > Caudata > Salamandridae > Calotriton > Calotriton arnoldi. Next base: position 1,301,284 of record CAWUFW010004848.1, read on the forward strand.
TGAGGGGAGAAAGGGTGTACGTGTCAGAGTGGTAAATTGCATAGTAAAGAGAACTGGAGTGACTGAGACGCTCTGTGGGCAATTACCTCTTCCACAGACCTTAGTAATATTTAATTCACAGTTTCATAACTGAATCATTTAATTCTTATTAAATGACGTTGTTACTAATTTATCTGTTACTGCTAACAAGCATTGGCAATGTCAATAACACTGGTTTCTTTTAGGCCTATATTTGTTATTGTGAAAACGAAGTAATCGGAAACTCATTGAAACATCCAAATAGTTGCCATGCTTTGTGCAGAAAAGCATTTAATTACAATGGCAACGCCTCCTGGAAAGAATTCCTAGTTACGTCTCTTTGGCTATGCCCCTTTTAGAGGACCCCCACCTTTTTCATCCCACTTAAAGCACTGCCCTAATGCACTCCCAACGTATGAAATGAAATGAAATGAAATGAATTTGTACTTGTAAAGCGCACTGCTACCCTGAGGCTTCCTGGCGCTGAACGCATACCGCTGTGGAACCCTTCCTGGCTTTTCCCTGTGAAATGTCCACTCCTGGGCACCCCCAGGGTGAAGCCAGGCATCCCAGCGCTGGTGGGGCCGTTGTGGAGATTAAGCAAGCTATTGCCCAGAGTTGCAGAGTGGGACCCAAGATTAGAATAGGCACCGAGGCGAGAATTATCAGGTCCGAGGAAGTTGAGCCCAAGACCCGCCGAGGCGGGAATTGAACCCTGGTCCCAGGCCAGATCTCTGCATCAGGGTCTGCCGCTCTAACCATTGAGCCACACTTCTCCACAGAGGGCAGAGACAGCAGGGACCTTCCCAGGGCTGCCACATAGTGTAGGCCATGCAGCTGTGGAATCAGAGACAGCCAACATCTGTGCCTTGAATGAACACCCATTTCACAGTATCCCCCTCGAATCCTGATGCCCCTGTTCTCCCACAAGCCTGTGCTGAGAGAAATAATAGATTTGCAGACAACAGTATCCAAACACTCCCTCCTTTAAACACTCTCTCCAACTCTGGCTGTGCAGGTAATGCTTCCCTAAACAAGAGGAACCAGGAGCTTTTCAACCAGGTCCTGCACACGTACTCCCTAAAAGTGAACTTGTATAATAGACTGGTGTGCAGTTCCTAAGTGAGGGTGGGAGTGTTCAGGTCTGTTAAAAAGTGCCCTCCCACACCCCGAAGGATGTCATTCTTCATCATTGGGCCTGCTCTTCGTCGGGCCGGCGCTGCAATGCCCGACGGGAACCCGCGAAGGGTCTCTTTAGCTGAGATCTTTTGTTGATGAAGCCGTTGGGTGCATGTGGGTGTGTGGACTAGGTAGTGCAGTGAGTGCGAGGTGGTGTTTAAAATAGGTCTAGGGCAGCCCTGTTGTCTAAATTGTATTCCTGGGGTGCGCTAACCTAACTAAAAACAGGCAGCCCCAAATGGATACAATGGTCCTAGAGGGTCTGTGTGGTTCCTGAAGTGGCGAAATACAGTAGTAACCAGTTTTGCAGTTGAGCACCAGGTCCGATTAACCTAGTGTTCAGTGACCCCTAGCCTTTGTGGCTGAGATCTGGCATCATGCCAACAGTGAGACAGAGAATATACTGGCACCAGGCCAGAAAAAAATGCAACCTTTCAAATAGAAATAACAACATAATCACCAGAACCCCTGTTATAACACGTGGCCCAGCAATCACAAGCATGAAGCTGAAGATTATGCTACAAAGTTGGGTTACACAGCAACATATAAGATCCAAGTACACTGACTCACAAACCACATCAATGACAAAAACAATAGCACAACATGATATTCCTCATCTCCACCCCCTAGCTTGTTTGACTAAACCTGCAAGGTCAACCCACAATGAATTAGAAGATAGCAGTCAGAGGACAGGGAGCACATGCTGACGGGAGAATGAATACATGACCACCTATGACACCGAACTCAAATATGTATACGAACATACAGATGTGGATTGAAGCAGAGGATCTAGAAGCCTAATCTACATCAGAGGATCCTCCATTTTGGGCCAATCCATCACCAGACCTAATCTTCAACAGAGTCATAGGTCTGTTGACCACAGTAGATGTGGTGCTATATAACTCTGTCGCACAATGTAGCAGGCCTGTCTGCAGCGACACTGCTGGAGTGACCCATTTATCAGCTTTCTTCGTCTTGAAGGATAGTCGGTCTTTTGTGTTTGAGTGGGGCAAGTGAAGCATTTTTCGTTACTTTTTGTAGAGCATGATTTGTCTCTGTTTGTATAATTTGTTTAAAATGTGTACTTTGCTTTACTTAAAACAGCAACAGGTATCCAACCGCTAAACGTTGTCTATGAGTGAGTAAGTACATTATTAGCCTGACTTCGTGTTAATCTAAGAGTCCACGGGCCAGATGTACAAAGCTTTTTCACATTTGCAAATGGCTAGATTCACAGAATCAGGCTGTTTGCAAACTCAAAAAGGCATTTTTAAGGATACAAAGACCCAATTGCGAGTCAGTAACCTGCTACCGAATCTCAATTTGGGTTTCCCATTCGGTATTAGGAAAGAGCGTGCTTAGGGCGTCCCTTCCTAATAACGAATCACAGTGTCATGTACGAATGTTTTGCAATCGAAATGCAGTCGCAAAACCTCAAGTTGGTGGTAACCCATTCATAAATGGGAAGGGGCCCGCAAGGGTCCCCTTCCCCTTAATGAATGTTTGTAAAAACATTTTTTGAGAGCAGGCAGTGGTCCCAGAAACCACTGCCTACTCTTAAAAAATTCAAAGAAAACTTTCCTTTTTTTTTTTTTAATGCATCCTGTTTTCCCTAAAGGAAAACGGGCTGTATTGAAAAAATAATTGCTCTATTGAAAAGCAATCACAGACATGGTGGTCTGCCGACTCCTGCAGGCCACCATCCCTGTGATTTTTGCGATTCCCAATGGGTTGCAAACCGAGACCTACCTCATTAATATTCATGAGGTAGGTCTACTTGCGACCCACTGGGAATCGCAAAATGTGTAATACACACATTTGTACATGGGTGTTTGCAATTACCAAATAGCGAATTGCAAAAAATCGGTATTTGGTAATCGTAAACCATTACCTACGTACATCTGGCCCCAAATTACTCCATTTCAAATCCTTGTTCTAGTAAGACAGTTATGGTAGCTGAGTGGGTTTTCAGCTGCTGCAAAGACTTTCAGGCCCAAGGTTCATATCCCAGCAGAGCAGAATCAGCCTTTTACTCCTCAGGAGGCAGATGAAATGAGTACCGCTGACGTGTGTAATAAATAATATGCAAGAGCCAAAGGACAGTTCAGATTGGGCTGTGTGCTATACACAAATAGCGTAACATGCATAGTATGCGCCTTGCACTGCGTTGAAGAATAACTTGATTGGCCCATTTACAGGCACTTCAGTGCTTGGGTTGCAATTGTAAAAACATCATCAGGGTCGGAGGGCCTTATCTGTTGTGCAAAGACAAACAAATACTGAAGTAAGTGAAGAGAGGCCTTGAGACCCGAGGACAGAGACCGGCTTCCGGGGTGGGGAGAGGGGCTGGGGAAAACTGTTACACTTTCGGGTATCTTTTGCTACTGCCAGAAGAATATTTTATTTCCTTTCTTACATTTTGTACAGCCAGTATTTTAAAGCAGTTGCACTGTTTACACGCTAATGTATGCAGGCCCCGACCCTGGCTGGGGAACAGTTTGCCACTGGAGGCCAGCCCTCGATGTGAAAGAAGAGCCCAGCCTCCAGGGTGGGATAAAGACCCGTCCTCGGTGTAATATTAAAGACCCCTCCTCTTAGTGATACTGCAGTTCAGTAGTAGGTTTTTGAGCCCTGCCAAATTTTGAGATTAAAGACGCGTCTTCCGGGTGCGACATATAGGCCCATACCTCAGTCGTCTTCGGTGTGAGTGAGGCCGAGGTCTCAGCACGAGGTGTATGCTCAGTCCTTGTCGTGAGGCCCGCCTCCGCTGGGAGCTCAGAGCCCCGTCCTCCGCGTGAGCTCCGAGCTGTTGTTTCCATGCAGAGTCTGGGTATAAATAGCCGGCCGGGCCCCCTCCAGAAGCTGACACCTCCCAGCCAGCGCCGGCGCGAGGCCCTCAGGACGGCTCGCCGTGCCTCACACCTAGCTTCTCACCCTTCGCATCACTCATCTGCTGGGCGTCATGTTATTTATCTCTCACTGCCCTTGGGGCCCACGTCACGCGGGGCCGACAGTGATTTCTCCCATTGTAGAAGATATGTCCCCTCCCCCCTCCTCCTAAGTGGCATTGTGCGAAACCATCTGCAGTAAACGGTAACAGGTACTGGGAGTGATATCTCCGGGGTTTGAAGTCAATAGCATTTCCGGAATAGCGGAAGTGACGTCACTCACTCTTTGACACCTACCCCGCAAATAACGACCTATGTGCTGCTGGTGAGTTAGTGGAAAGGCAAAGCATGGACACTATAATCCTCGTTGCTTTTTCATCCCACTGCCTCCTCCTCCAAGGGCATCACTAGACTTTCTCTCATTCATTGTTATCGATGTCCTTTACACTCTGGGCTACTGAAATAATCATGCAGTGGTTGGTAGAGGGCCACAAGATGTAGTAGGGTTGGCTGATTGATGCAGAAAAGAACATGCAAATTATGAGGCACAATGCACCACAGTCTGTGGCAATATAACTTCTCTATTTTGTCCTTTTCAAAGTCTTATTATTGTGTGGGTAAAAGGTTCGCCTTAATAGTGCCAATTTAACCTCAGAGTACAGCAAGCAGCAAATGAAATCTGACCTATTAACCTCCGCAAAGGTTGGCTGACCACTATACTGCATCGCAGTTTGCACTTTTAAAACTAACTTTTGATCCATTGTTGAAATCCGCAAATTATGCAGATGATAGATTATGTGGAACTTGTGGTAAATCCATAATTGTGAGGAAAATGCTACAGCCTCAAATGTAGTGGCCCCACTTGTAGTGGAAAAGGAGCCCTGCTGATTAGGAAGTGCTTTGTGAACTGTCTGCTGGTATAAATAGTTGGCATCTCACATAGGGTGTGCTACAACTGGCTGTGCAACAGATTTAGGATTGCCCCTCATTCCATCCAGAAACGTTCTCTACAGAACCTGGGTGTCTTGTTAGCACCAGGGCTTGGAAGTAGGGGCTGCATGGAACCCTTCTCTGAGCATGGTGAGGCTTGTATGATGCATGGCTTGGAAAGAACGTTTATGACACTGCTTGTTTCTGCCTGCTGAAAGGAGAAGACTGTCTATTTACTAATAGCACTTTAGACTGGAAGCCTCGTGCTTCTAAGCACTCTCAGCTTTTGTACACAGGAGAACATAGACATGTGCTTCACTCACTAAGTGACCAGACTGGGATACCCCAAGGGACCGGACCCCACCAGGCCATTCAACCCGATTTCCCTCCTGCTCAGCACATGCCTAGTGTGGGAGTGCTCTGAAGTACTGCTGGGTGACATGCAGCACTTTACAAAATGCCAGAATGAAACAGATAAGCACAAGAACTTTATCTACCATGCAGCACCACCTGCATTCTCTGCTTTGTATTTGCCTTTTTGATTCCCGTGAGAGTCAATGGTAAAGCAGAGAGCTGTCCTGGTGCAGACATTTAATTTAATTTAATTTAACTTGGCCGGAAAGTTGGCAGCCCAACGATCCACCCACGGTGTATAATTTTCAGAGGTGCTCACAGAGGTGAATAATTACAGGTCTTCTCCAAGACATGGGCTTTCAGTGCAAGGCACACTGAACATGTTTATCTTAAGACAGTCTCCACAGTAGCAGGCCCCGGAGGTTGCGACTGCTTGTGAATTTTTTGCAGATGAGAGTAGTGATGACTGGTCCATGTAGACACACTGCGCCAAGCCAGTTGGAGCGCTAATCCAGAGAAAAACAAAGAAACCAAAAATAAATACATGAAAAGGTTGGGTGGAGCTATTCTAGGGCTGAACCTGGGCGCTCCCTATCCACTGTGTCTCTTTGCGGATACCATACATGAATTTCCCGATCTTCTCTAGATAATCTCTTTGATCCCTGGAGGAGAGGTCAACATATAGAATTATAGATGGGTATCAGCGTTTGCTAACAACTGTTGCCAAGTTATAGCAGTGAATTACCAGATTTAGAATCTGGAGTTCACGCTAGTAGCGCTCAATCAGAGTCATACATAACAAAACATTTCTTTTCATGATGGAGTTTCTCTGAAGCTTCGCAACTGGGTGAGACTGAACTCTCTTTATGTTCGAAAGTACTGTTGAGTAGTTACTTTATGTCCCTCTCGGTCCCTCTCCTTCAGGATTAAACACATGGGGCTGTATTATGTATCAGGTGCGCTGTTCATGTTTGCGCCACAGTGTATACCTTTAACCAGGTGCACCAGGTGCAAACATGAACAGTGCACCCGATTCCAATGAATGCGCTGCTCTAGGGCAAGTACGAACTCATGTCTGCCCTGGGACAGCGCATTCAGTGAAATACGGAGTGACTGCTTAAATCAGCCACTCTGTTTTTCACAGTGCGGCGTCCTCTGCCTGCTTTTTAGGAAGGAGGCAGAATTGCCCCTGCAAGCAGGTACAGTGCATGACTGTACCCTCCTGCAGAGGGACTTCTGGGGAGTCCATAGGCCCCCATTTGTCCCCCCACCAAGGGCTGCCCGTAAGGGGTGCACTGAAAGTTCGACACCTTTTTGTGGCACACTCTACATAGCCTCCTGACGGCTTCTTTGCACCCACACCCACACCCATAATATGTCACAGACGCAGAGGCAAAGAGATTCTCTCATTTGCATGGGACACGCCTCCATGCAAATGAGGGAATGCCCTGTCGAGATAGCAATGGCTCAACATGTGCACCAGCGCTATCAGTATTGTGCTGCCACTTCTGTAATATCAAAGTGCCCTGGGGGGCACAAAGCGGGCACACATGCCTTTTGCGCTCTGAGGGCACTTTGTGCAATACGGCCCCAGAGTTACAACCTGCTCAACGTATAGTCTTTCCAATGGAATGGATCAAGTTCCTTTATTTCTCTTTAGAGACTACTATGTCTTAGGGGCTGTGTTTCTTTTTACTTTCACACCAAGAGCTGATAACCACGTTCGTTTCTGGGCTCAAAAGAAGAGCAGGGCTTTGCCACCAAGACACCTGTACAGGGAGCAAGCTTGTGCAGCCGGGTTAACAGTCCTGGGAAACCCAGAGAGGTTGCAGATTCATGAACCAGAGAAGCAACCACAGTCCCGTACATTGGATTTTTCAAACAGCATAACCTGAGCTTGTCATAGACACGGCTTTTCTAGATCTGAGATGGAAAGTTGGAACTGGCTCGTCTGTCCCAGATCAGCAGGGGGACTCCACCATTCCTGCAGGTCGCGGTGCAAAAAATCTGTACAGTACCAAATTATAGGATTCTGAAAGCCAATGACGAGTAATCTGGGATGATGTCTCAGCCACTAATACAGCACCTACTTCCCACACAAACGGCTGTTTGGGAACATTGCAAAACCCAAACCCCACACTGTGTTGGAACTGTTATGGTGTCATGTGATATGAACAAAGGTTTCTTTTTACCCAAATCAACACTAATCATTTTATATACCTAGGTGGTACCGAAGTTTGAGTCGGGCCAACAAAGATTCTACTCAGTGGACTCTATTTTATGCACAGGTTTCCGCAACTGATGCTCAACCCACTGAGCAAACTTTCAGCTAACGTACCTTCACCGTTCCTCAGCTTTTTAGGTGTCTCCTAGGCAGCGCTTGCACTGCCTCTTCGAGACATGCTTTATTTAGGATATGGGCATGAAGCTCTGCCCACATTCTGCCCATATTTTTAATTGGCTCCTGTCACTGTCCTTTGTAAATGGTGGCTTTTCTTTGGTCAATAAGCCTAGAAGTCCCTCCTAAGTACCGCCTTTTCTCTTCTTGTAACCTCCTATAAGGACACCCCCTGTTACATGTGTTGTTTCTCGGTATGCTTTAATTACAGCCTCAGAGCACTATTTTTTTAAATGGCTTTCTCCGGCCTGCTGTTGCAGCCAGCCAGGACACGCTCTCTTGCAACACTTTAAAAAAAATTTGACCAGCCCCAACCCCTCAGCTGGGATAATGGAGGGCGCGCTTTTCTTTTGTTCGTTGTTTTCATTTTTGACAGCGTGCCATGGCGCGCTTTCACTTTCATAGCAGGTGCACTGCACACTGCGCTTAAAATATAAAATGGCCGCTGCGATTTTGTTTTCTTATGCACAGCTCAACAAAAACAACTTTACAAGCATTGATTTCCTACTTTTTAACAGCACGCCATACCGCACATTCACTTTCATAGTAGTGGACGCACTTTCTCCGGACTCAAATGACACCCCCTCTCCCCGCCCCTACTACTTATCAGCAGAAGCCAGGAGCAGCGGTGCCACCCGGTCCCAAACGCCATCTTGCAGGAAGAAGAGCGGTCGGCAACGGCAAGGTAACTGGCACGAGATGATCTAAATGCCTTTTAAATGCAGCATGTGCACATGAAGAAGCATTTTCCTTCATCAGGAAATAAAGTATTTGAAGCACATGCACAAGGCAGCTGATGGCTTCCTTCACTTTTATTCAACTTCGTCAACCCAAAACTTCTCCGGTTCTTGATGTACATAGTTCTTCTTTTACAACCTCCGGTTTTATTCGTGTATAAGTTTCGCTGAAGACTTTGTGCTGTCCCCTATTAATTGTTAGCCCTCCACATCTTCGGGGGCTTTGAACGCGCACATCTGCGTCCATGGATTCATTCTGTCTGCCCCATCTTTAGGCCTCTCCTCGTACTTCTCTGAGGCAGAACTACCGTGTTTTCTGCTGACTGTCTTTGGCATGGATGTATGGAGGAATGTTTGATTACAGTGTAACTGGTTTGGTGGCGAACTCCAGATAAAAGTACACCACGCACACATAATGTTCCTTTGCGCATTCATTTCAGCTACTTGCAGCGGTGGAGGGGTCTGCTCTTCGATGTACTTCCTGACGGACTGTTAAGTTGGAAGTGCCTGTCGGGCACAGGTTGCTCTTTTGAAACTTTCTTAGATTTTCCACTTGGGAACAGGACGTTAACTGTCCCTGTCCGTAAATACATGTTCAGTAAACCGGCCCACTAGTGGGAGGAAAACGTATTTGTGAGGTCATAATAATATTTATTTAATAGAACTCTATAGACACGTTTTTGATTCCCTTTGTTTTGTTAGCTTGATTTAGCTAGAGTTTCTCACCTGCAGAAGATGGATGTAAATCCTGCAATTTATTCTCGGTCATTTTTCTGCCTAATTAGCAGGGCCAATGAAATGATGCAATTTTTTGGCAGCGGCGTTTTTCGCATAGTTATAGATTTGCCGCATTTGCCACATAATTCATCGTCCACTGCATAATCTGCAGATTTAAAAATAATTTTCTAGCTCAAACTGGTCAAAAGTTACTAAAATGAAGCTACACGGATTGCAGGCAGTGGAAGGCCCTTTGCAAAGCAGGACTGGTCACCTTTCTGCTGCTTATTGCTATATTAGGGTGTTAAACTGGTACTAATGATGTACAAGCAGTGCAATACAGTGTTACCTTGTTTAAAAGTGACATAATAATGAAGTAACACTATTACAAAATGTGCCGCATTATGCTGCATAATTTGCCTTTTCATGCCTCATAATTTACTCTACACTGCCACATAATTTGACCCTCTCTTGCCGCATAATTCCAGTGGTCCTGCTAATTAGTAAGTTACCTCGTGTACAGTAAAAAAAAAAAAAAGTAAAAAATATAGTGTTATTTACCCTTTCTACTAGGTCTACATGGAGAGTATGTCAGAGTTTTGCTCACGTCCTGTACTGTTTTAATAGGGATCATGTATCGATCAGTGGGGGAATTTCTCACAGTTTAGTAAGATGCACGGCCATCCTTTTTTTGAGTGACTTCAACATCTGCCGTCCGGAGGTCAGTGTTCCTGATACCACCTTTGTCTCCAACAAATAGACATCTACCAGCCAGTCGCCTGTCAGTTGTATTTTGGTTTTTGATGGGTCCATTAAATTAACCCAAACTTGTTAAACCTCACTAGAGGGATTGGTGTTTTGCTACACCCTTGATTATATGCAAGCATCTGCAATGCAATAGGTCTCACATTACTGAAAGTTTGAGCGATTGGCATTGCAAATGATAATGTTTGTTATTTAATTTTTATTTCTTTTAATATCCCAGCAGCAGCATAAGTAATAACATAAAATCCACGAAGCAAGAAAAGGGTGCAGTACCACAGGCTGTTACTCAGTGTCTGTGTGGAGTTGTAAAGGGACCTCTAATATCCACATAAGGTACTGCACCCTTACTTATGCTACTGCTGGGATATTTTTTAACAAAAAAAAATCTAACAAACATTATTTGCAACGCCAATAGCTCAAACTTTCAGTAATGTGAGACCGATTGCATTGCAAATACTTGTTTATGAGTGTGCAGATGAGTTTGCCGTGCAGTGAGCTGTTGTAACCGCATGGCCCTGACTGCTGGTGTGGAAGAGGTTGCTCACTGCTGACTCAGCTGTTTCCATTTTTCCGTCCCTGACGTGCTCCTGCATGCCCTACCTTGGAACATAGAGATAAAAATGATGACATCGACGTCAGTGGGTGCACAGAATTAAAAACAGATTTTTTGTTAGTATTGTTTCCTCCTTTCTGTTGCATTCGAGTGGGGTAAACACATGAACTCTAAAAACCACTTTAGACTGGCAAAACTACTTTAGAGACAGAAAGCCAACCGCAGTGGCGTGCTCAATATCAAGCAGCGAGTCAGCGGGAATTGGAGTTTGTAATCCCAAAAAATGAATTCGTAATTCTATGAGCGAACCCATATACATCAGAAAGCAGTATCCGTCTGTGAGAAGTGAGGAATTTAAAGACAGATGCACTGAACATTTTTGCAGCTGGGAACTCTGTAGTGTTTAAAATTGTAAACTTTACGAGTGCAAGAACTACAACCGCAAAGTACTAAACAGCCTTTGAAAGTCACAATTGGATTTGCAACTCACAAAGTCCGCATTGCGAGTCCTTGCAAACCGTAAAGAAATGGCAGTGGGGCTGTACCTTAACATTGTGACTTGCAAGGATGTCAATCAGTTGTGTGCGACCGCTCCTGAAGCTGCAAACTATTGATAGAATACCGACTCCTGAAAAGGGATGGCACCAATTATACAGTGGAAGCTCTCTGTGTGATTGAATGTAGCAGACAGAAGTATATGGGACCACTCCATGCTTTCCCCTGACTCCCTTGACGTAGTGCCACATTTTTGTTTTCATTGCCTTTAAGTGACAGGGGCTGCAATGACGACATTTTGCAAATGAAGGGATTGAGGTTTGCTATGCGTCACAGGCCTCAATGCCTGCATTCGCAGGAATCCGAAAGGATTCACATAAGGAATCCTGTCTCGTTGCTATTAATGAGCCTGGGGTTCTGTGGATCTTTGTGAGTGTCTTTTTTTGTCATGTGCCCAATTATTCCATCCACCATAGCACAATAAAAGCATTGGAAAAGCCAACTGGTCCAATTGCTAGCACATGGTTTACTAACACGTTGGAGTGAGACACTCAAGAGGGAGCCAGCAGGAGCAGACAGAAAGGGCAATATTTATAAAGTAGTCCTTCATGAAGTTGAATGCACATACTACAGTGGAGGCAGAGGAATACATCCAAACAGCCAATAGTATTAGGTGAGAAATGTCTCTTTCACTCTGCTGAGCCAAGACGTGATTTGCATACGTCTCCAGCCAATGGCTAAAAGAGGCTGTTCAAAGAAAGCCAATGGTTGACAAGGATGCACCCAAAGCTAACTCCAAGTTTATAATTAGTAATATGTCTGCTTGACAGTTGTTCTGTGAAGACCCAGCCCAACAGAGAATTGAGTTGCATCGCTGCACTGTGCAAAATCAGCATCTGAGTTGTGTCCCGATCCTTCATATATCTAGCTCTTAGCTGCCTTTCTGTAGAGCCCTCCCATCAAACCAGATGTAGGCAAGCATTGGTGTGGGTTATGTGCAGACGATGATGATGGCAAGGAGACCAAATCTGACTGGAAGATGTGGAGATGTAGCACTGTCACTCTGCTATACCCAGCCGGCTCTGGTGGCTCAGTGGACTAATGCGTACACTGTAGAGGCCTGTGTTCGACCTCATGGTCACAGGTTCAAATCCTGGCGGGTCCACTCAGCCTTTCATCCTTCTGAGGTTGATAAAATGAGTACCATTGAGTTGGGTAACCATAAACGACTGTTATTCAGCGCCAAGATACCCGTCTGGGTGAACAAATATACACGTCATGTTATGTTATACCCACACTAGAAGTACATTGCTGCCTGTTCTGACCTGCAAGCATTGAGGACTTCCAGGTGAATGTGAGAACACTGAGTGAGTCTGTGGCACAGGGGCAGCAGGAGATGGGCAGCACCACCTCCATCGGGTGGCTGCAGCTGAGGAGAGTTGTACTTGGCACCTCTGTGCACATGCCTGGTTGGAAACTACCAATATGTTTGTGGCAATATGGAGGTGCCTGTATGCTCTTTGGAGGCAGACATTTTGTGTGTTTCCATTACAAACCTCCTCTAAATACAGCTATTGTTTGTAGTATATGGGCATCCCACGTCATTACATGATCATCAGTCGCAGCAGCTTTACTACTTGTCTTTACCAAATATCACAGTAGGTTCACTACCGCTCTTCAAATACATATTACACTCGCTGCAAACGCACTATACCTCTTCGGTGTGCGCCCTGAATATTGAAGATGGACTAGCGAGGTATAATATTGAATCCAAAATATCGATAGATAAATAAGCACAGATTTTCTGCCTCTTGTCGCAAAACAAGTATCACACTCAAAGCAAGCGTCCCGATCCTTGTCGCTAAACAAGTATCACACTCACAGCAAGTGCACTGCCCCTCGCCGCTAAACAAGTATCACACTCACAGCAAGTGCACGGCCCCTCGTCAGTAAACAAGTATCACACTCACAGCAAGTGCACTGCCCCTCGCCGCTAAAAAAGTATCACACTCACAGCAAGTGCACTGCCCCTCACCACTAAACAAGTATAAGACTCACAGCAAGTGCACTGCCCCTTGCCGCTAAAAAAGTATCACACTCACAGCAAGTGCACTGCCCCTCACCACTAAACAAGTATAAGACTCACAGCAAGTGCACTGCCCCTCGCAGCTAAACATATATCACACTCACAGCAAGTGCACTGCCCTTCGTCACTAAACAAGAATCACTCAAAGCAATACACTGCCTTTCGACACCAAACAAGTATTACTCTCACAGCAAGCGCACTGCCCCTTGTCACCGCACAAGTGACATATTTACAGTAAGTACACCTCTCACCTTCACCAAGAACAATCACACTCCCAGAAGCCAACCAGCCATCCTCCGACACAAAGTGTTAGACATCTATACACAAAACCAACCAATCAGCCAGTCAATAATGTCAGGTACCATTCTTATAGCTTTGGGGGCCTGGAATAGTCCGAATTGCCACCCTTGATTGAGTGTGATGGTTAGTAGTTGTGTTGTGACTATCTTTGGCAGCGTTGGCTGGTGCAAGCTGCAGTGGCCTCCTGACGAGAGCCTTGGCACTATTTATTTTTACAAATTAAACACTGATTGTGTGGTTCTTACATGACCTTATTTCTCTAGGAACAAACCAAGAAACTGGACAGTTTGCTTTTCATGCAACGTACCGAGTAGTCCTTTACCTTTTTCAATTCCTTGGTACGGAAGTTAATTTTGCTGAATTTCGCCACAGTTTCTACAGACCACAGAATAAAAAATACAATTTCACCCAACCCTAGTTGCCAGCAAATTCATCACTGTATATATCTGGGAGTAGAGGTGAAAAAGTGATACAACCCCTCCCCTACAATCTCTCCCCCCCCCACCCGAGTGATTCCCAGAGAATCCCCAAGATCAGAGATGTGGGCTGAGAAAACGAAAAGGAGAAAGTAGGAACGCCTTTTGTAGGTATGTTTGTGCAACCAGATTTTATAATTTTATGTTTCTTTGTAACACTTTCTGTGACATCCTGCGGTTTTAATGACAATTCAGGTGCACTGTATGTGCCATCACTGTACATCAAAAATGATTTAATAAATTAGATCCAAACGAAGACCACGATTACAACGCCAGCCTGGAGAGGAACCCTTGGGAGCTACCATTCACATACATTTATATACATTTAAATACTTCTACTCCTAACCATGTCTGAAGCGTTTAAGGCAAGGTATAAGGCCCAAAACTACAAAATCTGCTAATCTAGCCAATCTGTATTTCATCTGCACTTTTCTTAGCACACAAGTGGAGCAACGCACTGCGGCGGGTGGTGGAACTAGAACCCCCAAGAGGAACTAGGCAGACGCTTAGAACAGTCAACATTTGTAATAAGAAAAAAAACTGGCACTGTACACATAAGTAAAGCATCAGACACACACAAAGCGTGGCACGCACCCCAGCCAGAAGCACAGGCACAAGGACACAGGCCAAAAATTCTTACCCGGAAGTAGAGGCCACTCTGCTCTTCACTCAGGATCACCAGCGTCTCAGGGTACAGGATCAAGAGTCTCTCGTGTTGTTCCTGGTGGGGTCAAAGGTTTTGGAAGTCAAATACGAGTAACACAACACAATTGCTCAGATCCTCATGGGAGATAAAGAGTACTAGGCCCATCTACCCTGTCCATTTCCATGCTGGCCACGACATTGTGGGCCCTGTTTAGGCTAAGCTCTGTCTTTGCTCTCACACTCTGGTCACTCCACTGTCTGTCCAAGGCCTATTTGTTTTGGTGCAGTGTTACTTCAACTAGAAGATTGCTGTCAGTTCAGGGAGACATCCGCACTATATGGGTAAATTTAGTAGATCGTACAGCCATTGAAGTTCTTTGCGCCACCTTTTACGATTTTAGTGGCAAAGTATTTAATAAGTATTACAGTCCGCAGGACTTGCGGCAAACATGCACAGCAACTTTAACATTTTCCTTAAAGTTACTGAGAGTACACCATTGCCACAGTGCATAATAGTGAGAGCACGGCGCTCTGATCCCTTACTATGCCAATTGATGTAGTCTAGATGGATGTGCAGGGATAACTTCCTGAATGTGTATTCTTCTCATTGCTTGAACTGAGGGAAGCACGTAGGAGTTTCTTTACAATAAGGCTACTTTTGTACAAAGGGGTGCTAGCGAAACATCGATTTGTAAAATACAGGGAAAAGAGCATGGTTTAATTGACATAGAAAATGTACTATAATGGGAAACTGCTTCAGCTCCCGTCGTGTGGATCAAGCGGTTCCTGCTCCATCCTGGCAGTAGAATCACTTTGCATAAGGAGGATGAGCGTATAATGTTTACATCGATATACTGCAGCATAGTAGGGATGTCACATCACAAAGAGCAGAGCTGTTGCCGGCCAAAGTCCGGTTCTAATCTATTTTTTTCTGAACAAAAAGACTCGATCTTGAGCAATTGATGTGGGCTCAGGAGCAAACCTCAGCATTCCAGGAAAGGGTTAATGAGGAACTAAGGAATTGCCACAACATCCGAGTTGTTCTAAAATTTCACAATTTCCTTTCGGTAACAAATAAGTGCTTTTGTGGCTGAAATATTTTACCTCTTAAAATTATTTCTTTCTCAGTAATTTTTTTCCATTCATGATCATAGGCTAAACAGAACATGGAAGAGAAGCCACGCAGAGTATTCTCAGCACTTCTTTTGTGTGCACAAGCTCTACGATGTTACATTTTTTCTGTTTGAAGAAACACAGCCTGTATCTAAAATACTGAATTCAGGAGCAACCTAGTAACATTTTCAGTACTCAAATTTGGTATTTTTTACAGATCCGATAATGCACCTCGATTTTTCAAAACTGTACACATTTTAGTGAAATTGGAGAGTTGATATTCTTTTTGATGAAGATTGTGTGCAGTCGGATTCACGCCAGAGAAGGTTCAGCTCAGAGTGAGAATAGGTGAGCTTGCAAGTCAATCAGGCATGTTTCTGCAAGTTACGGTAGATAGGGGCAGTCTGCAGAAAGCCTAAAGATCCCGAACTCCTCCACTGAGTCCCACAAGAACCAGTTCCTAATCTATTCAGATATCTGCGAAAAAACGAGTCTCGTTCTGTTTGATAATGACGTGTATTCGACGAGCCCTGTATCTTGATTGGCTGCCAGTGGCCATTGTATTGGGAGGTGAGGGAGTGTTCAGGTAGATGGTGAGATGTGTAGGGTCACCTTGGAGATACCACTGACTTCCCTAGGGGGCTCTTGCTGGTTCCAGAGATGTGGGGTTGGCATTCACTGGGAGCATTGTTTTAGTGGCCTAAATTGTATTAGCTCAAAAGTTCGAATGTATAAATGAGAAAGACTATAAGTTTGAAAAAAAAGGGTTTTCAAAATCAAAAGTTTGAAAAGATATATAAAAAAATTACAAAACATTCAAAAACATAAGTGGGAAATAAGGCACCCAGTAAGGACAAAGAGAGTATTTAGGGATATAGATGCGTTAAGGAAAGAAAGAGATAGGGTAAGAGATGCTAAAATAAGGGGTAGGATTGGGAACTGAGTTAGTGTCTTGAGTAAACTTGGGATATATATGAGGGATACATCTGGGGAGAGGGCGAGGGCGGTTGTGCATTTTTGTGCAAACTTTAGTGTTAATGTTAAGTAAGAGAATAAGATGGGATTAGAGGTTAGAGTTGGGGGTAAGAGTAAAGCATGGAGCTTGGGTACTTCCCGGCATGGACAGGAGGTTACGGTTAGGGTTAGATAGTGGCATTAGGGTTATCAGGGTAGAGTTTGAGTTACATTTCGGCTTACAGGTGAGGTGTACGGTAAGGGGTTGGTTATTAGGGTTAGGGAACACCACTGAAAAGGAGACTACAGTAAAATATATGTAAAAATTAATAAATTGTTGAACTTTTAGCTTTAAAACTAAACACACAATTGCCCTAACTTTTGCTGCTAATATAGTAAAATTGCAACGATACACAAAAGATTAGCATGGCTCCTGCGAAAGGATGACACACAACTTCACGAAGAGCTCTATATTTTTCTCAATTAGTTTGATTTTTACATCACACCAGAAAAGATAGCCAAATACAGCACCGGTAGTGTACCCCACTGTCCTAGATGTAGATCGCAAGAGGTAGATCGGATACATACGTTTGCTGCATGTCCTATAATTCGGTTCAACTCCAATTATGTATTTTTTTTTACAGAATGTCATTAGAAACGTCGGTTTCACTGGGTTATGAACCTGTACTGATTATGCTGGGTTTTAAGAAGGAAACTTAGAACAATTTAATGCTTGGATTCATTGATTGCACACTTACACATGGCCTGGCAGTGGAAGAGCATCGCTCAACCTGATATTACTTTATGGCTCAGGATGTATTGGACATTTATAACTTTGAAAATCAAATGAACTGCGAAAAGATATAAATGCTAATGGGGACTTACTAAGTTATAAGTTGATTGTGTAAATCAATAAAGAGGGAATGGACAGCCCCGGACAAGGAGTAGATTTAAGATCATAAGCAATTGAAACTAGAGTATTGATATTAAGTATATATTGGAACACCTCTTGGGTTCTGTTCTGCCTAAATAAAATAAACACAAAGGGGCTTATTTACAATCCCTTGCGCCGCTGGTGCGTCACTTTTAAAATGGGAAAAAGTGATGTACAGGCGGCGCAAGGGGCTTGTAAATAACCCCCAAAATTCATAGGCTGCATTACATTTTAGACTAAATGTTTCCAACTTTTTGTTTCAAATTTAAAGCATTTCAAAGTGGAGTTTTCGAACTTTCTACCTTTGTTCAACTTAAACAGCCTTGCCCTTCTGTCTGCATTGGATTTAGAGGTGTGGTGATTATTGGCGCCCACCAGAATGGGAGGTTCTGACAGCCCACTTTGAGGTCATAGGTCGCCTCACCCTAGGACTCACAATGGGATCAGATATGTGAGGAATGGGGTGCTCACCTGAAAGGGGAGGTGCTGTAGGGTCACTTTGGAGACGTAGCTGACCTCGCCCAGAGACTCCCGCTGAGTTCCTTCCCAGTTCTGGATGGGCAGGTTTTGTACGGACCAGCGCAGCTCTGCTGCGTGCACGTGGCTTCCGCTCCCATGGCGCTGCCCAAGAGAAAGACATGATACATGTGAGTGACACAACTCTGGCATACAATAATCACCCAACTCTCAATAAATGTGGACCATGGGTAGCCAATCACTGCCAACTTTCCACAGTCCCTGTTAGCCCCCAGCAGCTTGATCATGCTTATCAGACGGTCGTTGAGGGAGCCCATGACACAAACACTGGGGGTAGGGTGACCAACCATCCATAAATTTCACGGACTGCCCTTAATTTGGGCCTGTTGTCCGTTGTTCGTGAGGATTTCTTCCATGAACGCCTTTTGTTCGTAATTTCAGACTTTGGAGCACGCTGCCCACTGCAAGCAGCCTGAGAGTCCTGTACTCTCACTGCAGGGCCCAGCTCGCGCTCCTGATGTGATCAGTGGCCTGCAGCAGCCCCTCCCCAACCTGGCACAGGCTGCTATCGGCTCATTATTATTCTGTATGTGGGTCTAATTATCACATACAGAATGATAATGGGCCAGTGACAGCATTTGCTGGGCCTCCTCCTGCCAGAGCCCAGGACATGGCAAACTGCTTTTGTTTAGGGGCTCCTGTCACATCACCAGGGGCCAAGCTCTGGGGAGGTGGAGGTTTCATTTTGGCGCATGTTGCCCAGGTGCATCCACTGTTAGCCTCTTAAACTGTTACACAAGCTGTGATAATGGTAAAAATACAATTGTCCTTTATTATTTATTTCTTTTGCTCTAATAGTGCAAAGTTTCTGCTATTGTGCTGTTATTATTTTCATGTTTACCCTGGCCCTCCGAGCCCCCTTAGCTTTTACACATCACCTCCCCTTGGGATGATTGATCGGATCGGGTGTTTTTTTTCAATGGGGGAGAGGGGGCATGTAAGAACTGAGAAGCCTTCAGCTTTGATCTTTTTCTTCATTTTTTTTTTTGAATATGCAAACGCAGGTGTTTAAGTTTCACTCGCACACACAACAGATGCAGTGCAAGGTTCTCTCAACATAATATAAACTTATTTTGACTTGTACTTGTGTTAGTTGTCTATTTACTTATGTTATATTGCGCGACCTCCTCTGATGTGTCTGTAAAACGTACCTTTTGTCCTGAATTTTCGTCCTGAATTCTGACCTTTTGTCCTGAATTTTTGTCCTGAATTTTGAGCCTTTGTCCTGAATTTTTACACTCACTGTCCTGAATTTGTACCCATGCCAGTTGGTCACCCTAACTGGGGGTCCGCAGGGCTTCGTTTCTGTGGAGCCCAATCTGTGCTCCCCTTCTCATAGCATCCAATCACTAGCGGTTTCATGCACACAATCGGTCTACCGCCCGTGCTCTGCACCAAATCACTATGGGCTGCCAGCACCAATCACTCTGTCTCCCGCTCACAGCACCCAATCACTATGGGCTGCCAGCACCAATCACTCTGCTCCCAGCCCACAGCACCCACTCTCTAGTGGTTTCCAGCACACAATCACTCTTCCCCCACCCACAGCACCCAATCACTAGTGGTTTCCAGCAGCACTTACTCTGTCCCCCGCCCACAGAACCCAATCACTAGTGGTTTCCTGCGGCACTCACTCTGTCCCTGCCCTCAGCACCCAGTCAGTATGTGCTTCCAGCACACAATCACTGTTACCGCCTAAGCACAGCTGTATGTCACCATCAGACTTGATACCCCTGCTTCCGACATCCAGTCGCTGAGGGTCTGCAGCACCCTACTGCTGTGGACCACAGTATCCACTCACTATGCCCGACACCCAATCACTGAGCTCCCAGCAGTCATTCACTTTGTCTTGAATCCAACACCACTCAAAACCACCATATCTGATTCCCCAAACTCTCCCAAGTCCTTAGAGAACATTCATTTTGAGGTGACACTGTTTGCGTGTGCGTTGTATATTAAGACTCGAACAAACACGGTAGCAGTATCTGCCTACTAAAAGTAGAGCAGTTTGATTAGGGTTGGGTAAGGCACTTTATATATGGTGGTACAAGATATCTAGGCAAAGGCAGGTTAGCTACAGTACTGGAGGGTAGGGTTTCAGGAGTAGGATACGCAGTCCATAGTACGGTACATAGGGCTTTGAGGGTACACTGGAACGTCTATAGTAGGGTTTGATGTCTAGGGTATTTATTAGGGGGATTCAAGGCTGTCTATAGTAAGGTACTCTGTCTAGTGCAGGTTCTCCTAGGCTCTGTTATAGTGTCTAGGGTAGGACATGCTGTTCTGGTTAGGATAGAGGAGGTTGTTTAGGGTATGGAATTCTCTCATTGGTAGGAGAAGTTGTGTTTGGTAGGGCGGGACGTTTAGTGTAGGGAAGGCTATCCCTTACCAAAGTGTCTACGGTAGGAAAGGCTACCCGGGGTCCTGCAAGAGTCCCAGTCGGATAAGGTTACCAGGGTAGGGAGACACACTCAGGTAAAGTGAGGCTATTTAGCATGGGGCAGAAGGTTTAGGGTGGGACATGGTGTTTAGTGTAGGGAATGATGCCTGGAAGGGCAGGTAAGTTAGGGTCAGGTAAGGTGTCTTGTGTAGTGCACATCCTTTGGGGCAGCTCAGGGTTTCTAGTGAGAAGGTAGTACACTCCTTGGCGTGGGGGCTGTGTAGCGAAGGGCACAGTCCTTAGGGTAGTCATGGTTTCTATGAGCGGGTAGGACAGGGCGTTTCGGTCAGTGGAGTGTGCCAAGCGTAGGGCATTGTTTTTTTTTTTGTGCAAAATCTGTTTTTATTTTCAAGAACAAACCAGGTCAGCATTACATAGTCAGTTTCATATTGTCAATATAACGTACATATGTTCATTTGACATTCATTTCCCGGTGCGCCCACGCCACTATCGCACTTTATGCGTAGGGCATTGTTGCTACAGACATGGTATCTTGTGTAGAGTGACTATGATAAGGCAGACTGTGTTTGGCAAGGCAGAGTTTTTAGAGTAGGACAGCCTGTTAAGGGTGGACGAGGGTAGTTAGAGGAGGGCATGGTGCCAAGGGGAAGGAAAGCTGATTGGATAGGGGATGGTGGTTAAGGTACTGTAGGTTTTCTGCTGCAGCCACCGCCCTCCCTACGAAGGGCTCCTACTGTTTGAATTTCACTTGGTAGCAGAAGACAGTCCTCGAGTTTGTGGAAAGTGTCTGAGAAAGAGCGAGAGACGTTTGAGGGCGTCTGCATATGGTAGGGCAGGACATCCGACCTAGGTTACAGTATTAGAGGCCATCCGCGGAGCTGAAGACCAGTTTTGATGAGAGAGGCGGAAGAGCCGCCATGCTTACTAGAGTTGGGCCAGTGCAGACTGTCTCGGTGGTCTAGAGCGCAGTACTGCAGGCTATCTAGGTAGGAAATGTCGTATTTTTCAGGGTATCCTCTCTTTTGACGGAAGATCAGAGAGGTGGAAAAGGGCAGGGAGTAAAGCACACAAGCCCATAAACCACACACAAGTCCAATATGGTGAAGTAAGTTAGACATCCTACAAGAGGGTAGGGTGGGCTGATTAGGGCTGAATGGACTGCAGCCTGGGTGGGGCAGTTTAAAAGAGGTGGGTTTCAAAGCCAGCAAGTTTGAGCAGGGTATGTGGCCTGAGGTAAGACAGGCTAAGGCATGTATGATGAATGGAGAGATGGGATTCAAACCTCTAAAGTTCTTTAAGGTTGTGTAGGGTAGTTTATAAAAGGTGTGACCAGCTATCTAGGTAGAACAAGCTGTCTAACAGAGTGTATGCTCGCTCTAGGCAGTGGGTAGGGATAGGGTAAAAGAGCCCACATATTCACCAGATTTGGTAGGGTCGTCGGCCTAGCACAGGGCTATCTAGCCGTACATGCTGTCTTTAGATGGGGCAGGTGGAGCAGGCAGGGTTTTCTCAGAACCCACAAGTTACCTGCATTTACGTATGGGGACCGGCCTAGAGTGGCGTACAGGCATGCTGTCTAGGTAGAAGACGTTACCTATGGCAGTGTGTGCTGTGTGGAGAGGTGGGGTGAGGTCGGGTGGCAGGGGGCTTGATGAGTGGCTTTCTTAGAGACACATGTTCATCAGGTGTAGGAAGGGTGGGTGGCACAGCATGGGGGGATAAGGCAAGCTGGCTGGGTAGGACAAGCTGTCTCTGGCAGTGTGGGCTGTATTTAGAGTGGGAAGGAAAGCTCAGCATTTCACTAACTTTGAATGGGGAGTAGGTTACAGTAAGCTATTAAAGCAGCGTAAGCTGCTCTTTGACAGCTTGGACACGAACATCGCTTCTCCCCGAAGGCCGGGACGTGACGTGAGGAGTTGGAGGTGTTCAGGTGTCAGACGGTGGGGTGGGTGGTGTGGTGTGAGGAGTTGGAGGTGTCAGACGGTGGGGTGGGTGGTCTCAGATCCCAGAGGTCCACGAGGGAGTGAGACAGGGCAGGCAGAGCAGGCTGTCTGTGACCCTGAAAGCTGCCCTTTGACAGCCTGGCTCCGGTCCGCTCGTGTCCCCGAAGGCTCCCTCTTAAATTTCAGCAGCAGGTGCCGGCCCTGGCGGCGGCCTGACAGCGGGAAGAGCAGGGGGTGGCAGGGCCTGCGGGCAGCGGCTGCTCGCTTCCTGCCAATCATAGCCCTGTTTCCATGACAAAGCAGGTGAGACAACCACCCCCACGCGCCTCACTAGGCTGGCACGGCGCTGGGCAGCTCGACTGTCGGGGTCACGGCGGCACACGCTGAGGGCGGGCGAGGAGAGTTTGTTTGGGCGCCACAGTGTTTTCCAGAGGTGCTGGTGCCCATTAGAGGCACAAACACGTTGTTAAGATCTGCCACTGCCTCCCCAGAGTACACAAAGTGTTGTCAATACTTTAAAGTGAAACAGGGAAGGTTGTGCAGAGATCACTTACATGTGAATGACTCTTCCCCAACACAACCAGCCTCTGGAGATCAGTTGGAACTACTACAGTTGCCAGGCAGACCAGTCCGCCTACTGACATCTGCTTCCATTTGGAAAACGGGTTTGTCGGCTTAGAACTCCTCCCCAATATTCAGTGGCCTTTCCTAGTGGAACACCCCTTAACCAAGGTCCCAGGTGTCAGCAACCTTCATCTACCGAGTAACTACCAGTATATGTGTGTCCCGGGCACACCTGTCATGTGAAAACTCTCCGGGGGTAGTAATTTTGTTTTAGCTGACAATGTCTTTCATGCTGATTTCTTTTTTTTTTGCGTGCAAATACCTGATTGTAAAAGTTAAACCACAATTACCAGCACACAAACTACTACTGTGGCCTAAAATGCACAGAGCTCGCTAAACTTGACACGGGGGGGGGGGCAACTGGAAGTACAGCGTGGACCGGCCTACTTTTGAGCGAGTCCGTAACTCCCCTATCCCCAGTATGCTGAGCTACTGAGAAATGTAAAGGGGTAGACACCCGGATTCTATCAAGGAGCAATTGCAAATGGAATCTGGGAAACTAGCATTAGCTGCCAAATGGCTTACATTAGCTTGGAGTCAAATGAGTTAGATGGTCCCCCAGGAGAACTTCTTACCTCCCTGTCCAAGGGGGGGTCTGCCACCCCTCCGTTGAGCTGGATCTGCTTCTCCAGGTGGTACAGCCACCTGTGAAGTTCCTGCTGGCTGGCACAGTACACGATCAGGGGGTTCAGAGATGGCCCTAGAAAGAGAGACATGAACAGAAACCTGAGTAACAACGCACAAGCAGCCATCTCTACGGTGCAAGGGCTGATCAACACCGCACCAGCAGCGAGCACCCATGAGCGCCACTGGCTGAACAAGAGAACACCCTGGCCATCTGTACGGTGCAAGGGCTGATCAACACCGCACCAGCAGCGAGCACCCATGAGCGCCACAGGCTTAGCAAGAGAACACCCTGGCCATCTGTACGGTGCAAGGGCTGATCAACACCGCACCAGCAGCGAGCACCCATGAACTCCACAGGCTTAGCAAGAGAACACCCTGGCCAACTCTAAGGGCCATGGGTTGACAGGGCAACATAGTACAAACAGACAGTCAAGTCTGGGGTCTAAGGCTGAGCAACAGCACATAGAGAGCCACTTCAGCGGTGCAGGGGTTCAGTATTGGTGCATAGGTTTAGCATTAGTGCACACCCAGACACCCGTAGTGTGCATTAAACGAGCATCCATGAACAATGAGCCACCTCTGAAGTATATGGGGCAAACAGCAGTGCAGAAGCACCTAAGTGTGCCACCAAGGGCAAATTGGGTAATCGAAACATTTGTCATTTACAGCACTATCAAATGTCAAAAACTGTTGCAGCAAGCTCTCTATGGAAAAAAGTGATTATAATAACTCACCTACAGGATCCACATACCCACATTTACACCCTTCCGCTCGGCGACATGTGCATCTATGGTACAGATGTTCCGCAAGGAGCAACAATTGCTTCTCTTTAATATCAAACTTTCACCACTTCACCTTATCAATGCCTTCACACTCCCCTGCTCTATCTATGCGTTTGCTATTTAGATAATCTTAAAACACAAAACAATATCGCACCTTAAGATCTCCTGGCTAGGCAATGGCCTCTTTCCAACAAACCAGTGGATGCTAAAGAATCGCTTTAAACTTAATTCGGCAAAAACGGAAATTCTCACCTACAACCCAGGACTATGGCCCTCTATCCACATTACAACACTATCCACATGGCCTCTGGAGTTAACACATCAACCACAAAAAAGTAGGTAATATACTTTGACATGATCATTGACTACAAGATCTCACTCAAAACTCAAGTTAACAAAGTGATCAGAGATGCTTCCTTCACATTGAGAATGTTAAGAGGTATTTCACTTACGCTAGGCCTATCGTCCAAGATTCAAGCATATATAGCCCTAGTGTCATCAAGTCTTGACTACCGAAATGGCCTTTACATTTGTCTATTAAAAACCCAACAGGCAAGCTACAACAAATCCAGCTTGTGACAGCTAGACAAGTCCTAGATTTGGGCAGGCGCGACCACATTAGCTCTGCCCTCAAAGCCCAATACTGCTTAGCAGTAGCAAGAAGAACCACATACGAAGCACTCTGCACTGCACACCGAGGGATCCAAATGTAAAGGACCCGTCTTCTTGCAGTCAAAACTCAAACTGTACAGTCAAAGCAGAAACCTCAGATCTAAAATGGCTCCACTCCTAATCACTCCCTCTTAAACATATAGCTCCTTCTCCGATCAAACGTGAAAGCTCGGGAACAATCTGCATATAATAAGAATCATTGACAGCCACCAAGAATTCAGAAAATCAATACTAACCTGATGGTCCTAAAATCATGACACAATAAGCCCACGGACAACAAGTTACTAGGTTTGTATATGCAACATATGAATCGATCCTTGCTAATTGATTCATGCATAAAGATGCTGCTGCATGCCGCCCCACTCTGTCTGGAGCACATCTTACAATATCAAAACACTTACTCATAGTTGCCACCTAGCCAACACCTCCAAAGCTGACGCGGCTGTTGGAGTAGCAACTTACTTCACTATAAGCACTAAAGCGCATTGGGACCCCCACCAAGGACTATGAAAGACAGATAGAATTGATCTAATACTATACACAGAGTATACCTACATAATGCCAACATGTACATTTCATACTCAAAGTATGCATCGGCACATACTATGACGTATATAGGGCACATACAATGATAGGGAAGACACAAGTACAAGCAGTCAGCCAACAAGTGCATAGAAGACAATAACACATTGCAAACTAGTACATGCATAGGACAACACAGTATGTAAACATAACATGAACGAAAAAATTTACACACACGCTATTCACACTTAATATACAGAAACACAAAGGCAAGCAGTACACACTTATGTCTATGCATTTATATAGGACTTACCACCTGTGTAACACACTGAGAAATAGGCACTCCTGTATGTGAAGATAACACAAACACTGTAGACAAAGGAATCACAGGCAGCCACAGAGCAAACACACACACCTACATACATAGTTCATGACACCCTGCTTGGTAAATTATGGTCTCCCTCATCTAGACTTGCATCTGTGCATGTCTTCGACCTCACCCAACCCCACTACATCCTCACAAGCAGGTCCCCCGGCCTGCAGGAGGGTGGCTGGGTGTGTTCCTGCCTCGCCCAGTGCTTCCCTCACCAGCTATCCGGAAGGCGTGCTCCTCCTGTGACGCTGTCGATGACTCCATCTTGTATATGCTGAGCTCCTTCAAAGGCAGCAGTCCCTGTGCATGAAACAAAGAGCACCCACATTTAGCCGCTGTCCAGGCGCCCCTCTACAAAACCCCTGTTCCTTGAGACACACTAGTCCAAAGTGGTACGGGTGATTGAGAGGCAGATGTCTCTTCAAGACACGTACTGGCATTTCAGAGGTACTGGCCTTGTCTGTACAACACTCCTCCTTGCTGTTGAGGTCATTCTACCACTCACTCTTGCTACTGAAAAAATACACCTTGACCTGTGTATTTATAAAGCAAAGGGTATCTTGATGCAGAATGACAGATTGTTATTATTACCCAACAAAATGATGCTCATTTCATCAAACTCAGATGGATGAAAGGCTGAGTGGACCCTCTAGAATGTGAGCAGAACCAAGGTCCCTACTGTGGATGTTCTAGTCTACTGAGCCACCAAGCCCGACACCAAACTACATATCTTCAGATATTTTCCAAGTCTCCTGTAAGGCAGGAGGGACCCACATCCAATCCCCACCGTTCATTCAAATATACGTCTTAAATATAAATATATGGTATATTTATCTCAAAGATTTTGTGGTCTCTATTTTCCATATGCAAAAACAACAGTTGATGGACAGAATGCAGAACAATGTGATACATTCACCCCAGTACAGAGATCTGGGCCTAAATCCATCGTTTTTTTGCTCACCAGCCATATGCAAATCAGTCTTGACCCTGTGCCTCATGGGAATAGTCCAGCCCGAACTGCCAAGCCAGGTCCTCCCTGAACTGGAAACAAGCATCCTAGGACCGGTTTCAGGGTTTCACCCCTCTTCAGCCAGGATAGCTTGATTCCAGTGACATGGAGAGCACGGGACCCACGTCTGGGCATACCCGTCCCACTCGGGGTGACAAATGCAAAAACAACAGTTGATGGACAGAATGCAGAACAATGTCATACATTCACCCCAGTACAGAGATCTGGGCCTAAATCCATCGTTTTTTTGCTCACCATGCCATTCCAGTTTGAACCCAGCCATATGCAAATCAGTCTTGACCCTGTGCCTCATGGGAACAGTCCAGCCCGAACTGCCAAGCCAGGTCCTCCCTGGACTGGAAACAAGCATCCTAGGACCGGTTTCGGGTTTCACCCTCTTCAGCCAGGATAGCTTGATTCCAGTGGCATGGAGAGCACGGGACCCACGTCTGGGCATACCCGTCCCACTCGGGGTGACAAATGCAAAAACAACAGTTGATGGATTAAACCCAGATCAGTTGACTGGGGGTGAGTGCTTGCAATGTTCAACACTCCGTCCATCATACCCTTTGGTTTTGCTATGTTCGCCCTAAGTTGGCAGGGTATGCCCAGACGTGGGTCCCTTGCTCACTTTGCCACTGGATTCAAGATAGCCTGGCTGATGACGGCTGTAAGCCAGAAACCGGTCCCAGGATGCTTGTTTCCGGTCCAGGGAAGACATGGCTTGGCAGTTCGGGCTGGACTGTTCCCATGAGGCACAGGGTCAGACTGATTTGCATATGGCCCTGTCTGAACTGGGGTGGCGGAGTGAGCTAAAGAATGATGATGGATTAAACCCAGATCAGTTGACTGGGGGTGAGTGCTTGCAATGTTCAACACTCCGTCCATCATCCCCTTTGGTTTTGCTCTATTTTCCATATGCATGTTTTACTGACAACTTTAGTATTTTTCCATGTTTATTTTTGTTCTCTAAATACGGAAGTCACAGCTAGGGTTTTCCATACATATTTATACTAATCAACTATGTTGACTTGAGACTGGACAGTGATGACGGTAATTCCTACGTGGGCCTAGCCAACTGCTATTTTGAATCATCTAAAAGTTATTGTGACAGCAATGATCTCCACATTAGTTACAGCGCTATTAATGAGCCCACATTTGGTATGGCGCTAGTAATGCCCCAGTACTGATTGGGTTATTGTCATTAGTTACCATGACCGTACTGATTCCCACATTGGTTATTGTCATTAGTTACCGTGCCAGTGCTTATCCACAGATTGGATATTGTCATTAGTTATTGTAATAGTGCTGATTCCCAGATTGGTTATTGCCATTAGTTACTGTTATAGTACCGATTCCCGGATTGGCTATTGTCATTAGTTACTGTTATAGTACCGATTCCCGGATTGGCTATTGTCATTAGTTACTGTTATAGTACCGATTCCCGGATTGGCTATTGTCATTAGTTACTTTGATAGTACTGATTCCCGGATTGGTTGTTGTCATTACTGTGCCATTACTGATTACCAGATTGGTTATTGTCATTAGTGTGCCAGTACCGATTCCAAAAATGGTTATAGTCATTAATTACTGTGCCAGTACTGATTTCCAGATTGGTTATTGTAGTGGTAATGAGCCCCACCTGAATTATAGAGCAAGTCATCTTGCTTCACTAACACACTTGCTTTATTCGTGTTGAGGCTCTCTTCATGGAATTGGCATGCTGCTAATATTAACCTGCCAGGTAGATATTGTACTGTAATCTAGCCCAAGTATTATTGTAATTAGTGAATTTTGCTGTCTAGTAGTGCTCATTGTGCCTGCCTGTGTGAGCCTGGATACCCTTGTATTTTGGATCAGGGGTGTCCGGTATTAGCCCATGAAGGCAAGAGCCATGCCAAATAGTAAGTATACCCACATGATACCAATTTGCCTTAAATTAATTAAAACTGGAAGCCCTTACATAATGGTTGTCGTGACAATGTAGCCTGGCTTCTGCCTCTCTTAGACCAAGGTTGGATACCCATGTTACATGCTCCATCTCCCAAGTGTGTACACCATGAGGGAGCAGTGATATGAGAATCATCTGCCATTGGGGAGCCCAGAAGGAACCAATGGATATGCATAATGTGGCATACAGGGTAGCTACAGATTGGGGTTCATTATGGAGTCATGAGGACAGATGCAATCCATGTGCACCCTAAATGTAATGGGAGAGCACTGGTGAACTAAGCAGCCCTGACCGCACCCTGGAATACTGAGCACCTCTATTTAATCCATTCATCTCACATTCCCCTCCTAGCCTTGGAATATTGCTAAACACTGCACATACTGAGCGGGAAACACCACTGCACGGTTTTATCAGCACCCATATACGTGCTGCCTGCCCCCTTCTTGATGTTGGTAGCTCCTTGGTATGTGATGGGAACAACTACAAAGGTATTTTAGTGCCTGGCACAGGAACTGGTCAGATATGTACTGGCTCAGAGATTGTGGCGGGCATGACATATACTGCTCATTTGTAAATTGGTAATATTTTACGTGGCACGAACCAGGTTCGAGTCTTGGCATCGGCTCACCATCTGCGCAAATCACTTAATCTATCGGTGCCCACAAAAAAAAAAAAAAAATGAATGTGTCCTTGTGTAATGTAACTGGTGCTCATGTAAAGCGCTCCAATATCTTCGGGTCGAGTTTGCACTATATAAAACTGCAAGATAGATAGATAGATAGATAGATAGATAGATAGATAGATAGATAGATAGATAGATAGATAGATAGATAGATAGATAGATAGATAGATAGATAGATAGATAGATAGATAGCCTCTAACTGGTATGCTGTGCCTTCCCAATTAAACATTTTTATTTTTTTTTACCGCAGGCTGTGTGATTTTGCTGCAGCACATGAAAAACATTCCTGAGTTCAGCGGCCCGGTACCCTCTGAAAACACAGACTGCAAAAATATAATTTGCAAAACCATAGGCTCTGTCACATATGATACACTATCATAATATCGACCTTCCATAAATAACCTTCATTAAAAATGTAGACCTGTATTAGTTTCTAAAATCCAGCAAAACTCGCTTCACACATGTTAGGAGGGGGTTAGTTAGTTTCATGCATTATTTGAACGCCGGTTCAAGGATGTTTGTCGGAGGCCTTTTTGGTGGGACTGGGCGCAGGTAGATTTTTTTGCACAGAGATATTGATGTGTGATTGTGATTTTGAGTTGTCTACGTTTTGGAATCTGTATTTGCCCAAAATACTTTTTCCTTGACTTTATGTTCACATGCTACTCTCAGAAGACCTCAAGGAACTGCTTTACTGTACGAATCCTTTAAAGAGGTTTCTAAAAACTACTGACTTTTTAGGCAATAGATTTGGATGAAATATTTTGCCTTGTTTTTTAAACCTTTCGCTCGGTGGCAATTTACATTCTCTTTGGCTTGTTCAAATGGCATAGATAGGCCATGCATACATATCTCGGTATTTTTGCGTTTTTTTCAACTAAATTCACAAAGTGACAATAACATATTTTTCATCCCTACTTCTGTTTCTTTACTTATTTTAATTGGAAACCAGGAAGCCTTAATGTTAATGTCATCTTTGTTCATTTTTCGGGAAGGCAGGGGTTTGGATTGTAAACTGTATGCTTTTCTTATCACGCCTGGCCCTAACGTGATGACGTCTTCGGCGGTTCTCTTTTTGTGTATTCCAAGTTCCTTGTCCACACATTAAAGGTATTTATTGTATTTAAGAGCGGATTGGATTTTGGGAAATGAGTTGGGAGGAGATTGGAGTCTGGGTGTCAGGCCAGTTACAGTCACAATAAAGATAATGTAATTTAAATGCGAAGAGGTCCGCAGGGGGCAAGAACTGACGTGGCCTTGACAGTATTAATTAATCAAAGGAGAATGGTTTAGCCGGGGGAAGCCCCCTGCAGTCTCTAAGGGAGTGCAAGTGGTGAAAAAGGAAGGCGAGACTGCTGGCGCCTGCGACATCTGCATCGAAAGTGAAATCACATCCACCGAGTAAACTCGCACGTCATCTGCATGTCAAGGCATGATGAACCCGGAGAAAGGGGCGGCAAGATCAGAGAGACCCCCCACCCCCTGCTCGTGTGATGACCTCGCAAACAGCTGCTACGAATATCACAACGCCCGCTGCACTTGGGGGCCCCTTGATGTTGTCGACTCTTCTCACATACATTGAATAATAAAATCAGTGACTATTTACACCAGACTGAATGGTCTCTTGCCACTTCTAAGCAGTTCTCAGTAACAAATTCCAATAGCATTCATCTTACCGACCCATGAAGGATGAAATACTGAGTTGGCCTTCAAGCTATTCAACTCTGTCGGTTGCAAGTAGATTTCTGTAAGAGGTGCTATACCCCCCCCCCCCCCCTCCGAGGTATCTAACCAGCTAAGTGATGGACTCGTTTTGGGTCCCTATGTTTCGTAGTTTTTTTTATTCTTGTCTGGGTGGAGACTCTTTAATAGTGCTTCTGACAGGCCCCAAGGAAGCAAATTAAAGTCTGATAATAAAAACAATGTGTGGCCTTCGCTGTTTACATGGGAGAGCGTTCCAAAACAGTGCAGCTTTAAAAAAAATCCTATAAAATCGACATTTTCATATTAGCTGTGGACATGCGCAATTACCTTCTGCCTGCACCCTGCTATGTTACATATACACAGTGTAGCGTGCTACCCATGCAGGCAAGCGCTTCAGCGCCACATATAGGGATACTAAGCGCTATATAAATGTCGAAACACAATACAATGTATATGTGTGGGCAACACAGAAGTGGCAATCTGGTCTGCAGCGTGTGTTTTTGACTGAAAGTTGCAGAGGCGTGTTTGCCCAGCGCCTCCTCTGGTAGTTCTTGCTAACATTTGGAATATTCTATGGGCTTTGCATTTTCCCTTTTCCCTTCTCTGTGCTAAGGTGCTTGTTTCCCCTTATAATTCCAGTTCTTTTTTTGTTCGATTCTTTCTTCATACATATGTTTCCAGTGCGAGCCCCTGCCCAGGTGTTGTTTTTGTGGTGTGTCTAAAGCCCTGTTTCTCTTTGCCAGCCTTGACAAGCGTCGGCAGTGTTTCTGGATATTTGCAGGGCCCCTTACCTTGGAGGAGTGTGGCAGGACCGGAATGTTAGCTGGGAACACTGGCTGGACCGGTCTGGTGACTGCAGCCGCGTTCTGAGGACGCGGATTTATTTCCAAACAAGGGGACTCTTTTGAACTGTCTCCCTTCCTCAGATTTCCAGGCTGCTCCTGAATGGTTATTAGCATTTTACCCTTTTTACGCTGCGTATTTTATTACTAAGAGTAGAAGGAACTGCTGCTGTGCTGTTTGCTGTCACCAAGGGCCGAGTGCAGCACTGCAGCAGGCTGCAAGGTAGGCCAGTGTCTTGACTTGTCTCTAACCAAGACATGTCGTAATCCGAGGGCCCGATGTCCGAACCTTGGGGCTCAGCCTTTCATCTCTCAAGGTCGGATGCGCAATTGAGTGGATTACCAATAACACCTATTGTTTCATCAGTATACCACCAGAATATCGACTCCTAAACAATGTGCAAGAATATTGTCAAGTCTACATGTATGTGCCTTGATGATTTACTATTGTGGAGTTAAGAATAGTAAATAGATCATTAATTACCTATATATGCAAACCTTTACACTATTTTTGTTGTATTTTTGTAGCACAATATTTTGTGCTCGACATTCTGACATACAACCCTTGTCCAAGAGACACATTTGTTTGTGGCCTGGGCTCCGTGAATGGTTAGTAAGAGTGAATATTACACTGGCACTATGGACTGCAAGCCTGTTTATCCTTATCAATACATAGCTCCATATTTGCGAAGCGCTCCTAGAACTCCGAGGGCTTACCTGGTACGTGAGGCCTTTCGGGCTGCGAGACTGGAAATACAGGTGTGCCTGGAAGAGCTCCAGGTAGCAGTCATTCACCTCCTGCAATGGTTGCAAATTTCAAAACATTTCAGCATGTGTCAGCAAACGCTGCAGCCGCAGCCGGTTAGGCCTGTTCCCAAAAAACCCAAAAGGCAGTCCTGAACATGCCTTTCAAGAGGTCTTCTAGGTCACTGAGCCAACTTTTGTGGTTTTGTATTTTTTAGGGTGGAGTAGGCAATTCATCTTTTATGGAAACTTTAAGTGCATGTGGGTCCTATTAAAAATTACAAATAAAAATACATTTCCAGATGAAGTTGACTCAGGAGGACAGACATAACTATCAGCTTATTGCGCCACAATAAACTTGTTAAGACAAGAACTGTTCACGTTCAGTGGTGTGCTTTTCTACATTTTGAATGATATATTAAATATAATAAAGACATTTGGATATGGAAGAAGAAAAAATATATCTTGGGTTAAGAAAGTCACCGGTTCCATCCTCCATTAAATATATATTTTTTTTTAGAAAAAGGGCAAAATGCATTAAATGATACTGAGTACTTTGAATCACAGTCAAGACACAACACATGGACAAATAAATCAAATTAAGAGGAAGGCAGTAAACTTTTGGAAGCCTCCCAGAATTTGAGAAAGATGCCCAGACATGCAAAAAGTCTCTATATTAAAAGAAGCCTTAATTAACACAACCCACCAGAGTTCACTTTGTCATATGGATTTCCATTTGAATCTGTTATAACACAGTGCTGCATTTGCAGTCGATAAATAAAAAACAAGCAATAGCAAAGCCAGTTGGTCTGGGATTAATGTGCTACTGCATGAAGGAGGGCAGAATAGAGCCTGGAGGAGAGGACAGAGAGGGCAATATTTGTTAAACAGTCCATCACGCAATTTAACTCAAACAGTAGACGGGGGGAGGAAGGATACACTCAAACCTCCAATAGCATTAGTGGCAAGATGAATACGTCACTGGAATGAGCCAAGACGTGATTGACAAAACCTCAAGCCTGATAGAGGTTGGTCAAAGAAGTCCAATAGCTGAAAGGGGTGGATCGAAAGCCCACTCTATGTATATTGGTAGCAATACATCTGTTTGACAGGTTAAAAAAAAAAAGTCAAACACAAAGAGATGATGGACGGCGCGCTAAAACTTTTCAGACTGATTTGCATATAGCTGGGTCTGAACTGAGGTGGCGAAGTGAGCTAAAGAATGATGATGGATTCAACCCAGATCTGTGACTGGGGGTGAGTGTCTGAAAAGTTTCAGCGCTCCATCCATCATCTCCTTGTGTTTGCTTTGTTTGCCCTAAGTTGTCAGGGTATGCACAAACGTGGGTCCCTTGTTCACTTTGCCACTGGATTCAAGCTAGCCTGGCTGATGAAGGGTGTTACCCAGAAACCGGTCCCAGGATGCTTGTTTCCAGTTCAGGGAAGACCTGGCTTGGCAGTTCGGGCTGGACTGTTCCCATGAGGCACAAGGTCAAGACTGATTTGCATATAGCTGGGTCTGAACTGAGGTGGCGAAGTGAGCTAAAGAATGATGATGGATTCAACCCAGATCTGTGACTGGGGGTGAGTGTCTGAAAAGTTTCAGCGCTCCGTCCATCATCTCCTTGTGTTTGCTTTGTTTGCCCCAAGTTGGTAGGGTATGCCCAGACATGGGTCCCTTGCTCACTTTGCCACTGGATTCAAGCTAGCATGGCTGATGAAGGATGTTACCCAGAAACCGATCCCAGGATGCTTGTTTCCGGTTCAGGGAAGACCTGGCTTGGCAGTTCGGTCTGGGCTGTTCCCATGAGGCACAGGGTCAAGACTGATTTGCATATAGCTGGGTCTGAACTGAGGTGGCAAAGTGAGGTAAAGAATGATGATGGATTCAACCTAGATCTGTGACTGGGGGTGAGTGTCTGAAAAGTTTCAGCGCTCCGTCCATCATCTCCTTGTGTTTGCTTAAAACAACAAGTACCATAAAAACTAATAAACAAAACTCTGTCCAGTTTGTCTCAGAACACTGAT
The DNA here is from genome assembly GCA_963921515.1 of Calotriton arnoldi. NCBI lineage: Eukaryota > Metazoa > Chordata > Amphibia > Caudata > Salamandridae > Calotriton > Calotriton arnoldi. The sequence goes on from CAWUFW010004848.1 coordinate 1,336,267, forward strand.
GTTTTTCTGAGGCGAAATCTCAACATTTTACCAATCTAAAACCTTTAACTGACCCTCACAGCTGGTGGAAAGTCCACGGTTGCCCTGTGCTTATGTACTTGCACTATATTAACAAAATGATGCTGTTTGGGGAAGGTTGTCCTAAAAAGCGCACATCATTTATTCAGCAGAGGAGTTATCCAGGAAGAAGAATTAGAAGTGGAACAAACAAAAACCCAGTGAATTTTCAATAAAGCTTAAAACATGGTGCGTAAACTGGAGAATGGTGGAAGGTCACTGTGTGATTAAGAGACAAAGTTTCTAAACTCGATACAGTATTCCCATTTTATAGCAGCGCATACACAACATTCTTAATAGAAAGGTCTGTGCAAATGAACTTGGGCCTGAAGTAGAGGTGGGGGGTCTGAAGTGCCCCCTACTTAACAAATGTAATTCAGTCATTAAGAAGACTGCATCTCTACCCTGCTGTTTACCCGGCTACCCCTACCACCCTGCCTTAGGAGTCATCCACCCAGTTCTTCCCCATGGTGCCACTCACCGTGCACTTTTTCAGGGAGTTCACCTACCAGCCATTTCCCTGGGGAGCCTTCCACTCTGTCCTCTCACAGGGTCCTCTTACCTTGCCCTTTCCTAGTGTGACCCCTATCTAGCTAATTCCATTGGTGTTTGAACCCTTCTCAGTGGGTTCACCTTCCCTTTTTAAAGAAACTCAACTATGTCCTTTCTGAGGGTGATATTTATTATGCCTTTTCCCATAATGCCCTCCTCATTTGCTATCCCTGAATGTCCCCCACTCTACTCTGTCCCAGTAGCCCTTCAACAAGCATGGCCTTCCCTGCCCTTTCACTGGGTGCACACTTGCCCTGCCCTTTCCCATCTTGCCCCCACCCTGCCATATCCTGATTTGCCCCCAAATGGGCCATTTAGTTAGCATCTGCATCACACCCTCTACTGGGTGGCCACAGCCTGCCATGTGCTAGATGCCCCCACAGGTCCTTCCCAGGGCACCCCATTCTACCACTGTTCACGGTACACATTCGCTGCCCTTTTCCAGATTGCTCAACCCTGTACTGACACATTCACCAAGCCCTTTCCTTTGGCATCTCCCCACCCTACCCTGTACAGCGGGCAGCCATATTGAATTTTCCCAAGTTATGCCCTACCTTGCCCTTTCTCTTGGAGTTTTCCTAACCTGTTCTAAGGTGTCCCCACATTATCCCTCCCCAGGACTCCACCTGTGAGTGTCTTTCCCAGAGTCCCAAAGCCCTTTCACATGGGGTCCCACATCCCGCCCTGTCCCAGGGGCTTCCGCCCTGTGTAGGGTGCCTTCACCCTGCTTACCTGGCAGTGCTGGAATTTAAACTTCACTTTGGAGTAGTGCACCATCTGGCCCATGTTCCTCACCACAGTCTTCTTCTTTCCTTTTCTAAAGATGCTCAAGAACTTCTGGTCCATGTTCTCCTTCTGCCCTTCATGTGCCGCAATATCCTGCGACGAAACAGGAAGAGTTAGCAGTTAATGAGTGGGTAAGGAAAGAGGTCACACAAATATGCCATAGAAAAACAGTGAGCCATTAAGGAGTGATAGAAACAGAAAATTAGTCGTAGCAAGATGACTGGTAAGATTGTGAGCTGTGGAAGGGTGAACTGTGAGGCTTCCATCCACGTGGAAAGGTGGGCAATGGCACCGTGCACCACGTGAAAAGGTTGGCAATGGCACCATATATCCACATGGAAAGGGGAGCAATGACACTGTAGATCCAGAGAAATAAGGGCAATGGCACCATATATTCATTTGAAACTGTGGATAATGGCACTGAACACCACAAGGTGGGTAAAGGCACCGTATGTCCATAAAAAAAGGTGATCAATACCACTGTACAACCAAAAGGATACGTGGGCAAAAGCCTCTTAAAACCATATGGAAAGATCATCAATGGTACCATTTGATTATGTGGAAGGATGGACAACTGCATCGTACATCCAAGTGGAAAGGTGGGCAATGGTACAAGACATCCACATAGAAAGCCAGACAGTGGCAATGTACGCCACACGAAAAGTGGGCAATGTCACCATACATCTACGTAGAAAGGCAGGCAAAGGCATCATTCATTCACGAGGAAAGGTGGGCAATGGCCCCCATATTCAGATAGACAGTGAGACTGCTATTCATATTGATGTGAGGGTAATGAGACCCATGAGGACAGGAAATCCTGGCAGAGGTTGACAAGCATTCTGGGGGACGTCCACAAGCAAGTGTGCCTGCGTTGGCGCTAGGGTGCGTTTTTAGCGTCGACCCAGGGGGTTTTCTAAACTCTTATGGACTTTTGGTAGCACATAAATTGTAGGCGTTGTCGGGTGATCCTTTCTCAAGTACAGTAGTTCTTCGTCCTCTAAATGTTCTTGTTCATGCCAGGTTCTTAACTTTTCTTGAAAAGCTGTCATGATATTTTTCATAGGATCGCCCTCTAGCCTCTCATTGTGATTTGGATTGGGTAATTGCCTTCTGATTTGATTATAATATTTGCTATTATCCATAATCACTATGTTCCCTCCTTTGTTGGAGGCTTTAATGACAATGTCTTTGTCATTCTGCTTATTTTTTAGTGCCCACCAGTCATCTTGAGTCATATTTCTTTCATGAGAGGTACAGTTCCTTTTTTTTTAGTGATATGGTCGTGATTAACATCGTGCTAATGGCTGAGTGCATTCATGGGGACATGTGCACCTCGCGGAAGAGGAGTGTAGGGTAGTCCCTCCCGCGAGCTGTACATGTTCCCATGAATGCACTCAGACATTTGCACGGAATTAAATTCATGCCGGCAAGGGATTATCGATATGTCATATATAATATTATCCCTGATTTACCACTACAGACATATTAACACAATCTTGCATAGAAGAAATTTAAGCTATCATTGTTACTTGATGAACTTATGAATATTGTGCCCCGTATCAGGCAGCATTTAGGGGTTAAAAATGTTGCCTTTCTTTTGTTTGTTTTTAATTCTATATAACTACATGTCCCAGAATGCCTCCTTGTTGGCAGGACAGGATTGTATATGAAGTGAAATTAAAATAGGACTCACTGACAGAGTGCAAGACTTGTGTTCTGAGTCGAAACGCGTTGGTGTTTGCTTTGTACCTAAATAAACTGTGCAAAATGTTGGAGAATTGGTGTGCAGTGGTATATTTTCATCTTTTGCTTCAAAATATATATATGTGTGTGTGTCTCTCTCTCTCTCTATATATATATATATATATATATATATATATATATATATATATATATATATATATATATATATATATATATATATATATATATATATATATATATTGCATGCAGAACCGTCGCAGTACAGGATCTCTCCAAAGACGGACACGGACCCAGGTATTGTGCAAATTGTTTTTTTTTATTCCTCTGTCTTCGCCATTACGCGTTTCGGCTCCTGCGAGCCTTGTTCACATGACAGTGGTAAGTTTGAATAGTGCAGTATTTAAAGTGACTGGTGCTATGAAAAAAGTGCACCACGTGACTTCTGTACCATAGACATAGAAAGTGGAAATATACAAGGCACCTCTTCCGTCTTAAATACACATATACGAGGTAAAATACCATGTGTAATCTGAATAGTCTGTATATAGTGTGCAAATTTGCTGATGACAATGTCATGTCCAAATGTTTTTAAATCAGCCATGTTAGTAAAATTTATACAATCTTGGTAAAATACCCCTTTGGACCCAATGACAACATAGTTAAATATACATAAGGCACCTTGTCCATCTTTAAAAACACATATATACGAGGTAAAATGCAATACGTAACCTAAAACAGAATGCATATAGTGTGCAATTTTGCTAATGACATTGTCTTGTCCAAGTGTTTTAATTTAACCATGTTAATAAAGTTTATACAATCTTGGTAAAATACCCCATTGGACTCAGATGAAAAAATAAATATCATATAAAAAATTAAAAAGTTAGAATGACAAGATAAAATTGCCCTATTGATTCTATTTTATAAAACCAATTGATGAAAACACTCCCCTCATGTATGTTACTATGTCTAATATATTGTACAATCCTGATTATGTGGTGATGTATAAAAAAGTGCAAAGTGTAGTGAAAAGTATATGCTTACTAAAAGAAGTGTATTAAAACTAAAGGTTAGCAGACCTTTAAACTGATTTAGAACATAGAGATCTTACACCGTCTATCTAAATTAGGAGTGTGGCTTACAGGATCAAGATGTTGTATGCTTTGGTTAAACTGGTCCCTGATGGAGTTACAGGATCTTAGCTGATAAAAGTCCTAATGTTTATAAAGAGCTGTCTATTATCATCATGGCAATTTATAACTTAATTCCTAGATGAAGTTACGTGCAAAATGCTGCTTAAATATATAAATAAATATATAAATATAATATATATTAGTTCATACAATGTGCAGCATTGTAGAAACTCTATAAATAAATATTTAATGTCAGCCTAAATTAATATTCGCACTAAAATGGAATAAAATTGCCATAAAATGTAAAAACTCTAAAATCACATATAAACCGACAGGAGGAAGATAGGATTTTTCATGTGAATTGGTCTAAAGTTTCCAGTGTTGAATGCAATGTACCTCATTATGTTAAACAAGTGTGCAAGTCTTCAGTAGCGTTTAACCCCCCCGGGTATTTGGAGTCAAGTTGTAAAATATACCGGGTTTCTAGTTTTCTCAACTTGTTCTCACGGTCACCTCCTCTTCTGCTTGGGGGGACTGCATCAATTACAAAATATTTTAGGTTAATGTTATTGGAATCATGTTTGTCCCTGAAATGACGCGCCACTGGATATGTATTATCCTGATTAGTGATGGCGCTTAAATGCTGCAACACTCGTTTATGTACCTGTAATTTAGTGCTGCCTATGTACTGCAGCCCACATGGGCACGACAACACATAGACAGCAAACTCCGTTTTGCAGGTCAAGAATTTGGAAATTTTAAAGACCTTGTCACTAAAAGGTGTCATGTAAGTGCTTCTGTTGACACTATGGATACATGCCTTGCACGTTTTGCACTTGAAAAACCCTTTAATAGATTGCAACCAGTTACTATTGTCAATGACTTCTGGGCTAGTTTTTACTAGCCTGTCTCTCATTGACGGAGCCTTGCTATATGTGATGGACACTTTCCGCGGTAGCAGTGGTCCAATCACCATATATATAGACACACACACAAAAATAAAGTTTGTACCTACCGGAACAATTTTCGCTAAACATATGCCTTTACCATGCATGCCTTTACCAAGGAAATGTACGTTTTATACAGGTAAGTATATACCCTTTATATATACGTAAAAAAGGGTTTATACTTACCTGTAAAATATTTACATTTTCGTGGTAAAGGCATGCATGGTAAAGGTATATGCGTGGTAAAATGTGCACATTAAAGGGAATGCGTGGCAACAGCTGCATTGTAACGCATGTGTTACAACGGAATGCATGGTTCCATCATACATCCCACATTGTGCTCTTTCTCTTTTCATTCACTTCCACCCCCCATATTGATATTTCTTGGTTTCCTTCCCTACCCGCGCCCTATGAATTGCTTCCCCCACCCACATCCTCCGTTTTGCTTCCTCCTGCTCACCCCATGTTGCTTACGTGCACCCTGCATATTGTTTCCCAGCACCTTCCTGCTGCTTCCACACCTCCATGATTCCACCCTCCATGTTGCTTCCCCCACCTGCATTCTTGCCCCCCTCCGCTCGTGTTACTTTTTGTTGTTGTTGTTTTTTGGTGATCCAACTCCGATCAGTAAACAAGAAAAAAAACGCTCAAGTAATATTGTAGGCATTCGGGTGCTTGGTGCGCGTGCCTACAAAATGAGGCAACAGACCACAATGGGTTTTTTTGTATTTTTTTTTTACTGTTTATTTTTTTTTTACTGTTTATTAGTTACAATTAGTTACTATTGTCTTTTTTACTGTTTATTAGCAAGGCTGCACAGCCTCAGGGCTGCTGGGCAGTGTGGCTAAAACAATTGGCAAAGTCAATAGGTCCGAAAGGCGCAACCTATTGGCTTTGCTAATGCCTGTTTACTTTTGGCCTAATGGTGCCTTTAGCACTACTAAGTGAAACCTGTTCTCGTGTATCTTTCAAGAAACTGAGTAAATGGCAGGAAGCAGGCGGTGGATTAACCACACATTTCTTACATTCCCTCACACATCCTTACACAGCCAAAAAGGAAGTGCTTCCATTACAGTGCATGGATGCTGAAACATCCACTCTGTGCAGTGGGAGTGCTTTGATCCACTTTACGAAAACTGCTGCTTATCCATGTTGTAATGGTAGGTGGATCAGGGTCTAACCCTTCAAATGCAGTAGTTGCTCCTGCTAGAAGTGAGGCTCCAAACAGCGCTGGGATCAAACTTGGACTTTGGGCACCAGCATATCGCGACTATGGATACAGTTTGCTGGCACTATCCTCTTTCCACACCTTAGAAAAACAAAGGTTTGAGTTGAAATCTGCAAGGATTGGATCTTAGGCCTAGCAAGCTACATGTGTGCTGCATGCTCATAGCTCACTGAGCTAAATTACTAGATATGAACTTTTATGCTGCAGGCTAAATGCAGTACTCTACAGAAGACACACGAACCCTTTACCCTACTATACGACTAATCAAACCGGTAGCCAGGACATTATACACAGATCTGTGTGTATGAGAGAGAGAATGAGTGTGTTTGAGTGTGTGTGTGTGAACGCCTGTGTGTTAGGGAAGCTTGCACTGCTACTGTCAATGCTGTACCTGTGTTGTGTTAGTAAAACTTGGTAAAAACCATTGTACTAAAATGATTGGCAAGGACAATGTTTGTTCTTAACACACTCCTCTAGCTATTAGAGTGAAATTGTAGATAACAAAACCCCAGATGCACCCACTGTTTGTAATACATTGAGTGCCTTTTTTTATGCATGTGAGTTATTTGCTAAAATCTCATAGAGCTGTGGCATGGCTCGCTGTGTATTTGCATTTTTGTGGATGTTGAATAACACCTTTCCAATAAGAACCAGTGTCTCACTAGACAGCACTTCAAAATTCAAAACATGAGACCATAAAAGGAATGCAACATATTGAGGACTCTTCTAAATTCTAAGTGTTCTCTTGATATACCTGCTGCTTTGAGAACAAAGTGATGTGAACATGAATCAACACCAACTGTGAAACAAAACATTTTCATCACACGGATTGAATCATTCTTTACGTCCTGATTGAGATATTTTTAGTGTGTTGAGTGTTTCTTTCCTGCTGAAAACACAAACACTTCCCTCTAACGTTCTAATACATCAATCGACAAGTGAAAGGGGAACAATTAACTTAACAAAGTGCCAGGCTCTACAAAGTATTCAAAATGCAAAACAAGTAGTATTTTTAATCGCTTTCATTTAGAAACTTTTACATCTGCAGGTAGTGCAAAAGATTAAGAATTATGTGGCAGATTGAGCACATCAGAAATTATGCAGAAAATGCTGATTGCGCATAATAGTATAATTCCTGTGCAACATACTACAACACCTGAGAACGCCTATGTCAAATGTAATTTCAGACCCTGAAGATAACTAATTTTGTTTACAGGATACTTACTGCATCGTTATTTCATTCAAAATCAAATTGTTTTTCCATTCCAATTTATGAAAGCAAGATAGCACAAAAACTTTATACGTAGCACACAATTTGGTTCAAAGAACATTTTCGGTAGAGTAGCAGATATTCTAAACAGACTATTTACGCCAAGTCTGAGAGGTGCATTGTCTGTAGTGAGGACAGTGCAAATTAGGACAGTCAACAGAAGAACACCGGCCTAAATTTACTTGGTGCTTCAGTGGTCAATGAGAATATAACTTGCAGGTTGTGGCCGCAGGAGCTGTGTTTCTGTAGCCAATCAGGATATAACTTCCAGGTTGTGGCTGCAGAAGCTGTGCTTCAGTGTCCAATGGAGATAGAACTTCCAGGTTGTGGCTGCAGAAGCTGTACTTCAGTGGCCAGTGAGGATATAACTTCCAGGTTATGGCTACAGAAGCTGTGCTTCAGTGGCCAATGAGGATATAACTTCCAGGTTGTGGCTGCAGAAGCTGTACTTCAGTGGCCAGTGAGGATATAACTTCCAGGTTATGGCTGCAGAAGCTGTGCTTCAGTGGCCAATGAGGATATAACTTTTAGGTTGTGGAGCAGGAGCTGTGCTTCAGTGGCCAGTGAGGATATAACTTCCAGATTGTGGCTACAGAAGCTGTGCTTCAGTGGCCAATGAGGATATAACTTCCAGGTTGTGGCTGCAGAAGCTGTACTTCAGTGGCCAGTGAGGATATAACTTCCAGGTTATGGCTGCAGAAGCTGTGCTTCAGTGGCCAATGAGGATATAACTTCCAGGTTGTGGCTGCAGAAGCTGTACTTCAGTGGCCAGTGAGGATATAACTTCCAGGTTGTGCCTGCAGAAGCTGTACTTCAGTGGCCAGTGAGGATATAACTTCCAGGTTATGGCTGCAGAAGCTGTGCTTCAGTGGCCAATGAGGATATACCTTTTAGGTTGTGGAGCAGGAGCTGTGCTTCGTTGGCCAGTGAGGAAATGTCTTCCAGGTTACGGTTACAGGAGCTGGAAGGGCATCACAGTCTTGTGGTTTAGGCGGTCATGATTGCAGTATAGCTTTAAAGCCCTTCACTAGGATCTAATCTCCCTCTCCCTGTTCTCCTCAATCGTGGGCATTGCTTACTCGTTTTTTGCCCACCAAGACTGAGCTAGGCGGGTTGTTTCGCAGGGCTTTACTGCTTATGCACCTACATTCGTCCCATTGTCTGCATGACATAGAGGAACAGATAGTTTGAGGCTCCAGAGCAACATTTGAGCTTGCCCCACTAAGGGTGCATGGGAGAATATGGACGTTTCTGGAACTGTCCTATATTGTTTTTGGTTGAAATAAGTCCTTTTTATTTATTCAAGATATTTGTATAGCACCAACCTAGCCAGAGTGGCAGTAGAGCCATTTACATCAATCCAGAACTACAAAAAAAGTATTTTTTAAAGAATTTAAGCACATCAGGGGTGATAACTATTTTTTAAGTTAAATCCTGAATAGGTGAGTTCTGAGGTCTTAAAGGAAAGAGAACAGGTGTGCGTTGAGCTGGAAACTCTTTGCTGAGAGGTTTCTGAGTCTTGACAGGAGAAGGAAGGATCGCTCGAGAGTTTTAGATTGATTTCAAGGAGTAGGGTTGTTATGTTTCCAGTGTCTCTCGCTTCTCCTGCGATGAGCAGTTTGTCTTTTAGGCAAATGGGGAGTCAATGTAAAGGGCTTTGCTGTTGGCACGTGCCATTGTGCAGTCTTTTCTGGCTTCCAGGGGAAGCCAATGGAAATCCCTGAGATTGGGGGGCGACACGTTCTGATCTCCTTGCATATTTACCTGATGTGCTGTAACATGGGCCGATGTCTTGAAGGGCAGCTAGCAATGCCTTGCCACCATCTAAAGGTGGAAACACCAGAGCTTGAGTGGCAGTGCTGAAGTCAGAAGGAGGGTTTAAGTTTTCTCAGAACGAGTGCTTTAAATAGCAGGTGCTGTTAGACACTGAGGGCCTCATGTACAATATTTTGACGCACGGCAGCGCAGCAAGCCTTCCTGCTGCGCTGCCATGCGTCAAAATAAAAGGGCAGGAATGCGCTGAATCTACAAGATACGGCGCATTCTTGTCCTTCTCCCCTGCGCCGGTGCACAAACAGCAGCTGTGCGCCAGCGCAGACACCCTTGTGTCATTTTGCAAGGTTGCCTGCGCTGAGGCATTTTCCTCTTTCGATGTGTGATGCAGAATGCAGCAGGCATAGCAAGAGGGAAAAAAACTAGGAGAAATAAAAGTATTTCTCCTCGTTGCGCCTCCTTATGCCTCTCCTGGAGAGGCATAAGATTCTGACTCATTCCCAGGTTCACAAAATGTTGTAAATCTGGGAATGTGTCAAGTTCCATGGATGTTGCGTGGGAACACCCACAGCAACACCCATGGAACGCCCCTTTTACGCAGAGTTATGCATGAAAGGGAAACATATTTACAAGGTCATGAAAAGTCATGCAGGGTGATTTTACAAGGTCATGAAAAGTCATGCAGGGTGACTTTACAAGGTCATGAAAAGTCATGCAGGGTGACTTTACATGGCCTTGTAAATATGGGGCAGCCCATTACGCTGCCGGTGCGTCAATAAAAGTGAGGCAATGGGCTTGTAAATAAGCCCATGAGCACTTGCACTTATTTAGTTTGAAAGGGAGCACGCCCGCAGTTAGGTGCAGCAGTGCAGTACTTTTAATTAAAGAGTAGACAACGCTTCTCGGTAGCAAACAGGTACTCTGGGCTAGTGAAGTACTTACCCTTGAATATTTCTTTTTACAGTACTGTCTAGAAGGACACGTTGGCAGGAAACGAATTTAGTAAGCCTGGAGATGTGAGATGCCATTGATATGTTTTAGGCTAAGGAGAAGCCTAACATTTACCAAAGGGGGCTAATTTAGAGGAAATATCAAGTTCTGAAAGATCTTAACGCCATTTTTAGATCTGGCCTAGGTATAGATTTAGCTGTGTCGCCAGCCTCACTCACGTAATCCAAAAAATCATAAATTAAAAAAAAAATACATGTATACATAGAGGGGCTTGGGGCCAGACCTCTTCATCCATTCATTCCTCTGTTCATCTGTCATTCAAACTTTGCATCTGCCCACCGCAGCATTCAGCAATGGGTTGGGCCACTTCAGCTATTAGCTCTTTAGCCCTGTGAGTGATGGCGTTTTGCCTGATCACATGTTCACATTTGCCTAAAAATTAGTGCACTGCCAGGTCTGGTGGGATAACACTTTTCCAAACCTTGTTTTCTTTCCATTTGCAATATTTTTTTATTACTTTAATCACCCTTGTGTGTTTAAACTATGCCTTCCATTTACATTATTTCAAAGATGATACAAATTTTTGTTTGCACCAAAAAAACTCATACTTTTCTGCGATGTGCAGTAAAACTAAAAAGCTCTTCTATACCCGATATTAATAAACCCTTCTTCTGGTGCTGATTATTTTTTTAATGTACATTTTTTATTTGTGTGCCAAAAGCTTGCACAATATCCCCCCCCCCCTCTCAGTTTGCAAAGCAAAGGCCAGACTGGTTTGCTTTGCCAGTTCTTGCTGAACATGAGGTGGAGTTTCTTTGGCGTATTGGAAAAGGAAATATTGGTTTTGTTGAATTTAGCTTGAAAGACAGAGTTGATCCAATTTATTAGTATATCCAGAAAGAAGAATTAAGCAACCAGGCGGCTTTCCTGTAAACTGACGGAATAATAATTGTGTTTTTGTTTTATCTAGGTTGTTTACTGGGTAATAAAACACATCCACCCCTGTGTTTCATGATCCATATGATTCAACATAAATGTTATAACAGAGATCTGTATAGCGCTGCAATGATATTAGTTTGGCGGGGCAGCGCTGTTGGTTGCTTGGTAGTTGGCCTGTAATTTTGTTAGCCTGGCTCATATTATATGCAAAGTATGTTTCCTATCCAGCGAATAATAATGAACTTACTATATGACGTTTGGACAGCTCACACCAGAAAGTTAAATTGCCATTTTTCGTTGTAGAAAGCACACTTGGACGGTATTAATTGTATTGACCCCGGACAGATGACCGGCTGAGGCGGCTCTGTTGGAACCTGTGACCTAAGGGTCCAAGACAGATTCCCCTGGCAGGCTCCCATATACGGAAAGAATGCCACAAGTCACAGCATAAGAATGTAGAAAAGGGAAGGGGCCTATTCCTCCAATAAAATCGGACAGCTATTTGTGATGGAGAAACCTTGCTGTGATAAGGCTTTCTGCCCTGAAGGCCAGAGCCTCCCCCTCAGCTTCTCAGAGGAATGTCTCTGTTCACTGACATTTCCAAGATAAGCTCAGTTCTCTGAATGCAAGGGCATCCTTATATCAGGAATGAGTTCCTTGTACAACGATTTGAATTATGCTGTATGATAGCTCAGTGGGTTGATGCACCTGCTTTAGAGTTTTAGGTGCAACTTGCAGTTCACATGTTAAAATCCCACCAGGCAGACTTATCCTTTCATACTTCTTAAGACCATTAAACGAGTCCCATTGAATTGTTTAAAAAACAAGATATATAAATAGCACTGCAAACAAGCTGGGTTTAGGCTATTAGAATGTCCATCTCACATGGATGCTCCTCGCGCATGCTCCTCGTGGTCTCTGTGCTGCCCACAGAGTCTGTGTGTTCCACTGAGAGTCTGTGCTCTTCCCAGACTGCCCTGGTGACAATACTATTGTGGCCTTAGGCTGATAATTTGTAGGTCCCAGAGTTCAGTATGTTCCCCTAGAGAGTGGCATGAGCTAGAGTCTTGAGACCACACGGACACTTTGGAAATAGGCTGTGACTGAGTTTGTAGCGCCCACAGGGTGTGGTGTGTGCATAAGAGAGAGAAATAAGGGATGAGGAAGGTCGAGTCTATGTGCACAGGAGAGGGTCTGGTGGTTACCAGATAGGCCCAGCTGTTAGGTTATCACAGAGTGTGTAACTCTCAGAATGTCTATGTGCACAAGAGAACAGCTGGTGTATCGGACAGGCCTAAGTGTTAGTCTATCACACATGTGTAACTCCCAGAATGTCTATGTGCACGATAGAAGGTCTGGTGGTTACCAGATAGGCCAAGCTGTTAGGTTATCAGAGTGTGTAACTCTCAGAATGTCTAAGTGCACAAGAGAAGAGCTGGTTTATCAAACAAGCCTAAGTGTTAGTCTATCACACATGTGTAACTCCCAGAATGTCTATGTGCACAAGAAACTAATTGGTGATGCCAGACAGGTACGACTGCTAGGTGGAAATTGCACACTGTGTGATAACCTATGTGCAGAAGAGAAGGCCTGGTGATACCAGACAGGCCCAGGTGTTGGGAGGGTGTAACTCCTGGAATGTATGTGTGCACAAGAGAGGTTCTTGTGATAGCAGACAGGCCCAGGTGTTAGGTTATCACACCTGAGTGCTAGGCTATTGCACAGTTTGCTATTTCCAGAAGGCCTTTGTGCACAAGATCAAAGCTGGTGATACCAGACATGCCTGAGTGTTAGGATATCACACAACGTGTAACTCCCACCTATGTGCACAAGAGAAGGCCTGGTAATACTAGACAAGCCCAGGTTTTAGGTTATCACAGAGTTTGTAACTCCCAGAATGTCTGTGTGCACAAGAGAATCGTTGGCGATACCAGACAGACCTAACTGTTAGTCTATCACACATGTGTAACTTCCAGAATGTCTATGTGCACAAGAGAAGAGTTGGTGATATCAGAAAGGCCTGACTGTTAGGTTATCACACAGTGTGTAACTCCCATCTATGTGCACAAAAGAAGGCCTGGTGAGACCTGACAGGCCCAGGTATCAGAGTGTGTAACTCCTGGAATGTATGTGTGCACAAGAGAGGTTCTCGTGATAGCAGACAGACCCAGGTGTTAAGTTATAACACAGTGTGTAACTCACAGAAGGCCTATGTGTGCAAGAGAATAGCTGGTGATAACAGACATACCTGAGTGCTAGGTTATTGCACAGTTTGCAATTCTTAGAAGTCCTATGCACACAAGATCACAGCTGGTGATACCAGACATGCCTGAGTGTTAGGTTATCACACAGTGTGTAAATCCAAGCATACCTATGAGCATAAGAGAGGAGTTAGCAATACCAGACAGGTCTGAGTGTTAGGTTATTAGGTAAATTATGTGGCAAGATAAGGCAAATTATGCGGTATATTGCGGCACATATTCTGATAGTATTACTTAATTATTTTGACATTTTTACACTTGTTAATACTGTCAGTGCATTGGTTGCACTTCAATAGTACCAGTTTAACACCCAAATATAACAATACGCAACCTGTGCAAAGGGCCTTGTACTGTGCTGCAACATGTGTTTCTACATTATTAGAAACTTTTGAATCGTTTGAGCTAGAAATATTTTTTTTTTATTATAATCTGCTGATTATGCAGCCGATGATGGATTATGTGGCAAATGCAGCAAATCTATAATTATGCGAAAAACGTCACAGACGCACAATCGCATAATTCCAGTGGCCCTGGTTATAACAGAGTTGAGACTCTCACCTAAGTGAACAAGAAAAGGCCTGGGAATACGACGTTAGGTTATTAAACAGTGTGTAACCCACAGAAACCTGTGTCTACAAAAGAAGAGCTGGGGATACCAGACAGGCCCAGGTGTTAAATTATCACGCATTGTGTAACTCACTGAATGTCCTTGCGCACCGGAAAAATCGAGGGATACCAGATAGGCCCATGTATTATGTTATCACAGAGTGTGTAAACCAAAGAATGGACAAGGGGCCAAGGCACAAGCTCACAGGCCCCGGAGACAGGTGCGGGCCGAAACGGACCAGTCAGGGGCAGTGGCCAACGGTGGCCCTGTTTTGAATTTTGGAGGTCTCCCATGGGCAACAGTGATTGGTTGCCATGGGTTCGGCGGGGTCATCTGGGCGAGCATCAGGGGCGGCAGCACAAGTTAAATAGTGGGCAAAGCTACCTGATTGCCCTTTCCCTGCTAGCTGCCCCTGATGACCGCCGATGCACCCCCTGCCCTTTCGGCACCGGATTTCTTCTTTTCCCCACCCTCCCGTCCCTATATTGAGGCCACTGGGTGATGTGCCTTTTTTGATCATCAGTTTAGGTGGAAGAGGAGTCGTGTTGGCAGGGGAGGAGTCATGTTTGGCCACAAAACAGGTAGACAACCTTGGCATCAAGAATATAAGTGCAGGCGAATTCAGGATGGAATCGTTTTAAGCCTTTAGCCCAAGCCGGGGCAGGGGTACTACGGTCTTTATTGGAAGGCTGAGGACGTCTGCTAGCGCAATTGTTCATAGCCGGCCAGCGTACTCCATTACACGGCCCTGGGGATACTGGGGGATGGTGGCTGCGCCAGGGGTCCATGGTGTGGCCTGGTTGTCAAGGCCCATCTCCCAATGGGTGCCAGGGGGGATCCCGGTATCGGGTTGGCTCTGGCATGGTTGTTTGGGGGACCAGCTGTTATGCTGGCCCAGCTCCCTCTGTCTTGAGGGGACAGGTGAGTTTGCCTTGTAAAGGACAACTTATTGAGGAACCAGCAGGGTTTCATCCCGGGTTCAAGTTAATTGAATCAGTCGATGCCACAAGGGGCCTGAGGGGTGGTCAACCATGACTCCTTTGGAGTACTTGTTAGGAAATGTCATGAATTTGTTATGGAGTATTTGCTAGGAATTTCATGTATTAGTTATGTCCATGTGATGCTATTCTGTACATATTGTAACTTAATATGAAAATGAAAAATTTGTCGTGTTTATGAGATGTAATAAATAAGGCCAGAGAATGTTTTATTCTCTAACGCAATAATGGCGTCTGGTATTGGGTCCTTTTACAGAACCAGCTATACGTTTATGGGTGTATAATGTCTGTTTGAGGTCTGGCCAGTCTTGCTGCTGTCCCCCACCTGTGCCTACGTGCACAAGAGAAGAGCTGATGATACCAGACAGGCCAGAGTGTTAGGTTAGCACACAACTGTAACTCCTACCGATGTGCACAAGAGAAGCCCTTGTGATAACAGACAGGCCCCGTGTAAGGTTATAACTGAGTTTGTAACTTCTAAAGCAAGTATTACACAGGCATTCTGGTAATAAGGGCAAAGGCTCGTGCTAGGATGTCAGAGAACTGAGTATGTTAAATATGTTTATTTCCAGGTTATACCCCCATATAACACACAAATAATACAATTCATTGTATATAAAATATTTAAAACAATTTAAGACTTGTGTACACATTGACATAAGAACATAACATAATTCCATAAGAATTCTTCTTTGAAACTCATATAAGACCTGCACGCTTCCTCAAAATCAATACAAAATATAGAAGTTTGCTCAAACCATAATACAGACAAGTAGAAATACAATTCAATATAAAAAAATGCTTTAAAAATAATTAAAACGCTTATGTGCACATAAGCATAAAAAGTTTACTTGATTCTATGACACTTCTCTTAGGGGCTCACATAAACCGTGCACGCTTCCTCAAAATCGAAGCAGAATGGAGCATTGGATCTAAACATTCTAACAGCAACTTGATAGATTCTTATACCAAAACTCAGGCATAGTAGGCGAATCCATTTACGCCTGGGTTTGCAGTAAACAGGGCAAAAAACATAACATATGTTCAGTGCTCTCAGTGGTGTTAGTGCAGTAATTACAAATGAGAGTATCGCCTGAGCGGGAGCGCCATTTGAGGAAAAAGCTTTCACAGGTAAATTACCAAATCTGAATTTACCATAAAGACTATTTGCAAAGCCTGGGAAAACCTCATCTAAGCAATATTCAAACTTGGGGATAGGCATATGACTCAAAAAATGGCCAGTGAGGTTCTCACTCTTAGTGGATTGGTGCCAGTGTTCCATAACGAAGTCACAATAGTTCTTAATTAGGGGTTTACATCGTTTTCTGATGGATGATGGTTCTTGTCACATCACCTGTATTCCTAATCCAAAAAAAACAGTATTTCACATAGAGTAAGCACCTTATATTTAGGATTGGTGTCAAGTTCCATAACCTCTTGTAGTTCAACTCTGTAAGATTACAACTCATGGTGGGACGACAGCCTTACCTAAAACAGGAGAGACCTCAAGGAGGCAAGAATAGCCAACGCTTTTTAGCCCAGTATCAAAAATCAAAGTCAAATTTGGTGAGCTCGGAGGAAGATTTAAAAGAGATTTAGGGAAATGATTCTCCTTTGTGATCAAGATGCTCACTTTCCCCATATTTCTGCTCCATATAATGCTGCAGATTGGGTCTTAAGCTTATACACTTGCAGGGCTGGAGAAACTGATCTAGACTGTAGATCTATGCATTTTCAGAATCGCTGCAGCTTTATGCTGAACTAGGAGGCTACTCTTTTGTATTTCAGATCCCCACGCTATTAAGTTGGCCATCCTTAAATGTAAATAATCAAATGCCTGTACACACTCAAGCGAAACATTTGCCAGCCGGGGTTTACCACTACATACATCAGTCTTCTATGGTTGCAAAATTCATTGAACTTTTTTAGAAAATTTTACATACCCATGTGAGTTCTGTATAAAAGAAGGGTGCAATCATCAGAAAGGGTGCTAGAACTTTTGTGCCATTCAATTTAACAGAATCAATTGTGCCGCTGTCATAACATCATATATACAAAGAAATTAGGGTGGGCGCCAAGAAGCAGCCCTGATTAACCCCAATTGGAATGGGGCTAGTTAGCTCTCCCAACCTGCCCCATCTGACCTGAGCATAATTGGACTGAAGGCGCCTAAATATGGTGTCTAGAATATGAGGGGGTACAACCATTGATCCAAGGACCTCCCGCAATCTGCTTCTGGTGACCAGATCGAACACAGCCCTTAGAGCAATGAAAACCGCAAACAAATGATTTTTGAGAAAAGCGATATATTTCCATGTTATAAGTGAAAAACGAAAGGCTTGGTCAATGGTGGTAGCCTTAGCACGGAAGCCGGCCTGAAAAAATTATACAATCTGAGGACTATCCATCCTTCCCTGCAGTTTATCCAAACGTTGCTTACAAAATAATTCTGTAAATTATCCAGGAGGCACAGGCTCGTGCTAGGATGTCAGAGGAGTGAATATATTCTGTAGAATTTGTGCATCACTGCATGTCAAGTCATCCCAGACAGGCCCAGGTGTCAGGATAGCACAGGGTTTGTGACTTCTAAAGAATGTGTTGCATAAACATTCTAGCAACAAAGGCACATGCTGATGCTAGGTTGGCAGCGAAGTGTGTAAATTCTGCAGAATTTGTGCATCACCAAATGTCAAGTGATACCAGACAGGATCAGATGTTTGCTGTATCTGAGAGAGGGCCTGGCGATACCAGACAGGCTCAGATGTTACGTCATCACGGGGGTTGTAAGTCTGCGTGCACTCTCTGCAGAGGTGAATGTGGAAAACCCTCGGTTGCGCAACAAGAGACGCCTGCTTTCCCCAGTGCAGAATGACTCCATCTCCCACCTGCATCGATTACGTCATCAGGACATCTTCACTACTGGTTTGTGTAGTGATAGACGCCTCGTGGTGCAAGAGGAAATGGCGCACTCCCACCCAGGATCATTCCGTGAATGTCCGCAAGAGAAGTGCGTGGGAGGGGTGGAGACGGAGAATGCATGGAGTCAACTCCTTATGTTTACATTCTCGCCTTTAGGGACTGTGGGGAAAGAACACCTGTACACTGCTAGCAGACTCGTCTCTGTAGGAAATGTGGGGGCGTCTGAAAGGCCGGGCAGTACTTGGGGTAAAGTCAGTCGCATGTCAAACATTTGCCTGACATGGAAATGACTCTTATACACCAGAAGGAGTATAAGTAATAAAAAGTGTCCTTGTGTCGTGGTGGCACGTGCTGTGTGTCTTAATACTGCCCTCACTCACACAGTCGTGTGACATGCTTCATCATAGGGCTGCTACCAAACACCCCTGCGCAGCCAACGCATGGGGTGGAGCAATAGGGTAGGGGAAGACAAACACAACACAAAAGCGAAACAAATGATTTCTAAAGTGACTGGGATCACCGGAAGTGAAGGTGCAGTGTAGATTAAAACTAGCTCGGCGGTGTCGCTGTGCCTATACTTTATTCCTGGACCCTCCGGCCAGGATTAAAAACGTGAAGGATGGTGGTGATTGGGGGATGTAATGTGCTCCTTACACCCCTCCTTACTGCCAAATCATCAACATGTTTCGGCCGTATATATGTGCCCCTCTTTTGGGGTCACGCCGGCCTTCTTCAGGACTCTGCCGGTCCCAGAATATCTGTGTATCTCTCTCACCTCGAATTGAGATAAGAGGGTGTCAGAACCCCTTGTTCAGGTACCGAGGTAAACCCTCGATAGTACTCTGTTGATGTACGAGTTTACCCCTACACCATGTTAAAACTGGCGAGAGGCAAGGAGAGAACCCCCTGTAGTCACACTTACTCCAAGGTGGGTGGTCCTCCGGACTGCTCGTCTGCTCTCGCCGGTGTGACCCCAAAAGAGGGGCACATATATACGGCCGAAACATGTTGACGATTTGGCAGTAAGGAGGGGTGTAAGGAGCACATTACATCTCCCAATCACCACCATCCTTCACGTTTTTAATCCTGGCCGGAGGGTCCAGGAATAAAGTATAGGCACAGCGACACCTCCGAGCTAGTTTTAATCTACACTGCACCTTCACTTCCGGTGATCCCAGTCACTTTAGAAATCATTTGTTTCGCTTTTGTGTTGTGTTTGTCTTCCCCTACCCTATTGCTCCACCCCGGGCGTTGGCTGCGCAGGGGTGTTTGGTAGCAGCCCTATGATGAAGCATGTCACACGACTGTGTGAGTGAGGGCAGTATTAAGACACACGGCACGTGCCACCACGACACAAGGACACTTTTTATTACTCCCTACTACTTCTGGTGTATAAAAGTATTGTTTGGGGGGTCCGGAGTAGGTGAGTCCGTTACCCTGACCCCTCCTCTTTTGTGTAAATTATGGAAATGACTGCCATAGTGTTTTCAGAGGCGCCACCTCTCTGAGAGCCTACAATCTCCCCTCAGGCCTGACCGACCTCCTTTTTACAGGCAGAACGTGTACCTAAGTCGGCACATTGGCCCATCCTGGGCTTATCTTGGTGGCACACTCTGCACTGAAGCTCCATACACCCCGGCCTGAAGGAGCACACTTCACATGTTGTCAAACATAGCGCTTCTGTGGTCTTTAGGCTTAGAGACCTTACGGGGGTGATGCGCTCCGCAGGCACTCTTGGATCCCAAGGCGGTAACACCTAGTGGCTATTATCGTCTGTAACACAGACACCAATGAGCAGCTTCATATTGTAGGGCGTCAAGTATTAAAATATAATTATGCTAAAGAGTGAGGGCACCTCTTAATTAAAGGCGGCCTGCATTCACACCGCCGCGTCACTGCCCCATATAGCGCAGGCACTATCCTTAAAGTTACTCTGCCGCAGTTGTGCAATCGAGGTACAAGGAAAGTGGAGGAACCAGTCCAGGGTGGAACAACAGGAGCAAGATTTAGGGTGTTTCACCAGTCTGTGTCCTACCCGAGAGTAACCTTGCACGTGCCAGATCCTCGGCTCCAACCAGGACAGCACACCACAGAAAGAACATCACATCTCGGAGTATGGTACACCTCCATTGGAGGTAGCCGCACGCTTTACAAATGCACTTGACTTGACTTGACTTGGTATGGGTTCTCTCCTCCAGGGAAGAGATCGAATCTCACATCTCAGAAAACAAGGTCCTCAGCTTTACACTGCCACTGCATCTTCCAAAGTCTATATTGTATCCTCTTGGCAAGAGGTCACGACTTATATAACACACAATCATGACTCTCATCTTTAGACAGCAGCTAAATCTCCCAAAGTCTAGATCGTCTTTCCACCTGGTGTGAAGTTACATCTCATATACCACACAATAATGACTCTCGTCTTTAGACTGCAGCTAAATCTCCCAAGGTTTAGATCATCTCCTCTTGTTGAGAAGTATCGTCTCATATACCACACAATCATGACTCTCGTCTTTAGACTGCAGCTAAATCTCCCAAAGTCTCGATCGTCTCCAACTGGCGAGAAGTCACCTCTCATATACCACACAACCGTAACTCAAGAATTTAGATTGCAGCTTAATCTCTCAAAGTCTAGATCTTTCCCACCTGGAGAGAAGTCATGTCTCATATACGACACAACTATGACTCGATGCTTTAGACAGCTACTGAATCTCTCAGAATCTAGATCTCCTCCTCCAGGAGACACCACATCTCTCATTCTACACAAACATGGCTTTAGGCTTTAGAGAGCAACTGTATCTCCCAGAGACTAGATGTTGTCCTCCAGGTGAGAAGTCACATCTCTTATACCACACAATCATGACTCATGGCTTTAGACTGTCACTGCATCACTCAGAGGCTAGATCACCTTAAGACCACCGCTGAATATCCCAAAGTCTAAATCGTCTCCTCCAGGCAAGAAGCCACATCTCAGATACCACACAAACATGACTCTGCTTTACACTGCCACTGCATCTCTTTGAATCTAGATTGTCTACTTCTGGTGAGATGCCATAACTCATATACCTCACAAACATGATCTCTGTTTTAGACTGCTTCTGTATCTCTCAGAATCTAAATCGTCTTCTACAGATGAGATGCCACATCGCATATACCATGATTCTCGGGTTTAGACTGCCATGGCATCTCCCAGCATCTAGATCGTCTTTTCCAGCCAAGAAATTCATATCTCACCATAGCTCTCAGCTTTTATTGGCCTCTGCATCTTTCAGAATCTAGATCCCCTCCTTCTGGCAAGAGGCAGGTGAGACGCACATCTCATACCACGCAAACATGACTTTTGTTTCAGACCGATGTGCATCTCTCACAACCCTGATTCCTCTAACCGTATGCTACACCTTCCTCATTCCAGAAGCTGCAGTCCAAACAAGAGCCTTCATCTCATACTTTGCAGATCTCCTTGTCTCCTGACATGTGACTGTCTCTTCCACAACCCTACAGGACTTTCAGTGGTACAGGCGTATCAAGGAAAAATGGTGGTTCTTTCACGGGCCAGTCTGCCTCTGTTCATACACGAGGCTAAGACCAACGCCAGCTTCCCCGGGTTGCTCAAGATGTTACTGCTGACGAATGGGGGGACTGAAGTCTTAGTACTCGCAGAAGGAAGGAGGGAGTGAAGTCTTACTACACATGGAAGGAAGGAGGGTCTGAAGTCTTGCATACTTGTGTACGATAGAGGGGCTGAAGTCTTGCTGCTTGTAGAGGGATGGAGGAACTGATATCTTACTATTTGTAGAAGGATGGAGGGACCAAAATCTTATTATTTGTAGATGGAAGGAGGGCCTGAAGTCCTACTACTTGTGGGGGGATGGAAGGACTGAAGTCTTTCTACTTGTGGGGAAATGTTGGGCTGGGGGGACTGAAGTCTTCCTACTTGTGGAAGTATGGAGGAACGGAAATCTTACTACTTGTGAAGGGATGGAGAGACTGAAGTCTTACTACTTGGAGAAGGAGGAAGAGATTGGAAGTATTCCTACCCGTGGAAGGAAATCTCAGGCAAGAGTGTAAAGGTGAGAGTCCACTCATAACACAATTGAATCCAGATAAACCTCAAGGAAAGACAAATTCTAAGGACAGATTCCAAAGACAGACAGATCCCAATGACAAGCAGATCCTACGGTCAGGCAAATCCCAGAGACAGGTAGATCTTAATAACATGGTATGGCAAGGACAGAAAGATCTTTGGGAGAGGAACATTGTAAGGAGAGACAGATCGCAAGTTAAGGCAGATTTCAAGTCCAGGCAAACCCTAATGGCAGGAAGATCATTGGAACAGACGTACTAAGAACGGGCAGAAGTAAGAAGAAACAGGTCCTAGCCCGGGGGAAGACCTGTACTAAAAAAAACAGGCAAAAGTTCGAGAAATACATTATAAGAACGAGCAGAACCTAGGGATACACATGTATTAAGAAAAGGCAGGCCTCGGCCCAGAGACAAACATGTACTAAGAAGAGGCAGGTCCCAATCTAGAGACACGTACGAAGAGGAAGGTCCTAGCCCCAAAACACATCAACTGAGAGATACGTTCCCACCCAGGGACACACATGTATTAAGAACAGACAGATCACAGAGACACACACACACTATGAAGAGGCAGGTCCTAGCTCAGCGGAGCATGGGTATTAATAAGAGGCAGCTCCCGTCCCAGGAACACACACATACTAAGAAGATGCAGGTCCTGGCCCAAGGACACAAGTGCTAGGAAGAGGCAGGTTAAGCTCTGGCCCAGGCACACAGATGTACTAACAAGAGGCAGGCCCTAGCGAGCACGTGCATAAAGAAGAGGCTGCTCCCGACCCACGGACACACATGTATCAAAAACAGACAGATCACAGGGACACACACATACTCTGAAGAAGCAGGTCCTAGCTCAGCGGAGCATGTGTATTAATAAGAGGCAGCTACCGACCCAGGGACACACACATGCTAAGAAGATGCAGGTTCTGGCCCAGGGACACACGTGCTAGGAAGTGGTAGGTTCTGGCCCAGGCACACACAAGCACTAAGAAGAGGCAGGTCCAATCTAGAGACACGTATGAAGAAAAGCAATCCCTGCCCAGACACATACATGTGCTATGAAGAGGAAGGTCCTAGCCCCGAAACACATGTACGGGGAGATATGTTCACACACATGTATCAAGAACAGACAGATCACAGGGACACACACATACTATGAAGAGGCAGGTCCTAGCTCAGCGGAGCATGTGCATTAATAAGAGGCAGCTCCCGACCCAGGGACACACATGTGCTAAGAAGATGCAGGTACTGGCCCAGGGACACATGTGCTAGGAAGAGGGAGGTCCTGCCCCAGGCTCACACGTACTAAGAAGAGGCGGGTCCTGGCCTAGGGACACACATGTACTAAGAGAGGCAGGTCCTGGCCCATTGGGGACACATGTACTAAGAAGAGGCAGGTCCAGGCCCAGGGACACACATGTGCTAAGAAGGGGCAGATCCAGGCCCAGGGACACACATGTGCTAAGAAGAGGCAGGTCATGGCCCGAGACACACGTGCTAAGAAGAGGCAGGTCCTGGTCTAGGAACACACATGTGCAAAGAAGTGGCAGGTCCTGGTCTAGGAACACACATGTGCAAAGAAGTGGCAGGTCCTGTCCCAGGGACACACATGTACAAAGAGAGGCAGGTTCCAGCCCAGGAACACACATGTACTAAGTAGAGGAAGGTTTCCACCTAGGGACACACATGTACCAAGAGCAGACAGATCCTAGGGACACACATATACTAAGAAGAGGCAGGTCATAGCCCAGGCGAGCACGTGTATTAAAAAGAGGCAGCTTCCAACCCTCGGACACACATGTGCTAAAAAGAGGCAGGTTCTGGCCCAGGGACACGCATGTATGAAGAAAGGTAGGTGACACTGTCAGACCAGGAACACACATGTACTAAGAAGAAGCAGTTCCTGGCCCGGGAATACATATGTATGAAGAGAGGCAGCTGCCAGTCCGCAAACACATATTCACGAAAAAAGGCATGTGGAAACCCAAGATCACATATGTAGTTAGGAGAGACAGATCTGAGGACCCACATGTACTAATGAGAATCACACCATACGGGCACATTTGTAGCAATGACAGACACATCTTGAGCATCCACAGTCCCAAGAACAGACAGACCAAGCCCGACAAGCTACAAATCTAAAAAGCTGTGCCACCCCCTCCTCTCCACCCCGCCACCCCCACCCCGCCAAACACAGGAACCACGTGCCTAGAGTGTTTAAAAGCGCATACTGACGCACCCAGGGTTACGGAACGGAACGGCCTCTATAATCCGCGGATGCCCTTTCCTGGCACTCTTATCTCCGGTGCCTCTAGGTACACAGACCGTCCCCTGGGGCTCTTATCTCATAATGCCCCTGGGTGCAAAGGCCCTCTCCCAATACTCTTATCTCCGTGTGCCCCGAGATGCACAGCACTGGCAATGGACTCTTATGTCCTTGTGTCCCCAGGGTGCACAGACCCC
This sequence comes from Calotriton arnoldi, assembly GCA_963921515.1. Classification (NCBI taxonomy): domain Eukaryota; kingdom Metazoa; phylum Chordata; class Amphibia; order Caudata; family Salamandridae; genus Calotriton; species Calotriton arnoldi. The sequence continues at coordinate 1,360,932 of CAWUFW010004848.1, forward strand.
TTTCCTGGGATTCCTATCTCCGGGTGCCCCTGCTGCACAGGTACTCTCCAGGGACTCTTATCCCATAATGCACCTAGGTATACAGACCCTCTCCTGGGACTCTAATCGCCGGTGCCACTAGGTGCACAGGTACCTTCCTGGGCCTCTTATCTTCGGGTGCCCCTATGTGTACAGGCACTCTCCTGGGACTCTTATCTCATGATGCCCCTAGGTGCACAGGTATTCTCTCGGAACTCTTATCTCATGATGCCCCCTAGGTGCACAGGTATTCTCCTGGGACTCTTATCTCTGGGTGCCCCTCGTGCACAGGTTCTCTCCTGGGACTCTTATCTCCGTATGCCCCAAGGTGCACAGCCCTGTCATTGGGCTCTTATGTCATTGTGCCCTCAGGGTGCACAGACCCTCTCCTGGGACTCTCATCTGCGGTGCCTCTAGGTGCACAGGCCCTCTCCTGGGACCCGTATCTCAAGGTGGCCCTAGGAGCACAGGCCCTCTCCAAGGTAATGTATCTCAAGGTGGCCCTAGGTGCACAGGCCCTCTCCAATGTATTTTATCTCAAGGTGGCCCTAGGGGCACAGACCCTCTCCTAGGACTCGTATCTCAAGTAGTCCCAGGTGCAGAGGCCCTCTCCTAGGACTCGTATCTCAAGGTGTCCCTGGGTGCACATGCCCTCTACAAGGACTCGTATCTCAAGGAGTACCTAGAGGTACAAGCCCTCTACAAGGACTTGTATCTCAAGGAGTACCTAGAGGTACAAGCCCTCTACTAGGACTCGTATCTCAAGGTGGCCCTAGGTGCACAGGCCATCTCCTAGGACTCGTTTCTGAAGGTGTCCCTGGGTGCACAGGCCCTCTCCTAGGACTCGTATCTCAAGGTGTCCCTAGGGGCACAGACCCTCTCCTAGGACTCGTATCTCAAGGTGTCCCTAGGGGCACAGACCCTCTCCTAGGACTCGTATCTCAAGGTGTCCCTGGGTGCACATGCCCTCTACTAGGACTCGTATCTCAAGGAGTACCCAGAGGTACAAGCCCTCTACTAGGACTTGTATCTCAAGGTGGCCCTAGGAGCACAGGCCCGCTCCAATGTATTTTATCTCAAGGTGTCCCTAGGGGCACAGACCCTCTCCTTGGACTCGTATCTCAAGGTGGCCCTAGGTGCACAGGCCCTCTCCTAGGACTCGTATCTCAAGGTGTCCCTAGGGGCACAGACCCTCTCCTAGGACTCGTATCTCAAGGTGTCCCTGGGTGCACAGGCCCTCTCCTAGGACTCGTATCTCAAGGTGTCCCTAGGTGCACATGCCCTCTACTAGGACTCGTATCTCAAGCAGTACCTAGAGGTACAAGCCCTCTACTAGGACTCGTATCTCAAGGTGTCCCTGAGTGCACAGGCCCTCTCCTAGGACTCGTATCTCAAGGTGTCCCTGGGTGCACATGCCCTCTACAAGGACTCGTATCTCAAGGAGTACCTAGAGGTACAAGCCCTCTACAAGGACTCGTATCTCAAGGAGTACCTAGAGGTACAAGCCCTCTACAAGGACTCGTATCTCAAGGAGTACTTAGAGGTACAAGCCCTCTACTAGGACTCGTATGTCAAGGTGGCCCTAGGTGCACAGGCCCTCTCCTAGGACTCGTTTCTGAAGGTGTCCCTAGGTGCACAGGCCCTCTCCTAGGACTCGTATCTCAAGGTGTTCCTAGGGGCACAGACCCTCTCCTAGGACACGTATCTCAAGGTGTCACTGGGTGCACATGCCCTCTACTAGGACTCGTATCTCAAGGAGTACCTAGAGGTACAAGCCCTCTACTAGGACTCGTATCTCAAGGAGTACCTAGAGGTACAAGCCCTCTACTAGGACTCGTATCTCAAGGTGGCCCTAGGAGCACAGGCCTTCTCCAATGTATTTTATCTCAAGGTGTCCCTAGGGGCACAGACCCTCTCCTAGGACTCGTATCTCAAGGTGTCACTGGGTGCACATGCCCTCTACTAGGACTCGTATCTCAAGGAGTACCTAGAGGTACAAGCCCTCTACTAGGACTCGTATCTCAAGGAGTACCTAGAGGTACAAGCCCTCTACTAGGACTCGTATCTCAAGGTGGCCCTAGGAGCACAGTCCCTCTCCAATGTATTTTATCTCAAGGTGTCCCTAGGGGCACAGACCCTCTCCTAGGACTCGTATCTCAAGGTGTCCCTAGGTGCACAGGCCCTCTCCTAGGACTCGTATCTCAAGGTGTCCCTGGGTGCACATGCCCTCTACTAGGACTCGTATCTCAAGCAGTACCTAGAGGTACAAGCCCTCTACTAGGACTCGTCGGAGTACCTAGAGGTACAAACCCTCTACTAGGACTCGTATCTCAAGGCGGCCCTAGGTGCACAGGCCATCTCCTAGGACTCGTATCTGAAGGTGGCCCTAGGGGCACAGGCCCTATCCAAGGTATTGTATCTCAAGATGGCCCTAGGGGCACATACCCTCTCCAAGGACTCGTATCTCAAGGTGTCCCTCGGTGCACAGGCCCTCTCCGAGGGCTCTTATCCCAGCCTCCCTCGGGTGCACAGGCCGTCTCCTAGAGCTCTCATCCCAGCTTTCCTAGGGGCACAGGCCCTCTCATGGGGCCCTTATCTCCGAGTGCCCCTAGGTGCACAGAGCTTCTCCTGGGACACCTATCTCCGGGTGACCTAGAGCACATGGCCTGTCCTAAGACCACACCCTGTCGTAGTACCCCCTTTAAAACACGTAGTATATTCGTATTAGTGTGTTAGTATTTGTATTAATATATTCACGATGTACGTCGCATAGCACAAGTAAGATGGACAGATTTTGATAGATACTTACTCACGTATATGGTTATATTGTGATATAGACATACTGAATGATTTAACATTGATACAATCCTTGCCTCGCGATGACAGAATTTGTGTAGCGTTTCATACTTCGCCGAGGCATGAAACGCTATCCCGTGTATAACACCCATTCATCCATACATCCATTCAGCTTTTGCCGCCTTAGCAACTCACCTTGGCTGGAATGTAATGCAATATTTTTTCTCCACTGGTGACCCTTTCCTGGCCGTTTTCGTTCCCAAATAGATACGTCCATTTCTTGCTGTGGTGGGACAGAAAAGATTTGATCAGGCTCGCAAAGATCCCATATCTATCCTTTATTGAATCAGTTACAATATATTGATTAATATGCCTCTATAGGATCCCTGGAAAACGGGCCTGTTCCCATGCACCATAACTTGTGGAAAGACCGTCACTTCCCGAAGATCACACAAAGCGTCAACTGGAAGAGAGGAATCGGCAATAGACAATCTCTCTTTTTAAAACCCAGAATCTTGCTGACCAATTGATCACAGCGGGCTTAACACAACTCCACTAAGTGTGAGAAAAAAATATAATTAAGAGCATACCTGTTCCACAGAAAAATGATGCGACTGTCCCATGAAAGGAATAGCTACCTTTTTGAGAAGCATCGGTGCTGTCCAACTAAGGTATAGCAGCCATGTTGATAATGTATGGTACTGTTCTATTTAAGGTATAGCAACACAGCTAAAAAGTGCCCACCTTGTCCCACTGAAAGAAGCAGCAGCTCTTCTAAGTGCCAGTACTGTGCATTAAAGGGTATAGCAGCCATGTTTACATGTTATCGAACTGTCCTGTTAAAGGTATAGCAGTGCACCCGAAATGCCAGCCCTCTCCTCTTGAACGTGCAAGAGCCTTTCTATGCAGTGCCTACAGCACGACATTAGAAGTATAGCTACCCAAAAGAGAAGTGCCACACCTTGTCCTGCAGAAGTATAGTAGCCCCGCTGAGAAGTGCAGGCACTCTGCCATTATAGGTAAGCGCCGCCGTGGCAGCATCCCTTCAAAGTATAGCGGTAGAAGAGATAGTAAAGCCCCACTGGACGTGCCGATACATCCTTCCAGAGCATAGCAGCACTGCCCAGTGGAACTCGTGCTGTCACATTAAAAACACAGCAGCGTGGCGGGGCAGATACTCAAGCACGGACAGTGCGGGCCGTTAATCGCATTAAATTGCACCGGCAGCGCAAGCGGAGCTGGGCGACGCAGGTGGGACGAAGGGAGGGAGTAGGGGGTCGAAGGAGTAGGTAAGTGGGCTCAAGCGGCAGTAAGAGGCAGGCGCAGTCCGCGTGGGTAAATTAAGAGGGGTGGGGGGGGGGTCTACTTACTCTTTGCCCTGCATGGAGTTCTTCCTGGTGAAGGAGCCCCGCAGGCCCCGGGGGCTCTGCGGCACGCACAGGTTCCCCATGCCCTGTGGACGAGGGAAGCAACGCCTTCCCTAGGCGGCCGATTCTATCTTCGATATACTGGGAGAGGGAGGCTCCTGCCTCTGATTGACCGGAGCGGAGGCTCCTGGATCTGACTGACCGAAGTGGAGGCTCCTGCCTCAAATCTGTCGGGAGGCTCCTGCCTCAGAGTGGCCGGAGTGGAGGCTCCTGCCTCGGAGTGGCCGGAGTGGAGGCTCGCTCCTGCCTCTGACTCGGAGCTCCGGCGAAGCTCTCCCCTCAGTGGTGATACTGCTGTTGGGACGCCTGTCACAGACTGCTATGACCGGGAGGTGCCGGGGAGGCTCCTGCCTCACACGGGTGGCACCGGGAGGCTCCCGTCTCCGACCGGGGTTATTAGGGAGACTCCTGATGGGTTGGTGTACTCATAGGCTTCTTTCTCGGACTCTTAACCCCCCGACCTCCTCGCCTGCTGCTGGGAGCCTCCGAGCCGTCCGCGCGCCGCTCCTCTCTGACTGGCTGGTGCCCGCGTGCCTCCGTGCTGGAGCTGGTGGTGCGCCCCAGCCCCCGGTGTGTCATGCACACAGACCCTGCCCTCACCGCCGCGGCAGGCCTGGCTCCTGCTGGGTGTGTCTGATGAGCAAACACCCTCAGGGCTGGGCCTTATCTCCGCCTGTCTCTCACCAGCTCTGGGTGTCTGAGGGGGGAGCGCGATCTCCGCCTTTCTGAGAAGAAAAGGGGGAAAAAAAGTTTATAAACACCTCAGACTGGAACGGAGTTCATGGAAAAGGAGGGGGGGAGCTTTTCACAGGAAACCTGAGACTTCACAAAACAACCACTAGACATGCTTGAAGTGACAGCCAAGGAGAGGGGAGACACGCCGCGTGTCCCTAACACACTCTTGCACAGTTTGGGGGCTACACACGTCGGGGTTGGGGCCTGTGTGTCCAGTGTACAGAGGAGGGCTAGCTAGCTGTCTTAACTAGAAGTGTGTGTGTTTACACACCATAATATGCCTCGGTACATCGTAGAGATAGCTTGGAAGGGCGTTTTTCAGGGACACCTGTGTCTGGGGACCCCCTGCCTTCTTTTGTGTATGTGGTAGAAGGACACCCAGGGCACGAGTCGGGGGTACACGCGGGTGGACGGCGTCCCCCCACTTTTTTCACAGGGTGGACGCCGTCCACCCTGCCAAGAAGTGTGGCCCCACAGTAAAATATGCGGAATTCGTCCCGGTGTAATTTACAAACACCGGGACACATCCTGCAGCGCCTGCACGTTGTTATCTGCTTTCTATCTGCAACAACGTGCAGGCGGGACGGGGCTCTCTTAGTTCTGACTCCTGCTGGGCCCACAACAAGGTCCATTTGACTTCTATGGGTTACCCCAGTATATCATAATGGGCCCACAACAAAGGCCGAATCGGAGGGGTCATCAGGCCTCCTTTTGTTGGAGTCTCCTGGCTGGGAGCAGTGAGGAGCCTCACACCTGATGCAAATGCAGCAGAGGGGAAACAAAGGCTCACACCTTGTTAGCACTTCACACTTACTGAAGAGAGGCAGCTTTTAACTTTGTTCAGGCTCTGTTTAGGAGAGATGCATGCACTGTAGAAACTTCAGATGTGTTGATGGTTCCCAGCATTTGCACAAAATAAATAGCATTTATATAGCGCTTATACCCCTGAGGAGGCTAAATATCACTATTTCTTTTAAAGCACTATGGCTAGAGAAAACTTAACGCTGATAAAAGGTAACATAGTTTTATGTGTAGCGTACAAAAGTGTGAATCTTCTGCCTAAATCAGGAGGGTTTGCAAGTATGCTCGAAATGTGCTCAAATGTACTCATGATAGACCTGCTAAACATATATGTGAGGGCTTAAGATCTGATGTCACTTCTTGTGATGCCAGTTCATGTGATGTCACGCGCCGCGATGCTCGGCACTGCGATGCCACTTGCATACTGATTAACTAGGTTAGTCCCCCCACTTCTTTTTTTAGCACTTGTGCCCTGAGGACACCCATGTGTAGGTTCGGTGTAGGGGTATCCTTGTTAGTCTGTATCTGAGATGTCTGTGGCGGTATGCTTACGTGTGCGCAGGTGTGTTGGTTACTAATATCTAGGGCTCCGTGTTCGTAGGAGTTACTGGAACAAGTGTGGAATGTGTGTGTCTGTGGTTACTGGTGCACGTTCGAAACCTGTGGGGGTAATTATCTGTGTGCACGAGTTTGTTTGTTTATGGGTGTGTGAGATGAAGATATCACCTGTATATTTATTTTGCATTCATTTGACTTTTTGTATAGCGCTGACCACATCAGAATAACGTCAACTTGCTTTACATTTTGCCAAAGTGAGTGAAACTTTGCACGCATTTTAACCCAATGTTATCCATCACGATTAAGAGAGACACATCTTTATATATAAATGTCAACTTTATATATTCACGAATACAACGATGCACTTATGTATGTGGCAGTTGTACAGCGCAAATGTAGTCAAAAGACAGCGGAGAGCTATACAGGGTCAAGATTTATTTTCCTCTTTCGGGCGATGGACGTGGACCTGCTCTGTGTTTCTAGGAGTTACCTCTGGGGATTAGTACAAAGGAGTCACGTGTGTGTGTGTGTGTGTGTGTGTGTATGTGTTTTTATACACTTGTGCATGTCTTTGTGTGTGCTTGGGGGGTACCCGTGTGTGTAGAGTTTGGGCATGCATCTCCATTGCCTGGTATGCTTGACTGAGAGTATATATGTTTATGGAGTAATTTATGTGAGAAAGTTTGAGTGTTATGCACAAGGGCCGGAGAGATACTCCAGTTGTGTCTCTGTAAACTTGGAATTGCAATAAGATTCAATGGTGAAGCACAAGGATGTGAGAACTGAGAGCAGTAGCAGAGCAAGGATGCCATGGGCCCTGGTGCCAGCAAGAACAATGAAGCCTTTAACTACTGTTGGGGTAGTAAAATACAGCAATTATCAGGGTTCATTGGGCTCCTCACCGGCACCTGCTGTACCAATGGTAGCTACACCCCTCAATAATAGGTGGTGCTTGCTGGTGCCCCGCCTCTTCTCTTGTGTATGGTTGGGAGATTGTGTTGACAGTGTGACTTTTAAAAAGGGTGAGGGGTTCTGTCGTCTTGTGGCTGAGGATTTCGAGCTGTATTGAAACATATCAAGGATGCAGAAGAGTGTAAGGTAGACAGAGTGACGTTTCTCTGCACACACCACCTCCAGCTGGCCTATCTGGTCGCTGTATTAGGTATGGGCGTGTAGGAGAAGCCTATGATATGTTGGATAGGTGGAAGGATCAGTCAGGTTGAACAGTCAGGCTTTTACAACTCTTACTCGAGATGGCTAAGAAGGATTCTGGTTCTTGCTGGGACAGAGTTCTAGATCTTGGCTTTCTGTAGAAAGAAGGTATCACCAGTGCAGGGCCTTCTGAACCTGGGGATGGTCAGGAGTGTGGCCAGTCTTGCTGAGTCGTGGTAAGTGCAGAGTTTGTGCTGCAGAAACATAGACCCAGCACCGTGCACTGCCTGGTGAGTGATGCAGAGGGCCTCGGAGGAGATACTCTGCTGCCACTGGGAGCCAGGGAGTGCTTGAAAGGAAATGCAAACGAGGGGCAATGGCTGCTGGTGGGGAGTGGCACTAGTCTGTCTAGGAGCTACCAGTCTGAGTAGGCCTTATCTGTGTATATGAATTACATGTGTAGTGTGGTGAGTATGTGTATGATTAGGAGTTAGCTCTGTGGGTGGGAGCTACCTGTTCTTTGGAGGTCAGTGAGCAGGAATTGTTATGTGCAGGGTTTACGTCTATGGGCATGATTATTAGTTACCTGTTAGTGTGTACAAGAGGTCCCTACGTTTGCATAAGACTTGCCTGTGTGTGCTGGAGTTACCTTTGTGTAGAACCAGAGCGGCAGAGAGCGCACAGGGGAGGAGAGCGAAAATAAAATGTTTTTGGAAGAAGGCCTTTTTACACAGGGCTGACAGGCTGCCCAATCTTGAGACCTTCGCCCAGCATAGCCTCAGAATTACCTTGATATACGAATGGAATATGATAACCCTGCCATTCCAACCATAAGCTACCTTCACAACTCCGTATTAGAATTACCTGTTGCCACTCTGCATCTGAAGTCCCACATCCTGCCTAAAGAGATGGAGGGCTCTTACCATAGCACCACTTGGATGTAATAAGCTATATCTGCCCTGCCAATCCTCCTACCTTTAACCACAAAATGGATGGCAATAGTTTTAATCTTTCTGGTAGTCCTCCCAGCCTTAATGTAGTATAATTTGTGCAGCCATGTGATATTACAATTATACCAGTTCACTACCTGATCCCTGATTCCCTAATGGGACAGGCATATAATATTTGAAAGGACCTGTGGAAACTTGCAGGCACAGATACAGACCATACCAGTTCGATTAACTAACCAGACAGGCCTGCAAAGGCCAAAAAGATGTGCTAAGAAGTGCTGGTCACCAGAGGACTCTAACGTAACCCACCTTTAGGTCCCTACTGGTCACATACTCTGAGCATCAACATCCGACAAAAGAGCATGATGATAACAGTGAGTCTTGCCAATCTCCTTACTTCCATCTCATAATGACAATCATATAGGGGAGGAAGTTAACACAATGTATTTGAGCAGATCTCGGATTGCCTTCACTCTTTTACTACATCTGTTACCTCACCTGGATCCATGTGACTCCGAGTGGTGAGCTCCTGCTGCGGCCAGCATAGGAAATCGGATTGAGATCATAAAAAACCCACTAACACATAAAGGGGCCTGCAGAGCTAATCAGAGCCGCAGCACACCGCAAACTAAAAATGGTCATCTATCTTTCATACCTCCTCATCTGTCACAACTCCAAGCACTGTGCCTTGTAACCCGATAAACACTCCTCAATGGTCATCAATCTCGACATGGAAACCCTTCCCACAAAGGCTCAAAGCAAAGACAACGCACTTCCAACCACACACCCACATGCTGTAGTAGGATGCCTGTGTTGATTAGGACTTCAGTGCCCCATATAGATTAGTAAGGGCTATAGAAATGCCATAATACAAAACAAAACACCCAGCCAACCCCTTTAGTACTTAGGATTCCCTCCCTCCCCTACTATAACCCACATAACCATATAATTCCCACCCTCTCCATCCATAGATGCAAAATATATACCCTCTGCTTTTCAGCGTACATTGCTTTATAGCTAAGCTTGCACTATATAACACTTGAGACCAAAATATAAACATAAGGGGTCCTTGTCTCACCTCTGCCCTAGTAGGGAACACCTAAGAGTCCCCGGTCTAAGACTGCTGGCAGCACATAGCTGTCAGTAATGAATCAGGTGCAGTGATTCCAGGGCACAGGGGCCTTAGGGGCAATTGAATCCAAATTAAGGCTATATTTTACTATCCATCCAGTAAGCAGGGGTGATTTCCCTTTTGTTAGAAATGTTGCCCTTTCTGTAGGGTCACCCCAGAACTGTTTTGCCTTTTGCTAAATTCTATTTTTGCTGGCTGTAGAACACTGTGCCCTTTACCCCTGATAACCAGTGGAGGAGTGTGTGCTCCTCCTTTAAACAAGACAAAATTGGTATACACCTGATTGGTTTGTTTAATTTGCCTTTAAAATCCTAGTATTAGGTATCAAGTGTACCCAGGGTATGTAAATTAAATGCTACCAGTGGACTGAAGCACTCATTGTGTCATTGATTGCAGTGGCACTGTAGGGATGTCTCCAGGCAGACCATTGTAGACTGGCTGTGCAGTTTTAAACTGTAAATTTGACATGCCAAAATACCCCTTTTTAACAGACATATGCCTTCCTTTTAAGTATTAATAAGTCACCCCAAGTAGGCCTTATTGCCCATAAGGCAGAGTGCATGGTATTTAAAAGTAGGAGATGTAAAAGTTTCACATGTCCTTACACTGAACATCCTTAAAGCTATTTTCACCGTGGTGAGGGCGGCTGCTTCCACAGGAAACATTGGATTACATTATCACACCGTATAATGATAGTTTTGGTTTGTTAGCAGCTAGAAAAATATTTCAAAGACTCTTTTTAATAGTTAAACAAAATTCGACTTTAGCAAAGTTACCTGCCCCCTCCCTAAAGCCTCTAAGGCCTTCTGTAACTTCTGTCACCTGGCTGCTGATGGCTCCCCAACTGCGTGGTGAGAACTGCTCTCAGGACAGGGACAATAGACTCCTTGACAAGTTGGCCTTGGGGCTGGGACTAGCCCCTTGGTGCACTTCAAAGAGGCCTACACTGTCACAAGTAGATGTAGCTAACACCCAGGCTTGCACCCTTCTTTAATACTCCAGGCCCCATCGTCCTCTATCACAGAGGGCCTCTTGTTTATATCAGTGTGTCAGATCCTGCTGAAGTTTAAAGTCCTGCTTGACAGGTCTGCTAGGGTTTTCTATATAACATTTGGGGCACACTTCAAAGGAGGGCACTAGAATGCCAAAACATTGTGTGTATGTACTGTCTGGTTGCTGAGAACTCAGATTGTGTTCTACTAGACTCCTGTCTGATTTTGTGGGGGGTACAGGGACTGCCTAAAAGTTGATTTTAGTGTTAGATGTGGGAGGACTCTACGATTATCATAGTACACCCCCACACACACCCCCAACCCTCAGAGCCCAAGTTTATTGTTGCTGAAGACTTTGGCCATCTTGAAAATGCCCATAGAGGGTAGGCTTAGCCCAGAGAACCTTTACCCCAATAGTTAGGGCATCCACAGGAGTCATACCCACCAACCATCTTGTGTCAGGCATAAATATGGCATATTCAGGCACCCACTTCAGAACACTCTTGGACCTGTGGAAGGTCATAAGTGTACTGAACCTGCTGTCTGAAACTGAGAAGAGCCTAGAAGACTGGACCTGCTCTCCCCCTTATACCCAAGACAAAAAGAGGGCTCTAAAGGTCATAAGGCTGACCTCCTGTTAAAGCTGCAGGGACACAACAAGCTACATGAGGCCTTTTCCCACAACTGTCCAGTAGCAACTGGACTTTCCTGTTGGCCTCTGACTGCCACCCTCTGAGTCTCTAAGTGCCTCCTCTGAGCTCCTAGTGGGCTTAAGAAGTGTACTTCTGTGGTGGATTAGGACTTAAATGACTACAGTCAGAAGGTAAAATCTTAGACCAGGACGTAACTGGTTGGTGTATCTACCTGCGCTCCATCGCGGTCAGTATCAAATTGAGCATAGGTCCCGGGCTATCACCACCATCGACTATTTTTGGAACTTTGTACTTCTTGGTGCTATTTCCATTTAAAACTTTTAAAAATTCATATCTCCAGTTCCTCTTATCGGATTTAAAAAGAAATGTAGTTCATTTGTTTATTCAATTTTATTTTATTTTTCTAATTCATTTTGGGATTTTTATTGTTTTGTATTTCAACTTTATTATTGTTTTAGTATTCCATACATTCTTCACGCATCGCCTCTATGTAAGGCCTCTCTTCTCTCTGCCATAGCTACCAGGGAGGAGGAAGTCTGTCTGCTACAGTCCTCCCCACCGGAGCAAGAGGATGATGAGCAGGCACTGGAAGAGATAAGGGGAGAAGGAGAGAATGACCTTGCGCTAACCCCAGAGCCAGATGAATAGGAAGAGGTGCCCACAGGAGTAAGGCCACCCATATTGTGCAGAGATGGAAGCAGTGTGTCTTCTTGCAGCTTGACCCAATCAGATATGGAGGATGGATGAGCGGAGAAGGCCCTAAAGTTGCAACTAGCTACCTTGGCTTCAGCTGCTGAGATGGGGAAGGTAGCAGCAGCAACCCTGGCCCTGGAGGAGAAAATGTTGGCACTGGAGGAAAATAAGATTCTGCTAGCCCATGAGAGGTGCCAGCAAGAACTGGACTTGAAGGCAACAAGAAGTCCAGTGATGAAGGTGGCAGTGAATTGCCTAGGTGAGGTAAATTAGTCCACATCCACAAAGACCCTGTGCCTAGCTGTGTGGTGAGGAAGACATTGGTAAGTATATCGCAACATATGAGGTGTCCCTACGTATGCATAGAGTCCCAGAGGAGGACTGGGACTAGTCTGTGGAAGCATGTGCCCATTCCAGGAAATGACACCTTAATGACTCTTGAAGTAACTGATCAAATGAAGTATGCCCACATGAAGGAAGCCCTTGTTACTAAGTTTGGCTTAACCCCAGAGAAGTATCGCCTGAAGTTCAGGGACAAGCCAGAAATAGTCACACCAGTCATGCGTTGATTTTGCAGATTAGTTAGGCACTGGATGTTTGGGTGAAGGGCAGAAAAGTGAATGATTATGCCAGGCTTTATAGTTAGATGAAGGAACACATGCTGAGTAATTATTTTACAGAGTTGCACCAGCACCTAATTGATTCTAAGCTCAATGTGCCCAGAGAGCTTGGGAAAGAGGCTGACCTCTGGATCAGTACCAGACTGCCCAAAAGGTAGCAGGGAGTGACCCCCAAGTAGGGTGGTTCAGGTCCCGTTCAGCAGAAATAGGGGAGGTCTAGGATAAAACAGAGGAGTTGCCCAAAGGGCCTTAAAAGAGTTTGGAGGGGGAAGGATTCCTATAACCCTTATGAGCACAAGGGGGAGGCTCTGATGAGCGAAAGCCCAGGGCTCCTTTTTCCCCCGATCAGGAGTTATGACTGTTATGAGTCAGGGCACACGTGGGGGGATTCTGTCTGTACCAAAAAAACATCCACAGGTGGGCACTCCATAGGGGTGGACAATGTAGCATTGTGGGAAGGTTTGTCCCCAGTAGGAAAGAATAGAGCCTGCCCTACTGTCCCTCAGTTGGGAGGTGGACTCAGAATGTAAGCTGGTGGTCCTGGAGGGTGGGAGTCGTCACTTTCACCAGATCACACTGAGTGGGGTCCCTGTCACTGCTCTGAGGGATACACGTGCCAGCCAGGCCATGGTGGTGGAAAAGCTGGTTTCCTCAAAGCAGCATCTGCCAGGACAAGAGTGTAGGGTAACTCATGCCCATGGCAGGACTTTTTCTGCCCGAAGGCCCTGTTATCCCTGGAATGGGGGTGGGAAGTGGCCCAGAGGAGGGTCTTTGTCAGTCCCCAGATGCCCATTGACTGCAACTTGGCAATAAGCTTTCACTGGTAAGAAAAGAGCTTGGTGGGTGGCTGCCCAGGGTGGCCCAAAAACACAGATTTCTCGGGGTACTGCTCCCAAACTGAGAGCACGGTGGCCCAGATGAAGAGTATGGTGTAGGAGATACAGGCCATCCACTGTCAGAGGACCAGTGAGTCAGGGGTATCTGCTCTGAGAGATTAGCACTCCAAGATGGATGCTGTTGAAGTCACTTCTGATCTATAGGTGATGCCTGTGCTGTCACAGAGGACAGGAGGCCCACTGACACAGGCAGAGTGGGTCACGCTTGGGGGTGCCTTCAGGGCACATTCAGCAGCGCCTGCAGATTGTCTCCTTTGCTTCCGAGCAGGCAGCAAGGGGGCTCTGTTATTTTACTTTACAGCTGGCCCACAACAAAGGCTGAATATAAGGGGCCATCAGGCCTCCTTTTCTTAGAGTATCCTGGCTGTGAGCTTTCTGCAGCCTCACACCCAGATGCAAATGCAAGGAAGGGGAAACAAAGGCACACAGCTTGTTATCACTTCTCAGGTACTTAAGAGGCATGTTTTTGACTCTGTCCAGTCCCTGTAAATAACAGATATGCATGCACTGTAAGAATATCAGATGTGTTTGTCTCAGTATTTACACAAATAACAGTTTAAATATCACTATTTTGTTTTAGTTCTTTTATAGCGCTACTCACCTCAATGCAGGGTGTCAGAGCGCTTTGCATCACACGTAGACATTATACAATGACAATAAAGCATATGTGTGTAAATCACTGTGCAGGATGTGTTACATAAGACAGTGAGAGTTACAAAGTGTAGGAGTCACGTTCCAGCTCACTGTGCTATATTAGAAGGATTGCAATTTATGAACTGCAAGTAACAAAAGGATCTCGGGGGCAGATTTACAAGCCCCTTGGAACACTTTTACACCCCTGTTGAGTCACTTTTGTGACGCAGCGGCGTCGTAAACAATGCGCCACGTTGCAACACATTTACAATGTGGCGCATCTAGGGAGATGCGTCACGTTGTAAAGCCCTGCATCACATTATACCTGCATCAGGTATAATGTATGCAGGGTGGGAGTTCCCACGCAGGAAAGCCTTGTAAAAGTGACGCAGTGAAATCTACAAGTTTTCACTGCGTCACTTCTACGACGCCACTGCGTCAAAACCTTACGCCTGCTTGAAGCAGGCGTAAGGAGTGACGCAGCACAATAGGAATAGGCATTCCTGAGCATTGCTGAAGTTGTGTCGTGCTTGCAACACAACTCCAGCATTGTGTTACCTTTACGCCAACAGATGCATGACGCATCTGTCAATCCTTGCGCCACGTTGCGCCGCATTGTAAGTGCAACGCATCCATGGTGGCGCAAGGGTTTTTTTGCGTGACGCAATTGAACTGACGCATCTCTGCTAATATGCAGAGATGTGTCAGTTCTTGTAAATCTGCCCCTCTGTGTTAAAAGCAGTAGTAACCCACTTACCTATGTGTAGGAGTTTTTGTGTGGAGTTCCTACATGTGCGGGTGAAACCATGTTTGGCACCCTAGCCTACCTGTGCACGTCCAGTAGTCCAAGGTCAAGGTCTGTTCGCTGTAGGTCAGGAAATACCTTTTAAATGCACCACCAATTCCACTAAACACATGAATGCATTCAATTACTCAGTCTTCAGGGCGGGTTTCTGATATTTTTCCCCATGCTCTTATAGACCCCTCTTGTGACAATCATTTACTCAGATCATAGGCTCTGAATGTGGTCACTGGGGATTGAGGCCCCCCCTCCCTAGCGAGGGTGATGTGGTTACAAACATGTGATTAGAGACCCGGATGTGGTGACAAACGGGCGAGGCAGGAGTGTGTATTGGACTCGCTGAGTGCGCGTGTTCAGACACGGCACGTGATCCTGGATACAGACTCCGAGTGGGGGTGGTGGGTGTGTGTGGGAGGGGGCGATTCCGAGTAGGTGGGTGTGAGGAGGGGTCATTATAATGCGGTTGGCACTACCAACTCACTAAACAGCATCACAGCGCCATCCCGCTGTGGTAATGAACTACCTACCAATGTACTGGGCTGGGACCCCGGGAATGGGTGGTCGTGCGTCACCCCCACCAACGCTCTGGTGCTGGAGCCCACAGCCACATAAATGTACTCACAACTTGTTGAGTGATCTGTGATTGACATCTTCCAATAACGAGTTTCCAATCATTCATTTTTTTGAAAAGTTTCAAATGAATTTATTTCCCCCAAATTGTAAACCGTTTCCTCCGGTAATCGATAACTATTAATATAGGAGCCGTCACGAGCCTTTAGCGCCTCAAAAGAAGCATTGAAATGGAAACATCTCAATGTTTCCATCTTGCACATTTTACCATCTCCACTAATCGTGTCATTACTTCCCACATCTTTTCTAGTTTAAACCAGCATTTGTACGGACCGACTAGTGCAAAAACCACATTTACATGTGGCACCACTGAAAAGGCAAGATTTGCACCAGTCAGTCCATAAAACAAGCATTTGCAATGCAATCGGTCTCGCCTTTGGGACCTTATAAGTGTTTAGCTATGCATCACATTATCTTGGGTGTTGTGCCGCCAGGGATGGAATAGCTATACAATTATTATGCACTAGGTGATACAGGGTGATTTAAAACTACAATTAATATTTAAGAAAAAAAAGTTGTATCCTTTTTTATTTTTGTGAAAAGGTAAAACAGAGATCAGGCTTTTGAAACATCAATGTATAAGTGCTTTTTAGTCTTTTATGCAACTACAATGTATGCTCGCTCAGCTGCCGGATGAGAGGAAACATTCCCATTCTCATCTTTGGCTCTCCATTAAGATGAATGTGAACCTAATGAACTGCAAAATTACCGGTGCAGTTTTATGCAGTGGTCATAGAGCGAGCTAATAAGGTAAACAGAGCTGTTTTTACCTTCCCACCCTATAAGCAAAATAAATACAAAACAAAAAAAAGTTCATCTTGGATCAATGCAGAGAAACTCACATTTTTGCAGTAGTAAGCCATCATACAGATTCAGGCTCATATTGTTTTGTGTAGAGTGGTTTTAAATGTTGAAGAGTGCCTCAGACATTCTTTCAAACAAACAGAAAGAAATGTAATTAATACCACTGGAGTCACAAGATTGTCTTTAACAGAACTGTCCGGTCTCTTCAGCTTCAGAAGCAGTGGAAAGTACCGAGCAGAAAGTTTAACTTCGGTAATAAGACCTCGGCTCTGCCACAAACCCTTAATGCAGTGATTAAGCCAGCCTGGACGTGAAATTTGTCTTTGCTGCTTGTCAGTCGGGGGACTAATGAAGCAATTTCTGGTCCCACACTTAGAGGAACTGGAGCCAATTACGCTCCAGTGTTGTTCCACTGTGTAGTAAGCACTCCAGGCTACCAAAAGTGCTTTAAGAGTAGTTTATTAATACAAATCATAACACCTGGTATATTCCCTGGTATTCCCCTACCTGCCAAGCGGAGTGTGGCAAGCCCTGCTCACTCTGTGATCTATGAAGCTCAACTTTGTCTTGAGGGAAATCTCGCAACCAACAGTTGACGGAGCTAAGCACAGTTAGCAAAGAACAATTGCAAACAAAAACAAGCTGGTGAGGGAGCCAGAGCTGAGGCTCTGCGCCACCGTGTGTGGCGTGCAGACGATAATACTGGTCATGTGGCAACGCAGGGACCAATGAGGGTGCAAGGCTTTATTTACCACCGCTTCTAAAATTAACTGATTTTACTATGCTGTGTTTTTAGGCTTCTGGGGAAAGAATGTGAAATTATGGAATGGGTTGGGGGCGGCTGAAAAGTGTGAGGCGTTACAGTCTTCTAAAATCAAAACTGCACTTAGTAATGACTCGGTTACTTACCGGTAATGTTCATTACTCCGAGTCATAGTCTTCCTCGTCACAGTCACTAAGGAGCACCCCGTGTTCCAGACACAGCATTTACCCATAAATTAAAAAGGTCCTCACCCAATATGGCCGCCTGAGAGGAAGTACCTGTCACCTGGCCTATAAGGGTGGGACCAACACAGGAAACATCCTGAAATACAAAAGCAGAAACTAAAGAAAAGACAATAAATTTGTTCGCCCCCCCAACCACCAAGGGCGGGCGGGAGGGAACATGACTGTGACGAGGAAGACTATGACTCGGAGTAATGAACATTACCGGTAAGTAACCGAGTCATTACCATCCTCGTCCGTCTTCCTCGTCACAGTCACTAAGGAGCGTATACCCAAGTGCCGGACGAACAAAGAAACAGACATCCAGGATGCCAAGGAAAATACAATGCAGACAAGCACAACCAGTGAACAGCCGCAAGGACGGCGGAGCCAAAATCCCCAGAAGAACCACTCCCATCTGCAAAAAAAATGGGAGAAGAAGGCACGTGGGGAGGACCAAGACGCCGAAGCACAAAGTACCAACAAGGAGGCCCCTTGAAAGAAGCCCAGGAGGAAGACACACACTGAGTGGAACGACCCTGAATGACCGGGGGAAGAGAGACCCCCGGAAGCAGGAAGGCCAAAGAGAAGCGGACCGAACCCAACGGGAACAGAGGGCTTCGTAGGACGACGGCCCCGCCGGGCAACCCCAAGGGTGACAAGAAAAAGTCCACCAGGCGAAGGGAGGCCGTATGCCAAGGCAGATCACCAGAGCCCAAGGCAAACCAGGGAACGGAGACGTATCCCCACCCCGAAGAGGGGCAGCCGAGGACATTTAGGAGAAGAAGGTCCGGTTAGGAAGAAGGCCCAGGTAGGCAGGGAAGAAACTCAAGAAGAGGATGACAAGCAAACGTTAAGCACCCCAACGTCGCCCAAACGGAATGGACCAGAATGCAAAGCATGAAGGACCAAAGGAAGATCCCCAGGGGGGAACAGGCGAAGCAACGACAGGCCGTCGCAGGAAAAAACTGCGCAGAAGGCAAGAAGCCAAGGACTCAAGGGAGACGAGAGAGGACCCCCGGATAGCCGTAATGGCGGACCACCGGCAGCGGAGAGCAGAGAAGCACAAACCGCTCCGAGGGAACTCAAGCACAGAACCCTCCCACAGGCAACAGGGAGAAACCCAGCGAAGTAGAAAACCGCCAGTGACGGCCGCAGACCCCAAGGGTACAGCACATCCGAAAATACTGGGAAGAACATGTACCACAATGTGAAACTTCGAAAGCAGTGGCAGGAATTGAACCCTAGTGCAGTGGGAGCCAGAGCTACCAGAGACACAAGATGCACCATAGAGCTACAGCTCCTTGGTTGTAACATTGCCTTAACTATTGACTGGGAACTACAAACCAGGGAAACACCAGAACATGAACACATAATCTGTGGAAGAAGGACTGTGACCTTAAACACTAGGCCACAGCATCACCGCCATCAACTTTCAAACCCCCAACGCCAACCGGCGGAGCGCCAGACGAAACAGGAGAGGAAAGCGGAGCGGAGAAGGGGACAGCGGGAACCACCACAGAGGAGCAACCGCCAGGAAGGAGGAGGGGACACCAAAGCCGGCGAGGCACCAAAGCACCAACACCCCACGCAAGGAAGAAGGGCGGAAACCATGGCAGAAGAGCAACCTGAGGGGATGCAAGAGAACCAACCAGGGCCACCTGAATCACCCTGCCAGGACCCTGAAGAGAAACCGAAGAAGGAGAAGGTGAGCCAGCCGAACCGCACGCCCATCCACCCTCCCCGGCAAAGAAAGAGCATCCGCACAAGACCCAACCGCGCCGAATCAAAAGAGGAGAGCGAGCGCCCCCCAAAAGGAGAAGTAGGCACGGGTCACATGAAGACCGGTCGGACCTGAACTCCACACGTCGTCAGGAGATGGTCAAAGTGCACAGGAGAAGCGAATACAGCAGCCAGCACCACCCAAGACGAGGACACCCAGCGAATCGCGGGGAACCAAGAACCCTGATACATGAGAAGGGAGTAGACGTCCAGGCCAAGCCACATCAACGCCACAACCACCAGGACAAAAGGAAGACGAGGAAGAATCAACCATTCGACAGGGAAGGATGTAGCATTGGCAGGATCTGAACCAGTGTCCTGCGAGAGCCGATGCCACCAGAGGCACAAGACTTACCAATGAGCAAAAACCCCTTGGAGAACCAAGCACCCCAGGAGCATGCATGAGACCCCCCAGGGGAGCCAAGGCCGAAGGAAACACCTGAGGGACAGAGGGCAACCCAAAGGGGAGGATACAAAAAGGAGGAGCTGACCCAGGGCAAGAACCGCAACAACTCTGAAAGAGAGTGTTCACAGGTAGCCCACAGCACCAGGTATATCCTGGCGGGCACTCATCCAGGAACAAACAGGTCCGACCATGCAGACCTCCGAGAACAGACGAGAGCAGGTGTTTACAGGGTCGTACGGCAGTAGGCACCAAAGGGCCAAGGAGCCAGAAGGGCCCCAGAGGAAACAAGAGGCAGGAGCCGCTGCAACACACCAACTTGTCCGGAAGCATATAAAAGACCACGGCCAAGAGACCCAAGAAAGGGCAGAGACCCCTGACAGGCCCGAAACCCTGAAATATAGAGTGCAGCAACCCAGACCCAACACCGGCCCGGGAACCATCTACCACCAGGCGAAGGACGCAGGAGCCGGAGAAGGCGTGAGAACCAATCCGGCTGCCCACCGTGAGAGAGGCAGGATGTGGCAGAGGCATCGGGAAGGGCAGCACCAGAAGGCAGAAGCCAGGAGACGGCATAGAAGGGGCGCCACTGCCACAACCCCACCCCCGAAAGGGCTGGGAGGAACCCCGCACAAGACGGGGGATGACCAAAGGCACGCCCGCATGAGCCTGTGACACCAGATGCTCAAGATGAACCAACGAGTAAGAGCTCCGAGGGGCCAAGGGCCCGTCAAACAGAACATGTGTATGTGCAAAGCGCACGTATCACCCAAGGGTCTCAAGGCGCTGAATAACAGATGTATATTGTTACCCAACTCAATGGAACTCATTTTATCGACCTCAGATGGAAGAAAGGCTGAGTGGACCCGCCGGGATTAGAACCTGTGACCATGAGGTCGAACACAGGTCCCTACAGTGGATGCATTTCCACACCGTCACCAGACCCGGCTCCATACAGAGAGAGAGGTAATCCGAATCCGTGATCAGGACCAAAGGGACTCGCAGTAGTGAAGACACCACCACTGAAGCACCAGGGAGCGAACACAAAACCAAGGGGAAGAGTCAGAGACCATAACCACAAGGCCACGGTGACACAACGAGGCAAAGCATGCTGTGAAACATGCGACTTAAAGCACTGCATGAACATGTACCACCATGGGGCACTTTGAATTGTAACCGCATGACACAATTACATGAAAAACAGCTTACAAGGAGCGTAAAGACACCCCGTCCGGGGAACGCGCACTGCACAAAGTGACAAGCAAGGCAGAATGTCCGGTGATTACTAATTCCACCACAGAACCCGAACTATGGAGACACCAGGATTTGAACACATAGCCCGTGTAGTAAGAGACAGAGACCGTACATGCAAAACGTAGCAACGGGGAGTGTAAGTGTCTAGCCCAGAATCACAGGATGATGATGATGTTGCCGAGACTCGAACCCGGTTCACCAGGGGGAGGACAATCGCCCTAGCCGTTAGGCGGAATCCACTCCCCTTACTGGCAGGAAGCGAACCCTTGCCCCGCGAGAAACCTTCACCACAATGGGAAACATAGGCAGGTGACAAGCTGTATGGGAGCAAAACCGGCAATGGCTTGGCACGCAAGTATGCGGTACCAACACCGGGCCAGATCGCCGTTGATACCGACGCAAGCTTCTGTGTGTGCAGGGCTCGGGGTGTAGCCCGACACTCGACGGATCCGGTTCCGATGAGGGAAAAGAACCCTGGGAGGTGCCGCCATTACCCCACGATCACCATTCGTGAGACAGGACAGAGGCAGCGAAAGAGAAGGGCATGTGGGAGGGCAAGCCTGCTCACCACAATCCACAGGACACGAGCCGAGGAGCCGGAGCCCAGCCCCCGCTCCAAGCAGTACAGCCGCCTGCGGGGGAACCAACAAGACGCCCAGCATAGGCAGGCGCCTACATTCTGGCTGCAACAGATAAAGAGCCCCTCACCACTGGGAGGCAACAAGGGGGTCGCACATGAGTGTGCAGCCGAGACTCGAACCGGGAGTCCCAATACCCGATCGGCAGTTCCGACACCGGAAACAAGGGCACCGAAGTGAAATGGCAAAGAACCACTCAAATGAGCACGGCCCAGCGCAAGTACCGCTGAAGTACTGCGCACACCACAGGAGCCCAAACCGTATCAGCCTCCAAGAGGCAGTAAAACAAAAACGCACCTAATCGCTCAAGCGTAGGAGCGTTAAAAGCACTGCATGTAGGCGGAAAACGCCACCAACCCAGCACCGCCGTACCCCAGACGCTCTGCGCGGAAGCGGCAGTGCAAATGCATTAAAAGATGCCGGGCAAAGTGGACAGGCAGCCGCCCCCATCGCTCAGCGCGGGAGCGACGCCAAACAAAACCGCCGCCCCAATTCAAACATACAGTTATACAAAAATAGGGGAGCGGCGGCTGTAAGCAAACAGGGACGCTAGAGCAGACCCCGGAAAAACAGTAAATCATACATTACCGGATAAACGATTACCGTCCTCATTCAGATGATGGGTGTTCTGTAGGAACACAGAGAAAACAAGCGCGGTCCTGAAAGTGAAAGAGGACCGCACTGGAGCCGGAGCATGGGGATCTCTTGTCTTTATGGGGCCATGTGTTTCTAACACATGGCCCCATAAAGATAAGAAACTGCTTTGCGACAGACGCAAAGCAGGCCACCGAGTCCGGCTCGGAGGCCAAAGGGCGTCCACCAAAAACCCTAATTTCCAATGGCAGGCCTCCGTTTACCATAAACGGTGACCCCAGCCAATGGAAATAAGGGGCGGGGCTTAAAGCCCTTTTCTAAAACTACTCATTAACAATAAATCTCGCCGAGCGAGCTGCGCATGTGCGCAGCAACGCTAGGCGAGACGTAAAAAAGGCTGAATTGCAGTTGTGCAAACGTGGCCGATTCAAATGTTGGTACAAAGATGCACCGGCCGTGTGCAGTTTATGTAACCTCTGTCGGTGTCCTTGCCAAACACATATGTGGATGATGCCACCGAGGGAGCAAAAGGATGAGAGAGGCATGAGCCATCCTTTGTGCACAACCACAAGCGATGTGGTGAAGTAGGCCATGTGACGCATCACCCCGAGCAGATAACACGAGGAGGGTGATTTTTATTACAGATTCTCCACACTGAAGCGTCCCAATTACGCGAAAACATGTTGTGGATAGATACTGTTGTGCGGGCTCGAGTCTGACCATGGTAACAGGCTGATTCGGGTTAAGCAAAGCCAGGTCGGGCCTTGGTCAGCCAGTGCGGTGAGGCCACCTGGGCCATGTTCATTCTCGCCTCTTCAGGGGCGAAGTTTCGGTGGGGGTGTTTGAGGTGTTACACCCCCCCCAAATATATGTATTTTTTAATAAATAGTTGGGTACAGGAGCTTGTTGTCTGGTATGGTAAGGTGTCTCTCGGATTTCACATTTTTAAATACTCACCCAGGCAAAACCACACACTCTCTTTACATAATACTGAGGCAGATTTACTAACATTTAAAGTGACGCAAACCAGCACAAAAGGTTTTTTTTCCTAATTTATTTTCAGTGCAAAACTCGTTTGGTGCTGGAAAGTACCCTGAAAGCAGGGACGGTGCCTCCATGTGGATGGAGGAGTGTCGCCACATTGCTTTCTCGCAGTGCGAGCAGCAGAAACACAAAATGGTATCATGAATACAATTTTATGTTTCTGCTTCTCGTACTGCGAGAAAGCAGAAGGGTGTGGTTGGGGGCGGGCGGGTGGGCAGTCCTGCTGCAGGGCAGGGGAGGAGTGGCTTGCCCACTGTTGTGGGCGCTGACTGTTTGATCGGCCCCAGGGTCTACCGAACCAGTCATAAGCACTCTCCATTTTCTCCATGTAGGCTGCATGCAGCCTGCATGGAGAAAACGGCCTCCCCATAGACGCCTGTGTGGTCGGCGTCCCAGCCAATGACAGCGCTGCCATTGTAGCGTTGTGATTGGTTTAGGGGAGGAGAGGGAGGCTGCCTGCTTCCTGAGACTCGGAGGGACGCGACGCGGGACCGGACCAGGCAGGCAAAGGTAAGTGTTCATTTTTTTTTTATTGACCCCCCCGCGTGACCCCCCACTCCACCACCCGCGAGTGATGCCAGCCGCGACTGCCTGAAAGTAACGCAAAGCAGCGCGAAGCAGCACACATGTGAAGCAGAAAAAGTTTTAAAGTGTGTCTACGTATAGTATTTTGTACTAGAAGGATACCCTTCCAGTACAAAACCCATGTTAGACTCAGGCACTATGGCACTAAAGTGTGTGCTAAGTATCCCCCCACAATCCACACTCCTTTCCCTTTCACTGGCCCTTAAGGTCCCCCTTATGCGCTGCTTCTCATATAATGATTGACATTAAATGCCAGCGTGATTGTCAGAAAATCGGAAGCTCAACCCCCCTCCTCCCCTCCAGTCTTACTGACCAAGCTACGCTCCTGCTCTTCTGGCAGGCAGCATACTATAAAATAGACTGGAAGATATTCAGCCGAATTCTGAGTAAATGGTGAATTTTCTCTGCTATTTCCCCGGCTACCCGATAACGCTTTCTCCTTGCTGTTCTGTTTTTACCAATGACGCATGGCCTATTTAAACATCAGTTCCACCTTTCCTACTTTGCACTTATTTATTAGAATATGTTTGCTTTCCGTAAGTGAAAACCGAGGGTGACAGGAAGTGCAGACTGCAAATGTATTGGTTATTTATTCTTTTACTTTGGAGTATTTCCATACTGCTTCCAGCCGCTTCAGAGCACTTTCATGGGATGGGTGAGGGAAAGGGATGGATGGAGTAGCAGGGATTGACTAGGAGCAGTCAAGTAAATTTATATTGTTACTGGTCCACTGGGCTAGTGTGCCAGAGATTTTATAAAACTGCCCAAGCAGGCAGTGCTTTCTGCTAAGGTGATCTTGCTTTGAATCTCTTGCTCAAGGACATGGGTAAAACAGAAAAAACATTGTTTGTTCTGAAACAGACTTAAGACCTGTTTTTTTCTAAGCCGTCAAAAGGTAATAATGCTTGCAATAGTCTAAATCACTGACAACCTCAAAAGCAGCGTTCCAATCTATCATATTCACTTACTGTCCATTGTAGACAGAGACCCACCTTATGCAAATCAGTTCTGACCCTGCTTCGCGGGGAAACAGTCCACCATGAACTGCCAGACGAGGCCCCCTCCAGAAAGCAACCCAGGCTGGTTTGGTCTCGTCAGTGAGGTATAGCGTGAGTCCTGTAGCACAATGAGCAAGGGACCCACATCTGAGCAAAGCCTTTGCCACGTAGGTTGTTGTATCACACACACAAAAGGTGAGGGGAGGATGCTTGCAAATAGTCCAAGCCACTGGCAATCACTCTAGATAGCATTTCAACTCACCGTTTTTCACCCACTGTTCTCTTTCACCCAACCATGTCTACACAAAACCCTTTGGAATGATGTGTGCTAGATAAGAGCATATAACATATACATCCATTTACAGTAGATGAGACACAGGGCCATTTGGTTAATGGAGGCCAATCTTAGTCACCTAGTTATCATGTAGTTTCAGTGCATCCCGTTGTAGTAGTCACACATGTTGGAAAGCGGGCGCTCTTTGACCAGTGGTCAGAGCAGTGTCTTAAATGTATGTCTGAAATGCTTGGCTCATCTCAGTCAGAGGATGAAGCAAGCTGAATGCCTCTCGGCTCTTTTAAGTTCAAATAAGGTCTTTCCAGAGAGCCCACTGAATATATTGCTGGAGCAGTCAAGGTGTGGCATCACCACAGCTCAGGTTGACGTGTCCTTGTGAGCAAGGAACTATGTCATGTAGAGGTCAAAGTGGTATGAGATTTTCTTGATGAGCATTTTACTTAAGGTGTGAAGGACATACCAGCTTTTAGGAAGATCAAATATTTCTCACTCAAAAAAGTTTCAGAATTAAAAAAATAAAAATAAAAATAGAAAAAAGGTTCTTAAATTATTGGTTCAAAAACAGGAAAAAAAATTCTGTTGTTTGTTAAGTCAGTCTCTAATAGTTAAAGTTTGTTATTATGGACTTGGGTTCAGAAGTAATAACAAACAAATTATTTGCCTTCAATAACACTCTTTCTTTTTATTTATTTATTTATTTATTTTTGTACAGATAAACAGTTGCAATAGCTGTAACAGGGTTAGCATAGGATGAGCTCACAAGCCGTCAAGGAGCTGCTTTTTGGCCAGCGCATAGCACATTATTATGCAGAGTGCGATCCAGCGCAGGTTTGGCCCTTTTCTGCACAGCCTTGTCTTTCTTTGTTCCAGTTAACCGGGTAAAGAGATGACCATCCACTCAGTACTCTTTGGTACGATCAATGTAGAAGATAAGAGCCATTTTTGGATCCAACCGTTGAAGTCTCTCCTCCGCTTTAATGGAGTGAGGTGGAGCAAAGGACGCTGGAAAGGTGATGTTCTGACAAGCAAGAAAGGGAGTCACACCTTCGGAAGGAAGGAGGATCAAGTACGCAAAGCCAGTTTGTCAGAGTAGAACATGGTGTATGGCAGGTTAACAGAAAGGGCCTGCAATTCACTGCCCCAAAGCACCAATGTTATAGCAACAAGAAACACTGGCTTGAGGGTAAGGCACCCGAAAGAACAACTGTGGAGGGGCTCAAAAGGCGAGCACATGAGGAATAGGAGTACCAAATTTAAGTTCCATTGGGGCATAACAAAAGGGGAAAGGGAAAACAAATGTAACCCTTTGAGGAAAGCCATCACAACATGTGATTTAAATAACAATTGCTGGTCTGGCAACCATAAGAAGACTGATAGAGCTGACAGGTGCCCTTTAATAGTGTGAAGAAAGGGCTTGCTGGGCGGGGGAATAGCACAAACATCATAACTTTGGACAGTTTGCCATGGAGTGGGTCGTTCTGTGTAGCAAGGCACCAGGCCACAAACTTATCCCAAAGGTAGGCGTATACAAATTTGGTTGATGGATGCCTGGCTGCCAAGATGGCATTCAAGACTTCGGGAGGAAGTTCAAAAGCACTCAACTGTTGATGCTCAGTCTCCAAGCATGAAGGTGTAGGATGCCCAGGCTTGGGTGCAAAATCCTACCCTGCTGCATGACGAGCTCCTCCTGAAGATTCAACCTGATCAGAGGACAAATGCTCATGCCCTGGACTTTGGGATACCATTCTCTCCATGCCCAATCCAGAGCCACTAGGATGAGTTGGGCTCAATCGTTACTGATCTTTTCAGAACTCCAGGTAGGAGAGGTATCAGTGGGAAGGAATACAGGACTTCCAAGTTCCACTGTACACAGAATGCGTCTCCGACCAAGAGACGTCTTGGAAACGGCAAAGTGCTGAGTTTTCGTTGGTGGCGAAAATATCGAGTCGTGGCTCTCCTCATGCCATCCGCCACCTCGAGATGTAACTGCCTTTCATGATAAGCAAGGCGTCAACGATGGAAACAAACCCTTCCTCTTACAACAGGCACTATTTCTAACCAATAAGCTTTCTTCAGGGCCCTCAAAACTTATCTTTTATGTTGGCTCTTTTCTTTTGCCAATGTCAATTCACTCTACAATTAGCACCATTAAGCCAGCAGGTGTTTAGTGTGCTTTAGAAAATATTCTTTATCATCCTTAATCATCACCATAATAATCATCAAGCTCATGAACAGGACAGGTGCAAATGAAAGGTTTCATTTACCTACCATCAACTTGTTTAACTGCTAAGCCCCTCCCATCCCTGTGTTCTTGATGGCCACACTTGCCCCACCTCCTAAACACAATTGCACATTTTTAAAATATGAATCTACTTTTGGGGTCCTTTATCTATCGTCAGTGATATAGAGTGGAGAAAATCTGGGTGGGTCTAGGTGCACAAGAAGCTATGAAGCAGTGGGATTAGACATCCCTTACAACTTTAAGATAATTAGGACCTTATTTAGAGTATCACGTCCACCGTATTACAAGTGCCAGAGGCTACAATGCTCTTGTAATATGGCAGGCGGGATATCCGCCGGGTTCGTGACAGAGTATCCCATTCGCCAAAATCTAAAGAAGGCCTTAAGTTTTCTACGCAAGCCTGTTCTGCTGTTTCACTGCTGTGGATTTTTTTTAACTGCTGAGATGTCTACCTCTCTTTCAATAATTAAATGATTCGCAGTTTTAGGCTTTTTTCAGTCAGGCTTTTAAATGTATTATGAAAATTCAGCCTTCTTAGGCTGTGTGCGACAGTGTTTAAATCCACTAGTGGAGCAAGACAAAAATATGCCATGCTGGATTTCCCACTCTCAAATTCCATCACCAACCAGCACTGTTGCAGCCCACTTTCAAAGTTCCATCAGCAGCCAGCACTGTTGCAGGTAGTGAACACCAGATTGATTTCTCACTTAGAAGATGACCATGGCATTCTTTGTGCATGTTGTTGCTATTCTGGGTTTCACCTCTGGGAGGAAGCCTTTCAGTGTTAGGAAGAGTATCTTTGCTTCAGCACATTTATGTGGCAGGACAATTCTGTGGTGTGCCCAAAGGCTCTGATGGAAAGCTACCTACAATGAGCCTCCCACGATTCTAGAAAGAGCTGACAAAAGTTGCATCTCGCCACTAGGTTGGGGTACCCACCATCGAAAGGATGGAACTACGAATAAAAGGGCTGGAACATGGTTAAAGTGAATGATCTATACAAAAAATGCAACTCTAGCAGGACAAATATATCTGTGGTGCTTAGTCAACAAAAAACATGAATTAATATTGGACTAAACGTTTCTTTTACCAATGCTGGTGAAGTTTCTTGAATTTGAGCTTGAGGGAAAATGGGAATGCTTGACCTCTTGTGAGGCCACAGGAAGGGCTCTTGTGAGGCCACAGGAAGGGCTTGCTCCTCACCCAGAAGTGCTTCCTCTTAGATTGCGCATCAAAGTCTAAAGAAGAACTGCCTGGGGGGTTGTATGTGTAATTGCCAAAAATCAAATGTTTCAGTAAGAATGGCATTCACCAAGTCGTGGAAAGCAAACTGGTGAATGTCCTTGTTGGCAAAAATTCTGAAATGTAGCTTCTTTTTCCCCAATTGTTTTTGATTTTGCCACCACTCCTGAACTATCTTCTCTTTTTTAAAGAAGTTCCTCCCCCATACATCCACCCGCCTCTTCCTGCTTCTGCATTGTTTAACCCCCTTCCTCTACTTAACTCACCACAGCCTTCCTCTCTAGAGTGTCCTTTTTTTAGGTCGTGGCTACCAGACAGTGCAGCTATCTGGTTGCAAAAAGACAGATTGTGGGCTTACCAAGAACACAGAGGAGCTTGCAGCCTGCCCATTGCTTACCATTCATTGACTTTATCGTCACTCTCATATTCCGGCTTCTTATTCGATGGCTTGCCTAGTCCATCTTCCGTCTGTCCCTCCCCTGGGGCAAATCCAATTTACTTGTGTCCTTCTACTGCTCACTTTTAGGGAACTACTTTTTTCTTCTGTCTGAAGCACTCCCCAATTGTGCATCCTTTTTCCAGCTGTCTCCCTACTGTGCTTCTCTTCCCCTCCGCACTTTGCGTTGTTCTCTTTCACCTGAGTTGTTATCCCCACCCCCTTCGTGATGCACTCCCCCTCGTGTGCTTCTCCCCCTCTGTTGCTCTCTCACCCACGTGCTTCTTGCCCCCAGCTCCATGTTGCTCTCTCTCTCTCGCCCATTTGCTTTTCACTCCCACACTCCTCGTTGCTCTCTCTCACCCGTTTGCATTTCTCCACCACACCTCCTTGCTCAGCGTCTTCCTTCCCTCCCTCCCCCTACACCCTAGTGTTGCTTAGTTCTGCCTCACTCAACCCTATGTTGCTTCTCTCCAACCCGCTTTAAAAAAAAAAATTCTTTCACACATTTTTGTATTTTTATTTACAGATCCAACGCAGACCGGTAAATAAAAGCAAAAAAATAGTGCTGCTTCATTTCGTAGAAAACATTCTGGGCGAGTAAGTCATAGGCTTTCTTTTATTCTTCTTTAACCGTGCTGCACAACATTTGGGATGCTGTCCAGTATCTATGAGAAACATTGGCAAAGCCAATAGGTACCAAATGCGAGACCAATGTTTTTTTTTTCTTTTTTAGCTTAAACATTTAATCACCCCAGTCCATCCCCGCCCCAGACATGCCAGTGAGGCCCTTGCCTTTCCTCGCCACTTGATTTAGTTTGTGCCCCCCAGAGACCAATCACCTTTTCCCTTTCCTCTTTTTTTTTTAATGTATTTAAGTTATCTTCTTTTTCGGTTTCATCTTCTGTCCCTCCATTCCTTTTTCCCTCTTTTTACTTTCCAGGTCACAGTAGACATAGAAAATAGACTGCACCCATATTTTCTTTGTTCCTTTACCCACTCCCTTAAAAAAAATAAAAAAGACTCTTACGGTTCCTAATATTTAGGAATTGTACAGTTTTTGTATATACCGAATTTGAGATTCCAAATGGGCTCTGGTATATTGTGGAAAAAGGGCTTTTCTGACTTTGACAGTTTCTAAAAATTGCAGTACATCCGTCTCATTTAATCTTTTTGAAAATTTATCAAAATGAGATAGTACCGTCTGCTGAAGGCTTGGAGTGAAAGAATCCTCTGCCCTTGAAATACTGAAAACAAAAAACTTTTCTGCATCTGTAAGGAGGACGACTTGGATAGTGCTATGCCTGTGCCCATTTTGTACTGCTGAAGGATTTCATTGGTGGTCAGTCTGAACATGGTCTTCACATCAGGAGGTTGACAACTTTTCCTGGGTCTGAGGATTTTAACCAGGCATGGCAGGCCATAGACTGGAGCAGATGTACCTGGTGGTAGAGGTCCAAGGCCATTAGTTGTTTGAATGTAGCTGTTTTTCTTGCCTAGTTTAAGCATGGGTATGTAATCTTTCTGGGAACTAGAAGTATCCCTTAACAAATCTGTGCTACAGGTGTTCTCGTTACTGGCCGTGATGATGCTGGCCTGTCAGACAGCCAACGGATGTGTAAATATTTCCTCTTTAGATTTTCAAGACATTTGGCTTTCATGTTCATGTTGGAGGGCAAATCTTGTTGGCTATGGGAAGCAGCTACCACCACAACTGTCTCTAGGAACCTCCCTCTCTGTCAAAGACTAGGCTGTCTTAGAGAGTGCAATACTTAGAGATAAATGTCTCCAAGTGTGGCCTCCTCCAAGTCACCTGGGCCTACATGAGGACTTGAAGCTTGATGGCTACAGCAGGCTTTATTGGTAAAGTGAAAAATGTCACTAGACTAGACCCTCAATCTCTATGAGAGATACAAGACCTCAATGGATAGTGCTCCCTGGGCTATGGACAGCACATAGTGCTAGCACCTAATTGAATGCATGTCCTCATCACCTAGCGAACTGGTGTCAGGGTTTGCATCAGCGCCAGGATTGGCACTGGTGCCTCTACATGGTTTTTGGGTGCCAGGAGCTGGACTGTTGCTGACAAGAAAGGATTCGAGCACCCTCTGCATCTTTCAGCTTTGCATTAAAATCATTCAGGAATGGTGGCAGTGGCAGGGTCGCTAAGGCCTCTGTGGACTGACATTGCAGGGCTTTGGCCAGCATTAACTATTTAAAAGCTTCTTTGAGTGCAGGTCCCTTGTGTTTTTGGGTACTTTTGTCAGGATCAGTGTCCGGCACCCATGTTCATCAGCTCAGGTGGATACATCTCCCAGGAGAGATAGCCAGCTCCGAAGCATTGGAAGAGGCTGGGATCCGCTGCCGGAACGGAACCAGAAGCACTAGAACAGACAAGGGCACCAATGCATGTGGATAGACCTTAGGTACCTGTGGCTGCACCGTGGTCACCGAAAACCTGCGAAGGAAGACGACCAAGAGCCTCCCTCAGCCTCTTAACTAGGAAAGTGCTTGAACACAGGATGGAAGAGAACATGGAGGCAAAGCCTTCGTTTGGATCCATAGGGGCCTCAGCGGGATGTGGCCAGAGTATTCAGCTCCTACTGATGCAGCTGATAACTTGAGACTAACTTGCCTCCAATGGAACCCACCTTCTCCGTGAGGGGTACAGTCATGGAGGACCTGCAAGCTTTTGAGCCCTGAGGAGGCAGACTGTCGGTTTCACCTGGGAGCCATGGAGTTGGTGGCAATGATAAAAAAAAGAACCTGAAACTGTCATTTTAGCAAGCAGCCTGGAGCATGTTACTGTTCCTCACTGGTGCAGGAGGGAAGTTGTTTATGCAAGTACTCTTTGTACAAGTGCACCTCCGGTGTCTCAGCGAAATCTCAATAATTTTGCTGTGTTTGTCTGAGTTAATGGGCAGATTCAGAAGGGCCGGCTGCTTCTCGTGCAGTTCCTTGGGTTGACACAGGTAGGATGCTACAGGGGGAAAATGATCTTACATTGGGTACCTTCATGTTTTTTTGGGTTACTCACACCACAGGTCTATGGCCAGGGAGGGCGACCTCTAAATGGGAGGGTGCCTAGGAAGAGTGTCTTGCTACCTCACCAGCAGGAAGGTCACGCAGGAAGTGCCCTATGGCTGAGAGCATATTCTCACCAGTTCATTCTTGCCCAATCAATGAGCTCTAATGTGTCCTGTGTGGCACACCTTTGCACAGCATGAAGGACAGGCCATTGCAGATGGACGTCCTACTGACGGTAGCACACAATGCGCATGCGTGCACTGGATAACTCATAACGCAGAAGGAGCAGTGGGAGAGGGGATGCAGATAAGCTGCTGAAAGTGAAAACAATAGATGATAAAGCACACATAGCTGAAAATCAGTGCTTTCAAACACAAGCTATCTGATCTGAAGGAAGAAGACCATGAAAAACAAAAAGAAAAAGGAATGAAAAGAGAAACGTGTTTCTATCAACAGCCTGCGGCAGGAAAAAAGGTAATTGGCACGAGCACGTGGGATGTGGGTCTGCATTGTATACCGCACATTCAGGTATGCATCACCGGCACCCAAAGCTCTGAATTAAAGAGCTTTGGATCAGTTTCTTGCAACACTTTTTTAAAAGATATTTTTATTGAATTTTATTTTAGTCGTACATCGCATATAGATGCTCTGGGGCAAACCATGGTTGTGAGCTATCACAGAAAGCAAGCCAATCATTAGAAGTTGTCAATGCAATGGGCTACATATATGCACAAAAAGGTAAACTACAAAAACAAACACAACAAATCGTGCAAGAAAGTACAAAATTCCCAGTTGAACATACGTAGCCATTTAAAATTCAGAGTATCATTTATGCTCGGGTAAACGTAACAGGAGAAAGAGAAATCTATTAATGATCACAGGAGAGTAGGTCGATCCAACTGCAGTGTGAATCGGGGATATGGAGAAGCTGCACCCTTCGTTGCAACAATTGGCCATCCCCTAAAATGACTATACAGACCTATCAGTAAAACTAGCCACCTCCTCCAGCCATTGGTCTGCGTAAGGTTTCCTGCGCATGCCCCTATACGCTTCCAATCGCAGGGCTGCCCCCTTCGCTAGTGCCCAGTGCTCCATCCAGGAATCTGTTGCCAGCCATCCTCGATGCCCGTCTGCCCTATCGACCAAGCAAGGAAATATCTACAGTATTGAGCAAGTGCCTACTCCTGGTTCTCGCCAATTTGGATGCAACCCAAAGCCAAAAACAAGCACTGGGCAGCTCCAAACCAGGAGGGTGAAGTCTGCAACCACAAGGGCACCCGTGGGGAAGCTCATGTTGTGGAATGGAGTATATGATTAACCTCTGAGGCATAAGATAGGTAGTATGCAGGTAGTTGAATTTAAAGCGGGTATTTCTGGAGATGGTATAAGTGCGTTAAAGGGTCCCCTGCCATTCGTTCCCCTGGAATTGTCTCACTATTTTGTTCTCTGGGCTGACAAACTATTTGAAACCATAAATATCATTGTATATAAAGCCAAGAAATCAGTCGGCGGCCACTGCCAAAGGTTAGTATAATCCACAATAGGTCATGTGTCAGAGGTTCCAGGTCAAATTCTCCCAGAAACTGACATACATTAGCACCCCCAAAACCAAGAATTGAGTGCCTGGGACTCCATTTTCCTCAGTCATGTTCTCCAAGCTCTGTAACGTCCCTCCAAATAGCCGTCTCCCCCCCACCCCCACCACCCCAGATGACAATCTCAACAGTTCTCCATTATCTCAACTGGGGGCTGTGAGCTGCCGTCCCTTGAAATGGGTAATCCTATCAGAGGCAACGCTGGAGAATACAAGTCATTGCGTCTGGTTGTTTTATCTGCACACTTCCACCACCGAAGAGCTATGGTGAGAAACTTCGGCCTCCAGGTAGGATTTAGTTTTGCCCCCAACAGCAGCGCCAGAAGGGCTCCCTCCCCATGCTACTCTCTGAACTCCCCTAATTGTGCAAGGTTAACCCCAGCGATTCATCTATCAGCTATTGCGACTGCGCCACCAGATAGTATATCTCATAGTCTGGGATTCCAAGACCTCCACTGCGCGTCGCCGCTGGAGTAGACATAGAGAAACACAATTGTGTCTTCCATCCCAAATCAACTCCAAAAGTGAAACGTTCTGGGATCAGAACCAACTCTGCGGGATCCAAACTGATAGGATAACAAAATAATAGAGATTCGAGGCAAAATGACGATTTTTGA
The DNA here is from genome assembly GCA_963921515.1 of Calotriton arnoldi. Classification (NCBI taxonomy): domain Eukaryota; kingdom Metazoa; phylum Chordata; class Amphibia; order Caudata; family Salamandridae; genus Calotriton; species Calotriton arnoldi. The sequence goes on from CAWUFW010004848.1 coordinate 1,394,959, forward strand.
TAGGGTTATTCTAGTCATAATGGGGAGTTATTGAGTCTGCCAATAAGCCATGTTACCCTTCAGGGTACAAAGAGTGGTTCCCAAGTTCCCTTTCATTAGAGTGATAAACCCAGACTCCCAGGTACTCTAGGCTCCCATTGGATTCCCAAACACAGATGAGGACACTGGGAAATGCACGTCTTCCTCCAATTGGTGCACAGCCCGGATACTCCTCCAGGTCGTCTATAAGTTTCATGCTCAATGGAACCCCCAATTGGGCCTCTCATCGATATAAAAGCATATCATCAGCATAGCATGAGGTAACATTCTCCTTATCTCCTAGCGGGATGCCTTTACCCTACCACTCTTTGTCGAGAATACTAGCAAATGGCTCAACCGTCAAGGCCAACAGCTTCAGTGAAAGACGACAACCTTGCCTAGTCCCTCGAAAGATTGTAAATGGATCTGCTGTGCAGTGACCCGTGCAGAGACTTGCTTGTGCATTCGAAAATAGCAAGGTGACCCATTTACTCCATCCCTCACCCAGGTTCATCCTATGTATGACTGCCCTCAGGTACCCCCATTGCAGGGTGTCAGATGCCTTCTGAATATCAACAGATAATACCAGCGCTACAGAGTAACAAGTTAGTGACGTTTTATCAACGATTCTGTACAATCGTCCGATTTTATAGGCAGCATTGTAATGAGGAATAAAACCATTTTGGTCCTCGTGCACCAGAGTGTGTAGGTGGGGCTGCAGCAGGTTAGGCAGCACCTTACTAAATAATGCTATAGTCTAGATTTAACATGAAAAGCTGCTAGGCGGATGCTACATCCAATGAAGCGACAGACAGTTTTTGTACAAAGAATATTAAAGCTTCCCTGGTAGTATCGGGCAAGGATCCACATTTCAGTGCTTCCACATGGATTTCTGCCAATCATGCCACCAAAAGAGACATGTGTGTCTGATAGAATTCTACCGGCAAGACGTTCGAGCCAGGCGATTAACCCCACGCTAGCCCCTTGAGCACTTCTCTAATTTTGGGCTCGGTTATCGGTCCTTCCAAGGCATCGCTGTCTTTTGACAGTTAGCTGTGGGAGCATTGCCCTATCCAGGAAGGTTTCAATGACAACCTCTGTATTGGGTCATGTTCTCCATATAATTCCTGATAGTGTTGCGTAAATACCCTTTGAATATCTTGTTGGGTATGAACAGTTCCACAGGATGAATAAAAAATCTGGGTAATAGGGTGCCCCTATCCTCAGGTTGTATCAAACAAAGTAATCATTCGCTCAGCCCCCTTCAGGATGGGAGGACACCAGATACTCTCATCTATTAGAGAAGCATAATCTTTCAACCGTGTTTGCATGTTTCTTGTGCTTTTCCTGTAATCTGGGTCATACATGAGGGTTCCACAAGATCTCCCCCTCCAATTGTCATATATTGTCTTTTAGTTTGGATAAGTCACTGTAAAGTGACTTGCAGAGCCCCACAGATTGGCCAAGGCAAAATCCCCGCACTAGAGCTTTAAAAGCATCCCACTCAACATTTAAGTGAGGTGGTTAGTGTGGAAGTATTGTCTGATCATGTCTGCGAGGGAGTCTCTGAATATGGGTTCTTAAAGATAGGATGTTGAAAGTCCCCAGGTGGGAATGGGAGATGTGCATCTACCCCACCGAGGACTCATTAGTATTGGGTTGTGATTCAAGAGCATGTAACCCAAGTATTCTATATGTATGACATGTTCATCGACCTTGTGGGACCATATCAGTTTATCCACGCAAACATGGAGGTCACAGATCGGAGAATAGAATGAGTATTCCCTCGGACCTATATTTCGTAATCCCGAGGTGTCATACAGATCCCTATGGCCCATCTATTCCTGAAAGTCATGTGCCCGCCTAACCACTGGAGTCGGCAAGAGGGGACACCGACCTATCTAGCGTGATGTCTGCCACACAATTATAATCGCCCTCCAAGAGTAGCTAGGTTTGAGCCCGTAGAGAGAGAATGGAAGCCAGCAACACGAAGAACTGTACCTGCTCCACATCTAGTACGAAAAAATGGGGTTGGGCCTTTTAATAGCTGGAGGAAAGGCTAGGCCACAAAGCTATGAGTACATAAAAGGTTGCCTTCCTGCTGTGTTGCTAAATTAATTCATAATATACAGTACACCACAATCTACTGTATAAACATGATAAAGACTTTTTAATCACGCATTCTCTTTTACTATTTACCTAACTTATTTTGTTAGAAACACCTAGAGATAAGTGCGAATACCGCAACTGTTTTATGAAAACAACATAAAGAACTGCATAGCGTTAACAACATAGTCACTTAAAATACTCTGACGTATATGCTCTTGGTTTACATAAACATGTGTGAGAATTGGGACTATATATACATTGTGACTCCAAAAACGGTGCTTAATAAAACAGATCAACATCTGTGTAATCTAATAAATGGTGCAAACGCTATACAAGATTATTTTATAGGAAAAAATAGTATTTAAACACCAGTTTTTATAACAGAAATGGGTATTGGGGAAAGTTCAAATCATTAAGTCCCACACTCTATTATGCAAACATGGTCAAGAACGACGGTGGTGGTGGAAGGGGCACCGTTTATGTGCCACATTTGGAGCGTAAATGCGGCCAAGAACCAGCCGTAGGCCATTAGGTTTCCCTAGAAGGAAGACATAGTGACCCTCCTTGTCAACGCAAACCTTGTAACATCTAGAAGTATCCCAGATTTCACCCCGATCAGTGTTCCCCAAGCAAACAAATAGTATCCCATAGCGTAAACCTGACCTCTCCACTTCTGTTTCAACTCGGCCACTTCCCCATCCACCAGGTGAATCTCTTGGAGGAGAGCCACGTCCACACCCTTGCGTCTCAGAAACGCCAGTGTTTGGTAGCATTTACCAGCAGATCCCATGCCCCAACATTCCAGGTGAGAAAGGTATTTTGGGTATGCTTGTGGACATTGTGGGTGGTGTAATAATGCCTTCCCCTTGCTCCCCTCTCACTCAACGAAACAGCACTCTCCTACATCAGTCAGCTTCTGATACACAGGGCTCTTGTACATGGCTTTGAACCTCCCTACAATGTATAGCATGTGTGTAGGGCCTGAACTAGATTTGCACAATATAAACATCCCCAACTCCCCGTCCCAAGGTCAGAAGGGTACTAGCAACCCATCCAAAAAGCTGTACTATTAACATTAAGGGAGGCCAAACCACAAAGACACAGTGGAGGGGACTGGGAGGAGTGATGGCCTCAGTAACCACATGCTAGTCCCCATTGCTTCTCATCCCCACCAATAGGATTACGTCAAGAGTCTCAGATCAGTAGGCGGGCTTCACCTCTCTATGCACATGAAGGACCTGTATGGACCTGGTGCAGTCACCAGAGGTCAACAACACCTAGTTGTACTTACAATGTGCATAACTGTAGAAGAGCACCTCGTGCCAGGAGCCTTCAAGAAGTCATCCGCCAGCCTGGGCTTCAGCTGCGCACTCAAGCAGGAGGCCTTCCTGGGCTGTGTCCGAGTCCAGACTCTCAGGGGCTGCGTCGGCTTGGTGTCTAGTGAAGCTCTGTCGCAGCAGTGCATGGGACGCAGTCGCTGTGTCAACTGCAGTCTCCAGCAATAGAACACTTTTATTGTTGTTTTATTTTTCACTGGCAGCCGGTGCTGCAGAGTTTAGGGTGGGGCCAGGCAATCATCTTGACACTAGCGAGGGACTGGAAGGAGGAGGGGAGGGCACTTGTAAGTGCGCATGTCTGTTTGGCCGGCCGTCTTAGGCCGGCCAAACTGACATGTGCACTTAAAATTTCTCCACCCAGCTGTATTGTGCAGCTGGGTGGAGAAATGGAACAGGCTCCCAGTGCTTTCATGAGCGCCTAACAAGGCCACTCAGACCAATCCAGTTGCTACTCTCACAGCATGATAGCAGCGTCTGGATTGGGTGGGGAGTCTGGGAGCCTGTGCAGGCCCACAACTTCCAGAAGAGGAGCACCGAGGCATCCAGCAGACGGAGGGGGAGAAGCAGGCGTGTGTTTTTATTTATTAATTATTTGCCCCCGCACTGCCCCACCATTTTATTTTGGCTGCAGCCGCTGCGGGCAGTCGCTCTCTCCCGCTCAGGCTGAGCTTTTGTGGACCGTGCGGAGCGCGCAGTATCCAGCCTCCTTCGACATTGGCGCTTCGGGAGCGGGGTCAGCTCCAGTACCTAGCATCAGTTCCCCCTTTATTTATTTTTAAACCTGTTCCAGGCACCTGCAGGGTTTTTGAAGATCATGCAGCAGTTGTCAACGATGATTTTGAGCCAGGCAGGGAAGAGAGGCATGTATAGAATCGAGGGTGTTTATCTCTAATGCCTCTGAGGATAGGCAGCCAGTGCAACTTGTGGAGTGTGGGGTGACAAAGTTGTAGTAATTTTAAGCTTTAAGGAGTCTGGTTGTGGCATCCAACATGGGGTTAAAAGGGCGCAATGTGGAAAATCAAGGGTCTTCCCATCGCCTCTACCTACAGTACTTGCTTATGTTCAGATTAATGACAAAAACAGCACGCTATCTGACCCAAATAAGGCTTTGAAGTCAAAAATACACCTTTTCATTTATGTAACATACACATTAATAAACTTCAACAAAAATAACAATTTATAAACGAACATATACGTTTAGTAATTGGTTTGCAGTTAGTGCATTCTGGATTAGCATGCGCGGCACTCGCCTGACATCTAGTGTTTAGTTCATAATATTGCAGCCTGCTGTGCACTAGAAGTCTCGTTTCGGTTTCAGGTGTGCTTGAAATAAACTGTAATCATGTTCCCTGAAAGAAACCCACAACGTACGTCATCTGACTTCAGTTTAGTTTCTGTACATATTTTTCCGGATTGAAATGTGTGTTGGTGTATTGGGACAAGAGTCCTCCTGCGTGGTTTTATCAGCCGTGCTGCCACTCCCTTCTGTGTTTTCAGGACAGGCCTGTGTGTTTTTCTAGCGAAGTCGACAATCGCACAGGCCCCAAGGAGGTTCTGTACTGTCCCATTTTGTTAACATCAGATCTGAAGGTGTGAGTTTGGATCTTACAGTCTCAACTCAGGAAATATGTGGGCTGATGGTGGTGACCGCGTATTTTGAGGCACAGGAATTTTTACCTGTGGCCCCTGGAGAAGGCGCATGCAGTCCTCCATAGCAGGGGTCAATTGCCTGCGTTTAGGTCTAGTATAGGCATGAACATTGTGTGTGGGGTGCGAAGACATGTATGTTTTGAATAAACTAATGTGTGCTGGAGTAAGTTCACTGGAGTCCACGTGTGTGTTTCTGAGACAGTAGTCTTCTGAGTGCTTGGCTGGCAGTAATCATCCCAGCCTTCCAGCCTGCAAAACACTCTTCCGTCTCCCTTCCTGAAACTGGTGTACCTAGTGGGCGGGGAAGCCATCCTATTCCCCTTTATTTTAGCCCAGGCCTTCCCTGCTAGAGTGAAACCCAATCTCCCTTTTTAGGTCGAGCCTAGCAGCGCGCATGCGCTGCGAGGCTTCTTGTAGCTACTCCGTGTGGGTCTGACTCCTCCCACACATTTGATTGGCTTTTGCGTGTGTCTTTCAAGAATGAAAGCACGCAAATGGCTAAAGGTGGGTGCATGTCCCACCTCTTCCGAAAAGGTTCACTCCCACAGCGTTTTGTCTGCGGGAGCGAGCAGCGGCGCGCAGGGCGGCAGCTGCAGTGCCTCCTTGTCTCCCCTGCACCACTCCCCTTTGTCTCCCTGTGCCCGCCCCCAGTCTCGTGTCTCATGTCAGTCTCGTAAAAATCATTTAATCTCCCCCGCCTACAAAACAAAATTACTGTGTCCTTGTGTAATGTAATTTTCCTTGCATGAATACTTTGTTGTCATCATGGTCGAAGGTCAGGCTAGCATCCCCAAACCAGCCAGCCTAGCCCAGGAAACCTGATGGAGGAGTGGCGAAAGCCCTCTTAGCCCAACAGTCTGGTCTGAGGTGAGATACAGTACTAACTTTTAAGCAATGCGCTACCTAGAACTTTCAGTGCGCAAATCCTCCATCTCGTTTTCCGAGCACACACAAGCGCCTGACAAACGAAAGTGAAACTGCGTGCTACATGGCAAAATACTTATAAGGTCTCAAAGGCGAGACCTATTGGCTATGCCAATGCTTGTTTCTGTTTGTGACCATCTTTAAAGTAAAGTCTCTCCAGTCAGGAGGCCAATACGCATCACCACAAAATGGTCTCACAGTGGACTCTAGGGAGGAAGCCTTTGAATGAGCAGCAACTAGGGGGAAAAACTTCCCCCAGTATTGAAGGTGGCTTGGGACTTTCAACACTGCAGCCCCTCAGATTCTCCCTGGCCGTCTGCCTTTGGAGGGAAATAAATACTGGAGCCACAGCAAGTACCACGTTCATCTTTATCAATTGCACACTGTGTTACACACTGTGCTAAGAAGGAAGACAAACAACTGGGACCGTATTACAATAAGTGCCCCGGGGCCGCAACGGGCATTTGCGCCCACATTGCGCGTCCTTGGGACACTTTGGTATTACAGAAGGGGCGCAGATGCTTGTGCATCCCCTTCAGTAATACCGATATCACTGGTACACTTAAAGACCAAGCGCTACCTTCAGGGGGCATACCCTCTTTTTCATAGGGGCATTTCTTTGCCTCTGCGTCCGTGCCATATTACAGACGCGGGCGCAGAGGCAAAGAAGTTCTCAGGGGGTGCACTGACAGTTTGCCACCTAAACTGTCAGCGCGCCCCCTGGAAGCAGCCCTCTAGAGGGGAGAAAGGGGGTCCTATGGACCCCCCAGACATCCCCCCTGCAGGTGGGTGCAATCACTGACTGCACCTGCCTGCAAGGGGATCTCTAATCACCTTTAAAAGTGCAGACGGGTTGCCGCCTGCACTGTGAAAAATTTTCACATGAATGCGCTGCCCTGGGTGCAGCACGAGTTTGCGGCTGCCCTGGAGGCAGCGCATACATCGCAATAGGGTGCATTGTCATTGTTTGCGCCGTGGCACCTTTTAAAAGGTGCACCCAGCGCAAACAATGACAATGCGTAATACGGCCCCAGGTGTGGAAACGAAGTGTGGCTGCCACTCTCCCTTCAGCCTAGACTGAAGGTTGGGAAGCCTGTAGACTTGTTGTGCTGATTGATCGAAGGAAAGAAGTAGAGTTAGTTGCCTGTACAAAAGCTGTCCTGCACCTGCTCGAAGGCGTGACCTGATGTGAATGAAGAAGTCCTGGGTGACTGGAATCACTACTGTGTGGACCCATCAAGGATCCAAGGTTCCCCGGGTTTATCCATCACCGTCACATTTCGAGAAGGGCGAGTCTGCATCGTACCCAACCCTTCTGGTGTCCACAGCATCCTGTACCTGCCTCTCTTACCATCCTGTGAAACCAGGATACAGTCAGTGTTCGATCCCCAGATCTAGAATCCCATTCCATAGGACAGGGTGATCATCTCGAATCCAGAACCACTTTAAATCGCCATTCTAACCTTTAAGGTTCTAGAAATATCACTGCTTAAATCCATGGCCACCTCTAACCCTAAAGAAACTGGTGGCCACTGGTGTGCTAGGTGACTACTAGCGGAGCACCAGGTCCATTCGGTGTACCACCACCACTGTTGTAACAGTGACTGATTGTTACCGAAATACAGTGCCCTACACTCAAAGGCTTCCTAAGGAAATATGGGGCCTGATGTACAGAAGTGTACATTTGAATGGAAATCTACGCACTTGTGAGGAATTACACAGTAGTAAAACCGATAAGCCAACCAGGTATACTTTCTGGATAGCCAAGAGGTATAAGTGGGATTTGTGCATCAGGCCGATAGTGTGTTTGACTCTTTATCCCCAATAAAGGCGCCTGTTGGGCTCTTAAGCGTTATGTTGAACCCAGTTGACTCAACTTTGACCTAAACTGGGTGCTGTAGACTGGACACCAAGACGAGCCCAAGCACCCCCAGGATATAATTGGTCCTAGGGCTCAAAGTTAACTTCAAACCTAGTGCTTACCAGGAGGTAGCTATAAACGCAGCAGGGTTGTAAGTAGGTCCCGTCTGGACCTTCCCGTTTCCTCTGTGAATGTTATTTTTAAGTGTACCATTTTAATGATCCGCTATGATTTTTTTATAACATTATGCACCGAATGGAACTTGAAGTTAATTAGTATTATCTAATGTGTCCTACTCTATTGGTTGCAGCTAAATCCCTCCAGCTCCTGAATTAAGCGTTAACTGCCCTCTAAACCCCCCGCAATGAGAAAGTTAACTGGATGAACACAAGTAACTAGGTTATCCAATTGGAGTCCTCCAGTGGTGTCTTGGGGATCTAGTGGTAATTAATACCTACTGGGTAATGCTTAGTAACCTTCGACTGCCCAGGACCGCAACAAAATGCCCCACACAGCATGCATCTAGACTGAATGTCCTGTAATTTTCTATTCCAGTGGTTCTTGACCTTTTGACGCCTGCTCCCCAATGAATCCCCACTTGAAGTCTAAGCAATTTCTACGATTTGAACCTCAAACCAATACACAAAAGTATAGAAACAATTATACATCAAATACACAAAATAGGAAACATTGGATTTAATTCACAAATGGGCGAAAATCCAAATTTTAATGCAAACTTTCAAAATGTAGTTTTATTTCAAGACAAGGCAATCCAACGAAGAAAGGCCTCCGCAGATTCGTGATGACATGAGTGTGACATGAGTGTGATTTGGTGTGCACAACCTTCCTGCGAGTCTATGGTGCTGTTGTGCAACCGCCAGGAATTTCATTTCCAACATGATCATTGATGTGGTCGGATCAAACAGTGTGATGTGGCATGTATGGCTATCTATAAGTATATGCAGAAACATTGCACAAATAGCCATACATTAACCGAAAACCAGAAAACGAATTGTTTATAAAAGTAACAAAGTATGTGCTGCTTCAAGGTAACGAATGCACTTCCCCCTCGTGTCAGAAGCACCCTTATATGCACTTAACTAGCATACCATTCTGACCATGGCAGACCAGTGTGCATTCACGATGATTAACAGGAGAATAAAAGGTGGTTGTCAATAATGTGTATCAATATTAGTTTCATAGGCTCATTTTGGGTACTCAGTGCTGATGACCAATTGATTGATTCATTGGCTCTCGATTGGCAGAGATCTGCAAACAGTAACCGGTTGTGCGGCACCAAAGAAACAGACAGAGTTCCACACAGATGGACCTTGAACAAGAAGATCTTTATTTTTAACTACATTTTTAATGTGTTGGCCTTGTATTGCTTTTGTTTTTCCCATTGTAGTGCAAAATTCAGAAAAAAAACACAAATAAATTAGTGCAACATAACTTACTAGATAATAAATAAAAACAAACATTCACATTAAAGCAGCTTCCGTGCGAAATAAACCTCTTAAACCTCCTACACAAGAGGAGTAAAAAGGCATCCAACACAGCAAAAACTGGAGTTTGCTACAATATATACCTGGGTACTGACTGAACCCCATCACAATAAATACCCGGGTATTGATAGGATAAAAGGCATGAGATGCTCCAAAACCTGAATGCTGCTAGCAGAAATACGAGTTTATTTACTCGACTACAGCAAAAACATGGGTATTATCAGAATAAAACGCATCAATACACCCCAAAAAATGGAATCTGCTACTATCTGGTCTCAGCTACAATAAATGCCTGGTTATCAAAAAAAATACCTGGAATAAGTAAAATAGGATAGATACTTCTACTTTCTGGCCTGGTTTAGAAATGCCCCTGTTGTCCAAGTGCCCACCAACCACAAGATTCTGCTGGATCCGAAGTGAACCTTAGTCGCAACAGGACCCTGGTTCCTGAATAGGAGTCAGTCACAAGGGGCCTCAGCTCCCAAGAGTGGTTCATGGGTCTACAGTTTCACAGGTGTGCCTCGTTTAAAGCATCTCCTGGAAGAGGTAGCCCCAGCCGTGGCACTCAGGAGGGCTTCTGGCTGCTGTGTGGGCATTAGTCCCCAGGGTTCAGTGAGTGGTTCTGGCGTATACAGTTTCCCAGGTGTGTTTCATCATGAGTGTCTCCTGGAGTGGTGTGAACCGGTCACCAGACTCCTAATCATGCTTCAGAGATCCCTCAGCTACCTCCTCGAGAGGATCTCCATTTACTGAGCGCACAATGGTCAAAACCACTCTTGGCTCTAGAGTGCCTTTCAGGGGTTTCATAGCCTCCTCAGTGCGATTCTGACATAGCTAGCACCTGTTGAAAATGAGGAAGGAAGACACCAATCACAGACATGATTTAATTAACCAAAAGAGGTCACCTACACAAATGGGGGCCCTGCCCACCGGCAATCCTACCATGAGGGCAGGCCTACAGACAACACAAATGCCCCCAGATTACGAGCGATGCGGTCTCAACGTGCTTAGGCGGAGGACCATGCTCCATCTTCGTGGATTTTGCATCCTTGGGCTCTCTGTTGGATCTCACACAATCGTTGTGCTAGGGTTGCCAAAGGCTGCTGGGCCGAGGCTCACCACTCAGAAAGAAACGATGAACACAACCGGTCGCTACCAATCTAAAAAGGCTGATAGTTGAGCACCAAGAAAAAAGTTCGTTCAAATTGCTTTATATCTCTTCCTTTAGAATGTTTCTCGTATGGAAGAATAAAATTCAGCATGGCTTCTTCTGTACAAGCTACAATGAAGATAAATCAAGAGCACCAGGTGTACGAAAAGAGCCATTTCGAGGTAGCCATCACCCATCCCAAGGAAGTATGCTGTGTGATCTTTAGCACTCCACACTGGGCCACTTCACCCCACTGCCATATAGTGGTTAGCAGTGGCGCAGCAATATAGACTACTGCATTTGTGGAAAAATACACAAAGATTACCTTTTTAAGGGAACTACACAGTGCGCCAAGGCATTCTCCCCAGGAATGGCTGCATGCACATCCCATTTCAGAAGAGCAATACACTGCAAAACAATTCAATTTAAATGTTGATTCCAGATTCTCTGAAAAAACAAATAATGGTGTCCATGCCAATATAATTACATATAAATAAATGAAAAATATTTTTGGGGCAAAAAATTAAGCTGATCTTACAGTTTTTTTTTTGGTTTTTGCACTTTATGATGGGCCGTGTAAAACTCTCTCTTAGAATAAGAGTTTCGGTATGCCCCCACAGGCATAGTGCAAGATGCAACATTCTCATTGGCTGTCATCGCGAACCATACATTACCACCCAATATAAATTCACACCCCCTGCGTGGCCTACTAGTACGCACAGCTGGGTGCAGCCGTGCAGTGGTGCATGACCTAGCATGCAAAAGATGATCAAGTCACCTCTAGAATCCAACACAAATTAACTAAACTTTCTGAAATCCCATTTAAAAAAAAGAACAGGTTGGCAATTTCAACACAAACTGCTCTGAAAATAGTCTTGGAAAACATTGGTCAGTTCTGATAAAAACAAATACAACTTTCCTTCATTCAACAATAGTTTTTCTTGGGATACCCAACTGATAAATAAATAAATAAAGCGGATAGTTTGAAAGGCTCAAAAACGAGCAAGGACATTGGAAATGGTAAATAAAACACGACACCATTCACAGTTTAGTGCTGTGTATGACTCGGGCTTAGAAGGCAAGACAGTTTTTAAGCAGTTACTATGGCCCTAATTACTATCCGACTGGCATCGTGTTGGAATAGAAACCAACCGACAAGCAGTTGACGGTTCCATCCAATGAATTTGGATGCAACCGCCCATTAGGCGGTCGTAAACATCCATTTACCTAATGCGTCTTGTGCAGCGGGTGGAAAAGGGCCGCTGCACAACCCGCATTAGGAAAGTAGATGTTTGCAAACATCCATGCACTGTGTGGCAGGCACCACATGGTGCCTGCCACAAGGTGAATGGATGTTTGGGGGGCACCAAAGGTGTCCCCTAGGCCTCTCAGCGGAGGGACGGGGGCCCTGCTAGGTGCCCTCAAAGTCCTTTTCCGTCTGTCTTTCTATGGCGGTCAGACCACCATAGAAAGGCAGACCAAAAGGGACATCATAATTCCTATGGCAGTGCCTGAGAAGGCACCGCCCTTATTGTAGGGATTACATTCCAATCGCTGTGCCGATGGGCTCCTTAAGCCCGTCAGAACAGCAGCGGTCGGCCCTCTGCATGCTGCCTCCGACCGCCGCATCATAATGCAGCGGGCGGAACGCAGGGGCAGATGCCGGTCGGATGGCAAAAGACAGGCCGTCGTTTGCGATCCCAGCAACATCGTAATCAGGCCCTATGTAAAGAAATAAACTGGCTTATTTAGGATTGGGCTGGTTCCCTGACAGGAGAGTGTTCATGAAAGCCCATCACAGTCTCTCCAAATCAGTCTTACAGTTTGTTGGAAGAACCAAGCTGACAGGAAAGACCTAGTACTGTGATAGTCAGCCATGGACCCTATATTGACTGCATAGAAAAAGCATGGCCTTTGGACCGAAGGAAGAAGGGTCAAATCACAATCTGTCTGACCATTGTAATAAGGCAGAGAGTAGCCTTCCAGTTGGGAGGGATGGATGAGCCTCAATTACCCTATAGTGAGACACCAGTTTTCAGGTGTCATCCTTTTCAACACTGGATACTCCCTAAATATAGCACTTCACATTTTCCATCTCTGAGACCACTAAAATTAAAATATCTTATGGCAATAAACATTGATAACTTCATAATCAAAGGATGGCTGCCCATTCTCAAAATACAAGAAGGTCCTCAAAATCCTTGGCCTCGATAAAGAGACTACAGGGATCTAATGTCCAACAACATATATCTTTCCTTTTCTCTGAGCCCCGTAACTCGCAACATGTCAAGTTTTTATTTACAGGACATATTCTTTCATAAACTAACGAGTTAAGGCATCTTTTTGATGGACCAAGCACTCATCAGTTGTTCTAGGAGATAGGCATTAGAGGACAGGAGACTGTCTCCGAAGAAAAAAACTAACCCCAGAGAAGCAGACACAGTAGGAAAATTATTCCAGTATTTGTGAAGGGTGGACAGTGTGGGGAATTGAAGAGTGTGACCTCCCTCTCTGCTGCATCCGGAACCTTTTAAAAGGGAAGGGTTCTTAAGAAATCCACTGGCAGGTCTTAAAGCGGGTGAACCATCACTATTCCCAGAAAAAAGTTTGAATGGGACATTTCATATTGCCTACTTTGCTAAACAATTTATCAAATCTTCTAAACCGAGTCATATGCTCACGCCAGCAAACTCATACTCGAGATATCACCAGTGATGAAAACTTGAGTACCAGGAAAATGAATTGCCTTCTTCGAAGACAATGGGTAAGAGAATGAAATCTGTTAAAAAAGTGGGAAGCTGTTGAGGCTTAAGTCAGTGATATTTCATTAACTGAATTTCGCGCTTTTAGTCACTGTTTTTCTCTTGCAATCGGTCCAAGTTTAGTGCACAAAAAACAAACTCACAAACAAGTAATAAATGTCACATCTCAGTAAAGGCCTCCGGAGTGACTGTAAAATTCAAAATAAATTAACCAAAAAAGGAATCTGCTGGAGACTAGGATGCAAGAAATAGTGGCGCAATGTCACAGTCAGATGATGACGTGCACCAAAGCTGTCCACCCCAGGGTGGGGATGAGGGACACACACCCTGGTGCATAAGACAGTGCTCTCATACTTTCTCTCTGCGGTGGTGTATTCTCCTAAAGGTTCTGGAGCATTGGTGACTGCAAAGATCAGAAGCCGAGGGCATTTCTCTCCGCCACACATTGTAGTCCCCGCAAAGTGAGGTATGACCTAAGTCTTTGTCAAAGACTAGTGGAGGAAACAGACAATGTGGGTGAGGAGGGTGGGGGGAAGTTCAGGAGTTCCAATACAGCCACGCCCACACTGCTCCGCCGTGTGAACATGCAAGAAGCTGCCACCCATTTGTTGGTGCGCGGGTTGTACTTCTCGATGGAGTTGAGACTGGAGCTTCCATCGTTGCCGCCTACAGCATACAGCCAGCCATCCATTGCCACCAGGTCGTGGGTGCTCCTGGAGGATGCCAAAATTGAAGTGAGAAGTTAGAAATGTCCAGCAAATAAGCTACCTTGTAAACACGTGTTATGGAACTCAACAACCCTGCCCCTCCCATGTATGCTACAAAAAGAGTCAAAGAACACACGGTTATCATGGCTGGCAGTCACAGGTATGCAGACAAACAGGTACAGGTAATCCCGGGTCCATCTAACTTGCCCCTCTTAAATGTGGTCAGAGATTAAGGGACTAGCTAGGCACTGCTAGCCAGTCCATCACAGGCACACTAAAGACATATGCATTTTCCAGGCATAGCAACAGGGAATCCAGGGCACAATCGGTTTATCCATCCCAGATGTGGCCACAAAGAACTAAAGTATGTGTAACAGCCACATTCTTCTCATGAGCAAAATAGATGTAGCAATGCAAGCTTAACTTACACACATACAGCAGCATTGCAGGCTTCTCTTAAACTCACAGAAGTTACTTACCTTCAGTAACGCTCTCTCTGGTGGATCCTCCAACTAACACCAAATTCCTCAGACGCTTGAATGGATTGGGAAAATATTTTGTAGCAGTGCTCCTGTGAACTGTAGGTGGTGTGGGGTGACTACAGGATGATTCCATACCCCGCACAAGTAACCAGGCAGAGCCACATTTAATCGCCTCCCCATCACGTGGCCATCAGGTTCTTGACTTTTCCATTTATGATCCTCAGACGTGAAGCATGAACAAAAGGTGGTAACCATGTGCTGATCACTAATGTGGAACCTTTTAAAATATTAAAAAGATAACACTCCACAGAACCAGGAGGTGGGGCGGCGGCGAGGAATCTGTGCTTAGATAGCGCATCTACCAAAAGAAAAAGTTACTTACCTGCAGTAACAATCGTTCTGGTGGAAACTATCTTCCTGCAATTTCTAACCTGTAGAATAATCCCAGGTGTCAGACGGTATCCTGAAAGTTCTAAGCTTTCAACGCCAGTAGAGGGCGCTGGCTTTGTAGCAACGCCATAAGTGGTATTAGATGTCACCAAAGCCATATAGTGCCCACCGTGGCACAACAATGTCCGTTTCCATCTAGTTTGTCCCAGCCTTTGAAGAAAGCAGATGGACTGACATCAATAGACAAGCGCAGAGCCAACATATATACATTTAGTATATTATTAACTTTCCCTACAACTATCCATCAAACTGGGTTGGTGGTCAATCTGCAAGTCCATAGAGTAAACTTCAAAAAGATAGCTACCGCATATAAGAACTTTTCTTTTGATGGATACTCCTACCTGCAGATTCCTCACCTATAGAAGAGATTCCATAGCAATACCTACATAGGAGGGTGGTTGATGGATGGTTGCCCCAGGACATCCTGCAAAATTGATCTGGCAAAATGACAATTTCAACGCATCTCAGAATCCCTTGTACTGTAGCCACTACCTGTGGAGGCACCACTGCAGGCCCTGATGTGTCAACTTGTATGCGTGACTAGGCGAATGCAGGAAGCTAGCAGACCTAGGAATCTCAGAACCCTTAGGACTAGAACTCTCCTACCTTGTTGAAAGGATGAGTCAATTTCTTGGATGTCTGCAATTCTCAGAGGTGGAGGAAAAGTGCAGTTAAGGGTGGTGTCCAGTACTGGCCCTATGAACTGGGGTCATTGCTTGAGCCCAAATCTCACATGAGGCCCTCTGGGAGGAGATGCTATTGTCTGCAATGGCACAAGACTACCTCCAGCGACCCAGCTTTGATCAGCCACTTGTCCAGGTATAGAGAAGTTGGAATGCCCAACCTTCTGAGGTGAGCCGCAACCACTGCCATCACCTTTGCGAAGATTTGAGGTGCCGATGTTAAGCCAAAGGGATGTAACAGCAAACTGCTAATGCACAGAACCCACCACAAAGCGCAAATATCTCTGATGCAACTGCACAATGGGGATATGTAAATACGCATTCTGCAGGTCTAGTGACACCATCCAGTCCCCAACCTCTAATGCCAGCAAAACCTGGACTAGGGTCAGCATCTTGATCTTCCTTCTGAGAAGTTCAACTTCCTGAGTTCCACAATTTGGGCACAAGCAAATAACATAACTAGCCCTGCTGTCCTTTTTCCTGCACTGGCACTAACACCACTGCTCCTTTCTGCAGGAGTGCTGCCACTTTTTGCAGAAGGGTGGCAAGGTGGTCTGAGATTGGGAGGGAAGATAGGGGTGCGATGTGAAGTGGAGCCTGAAGGAACGGAAGGGTGTAACCTCTTCCTAATACCTGAAGGATCCACTGGTGTGAAGTAATGCCCTTCCACGCCGAAAGAAAGGGGGATACTCACCCTCCCAAAGACTCTAAATGAAGTTGTGGAATATATCTAAGACTGCTTTCCTGTGTGGATGGGGGTGCAGGACAAGGCTTGCTGGATGGGCGTACAGCCCTTATGTCTGCCTCTACCGCTGTATTATCAGACCGGCAGGCTCTGGGGCTGCTGCGTCAGAGTCTGATTGGGTTGCCTCTGCCAAAAAGAGAAACTTCTGGCAAATCCACAAAAGCGGGTACAAATTTCTGTAATCTCTTTGGGTTTGCAGGTGTTGAAGACTCAAAGAGCAGGAAATTGCCTAGCTAGTTTTAAATCTTTCCAGGTCAGTATCAGCTATGTCCCCATAAAGACAAACTCCATCAAGGGTAGGTCCAACAAATTGGATTGTACATCTGCTGAAAATCCAGAGGTTCTGAGCTAGTCAAGGCGTCTGAGAGTGAAGTGCCCATTGCTTGTGCTATGGAGTCCACTGTATCCAATCCACATTTTATGATGTGCCTAGACGTGCTCTGACCATCATGCAGAACATTTTGAAACTTGCTTGCATGTCCTCAGGAACATGAGGTACCATCATTTGAGCCATGTCCCACAGTACATGGGCTAAGAAGCAATTCACGTTTTGCATTTTCAGGGCAGTGCTACCAGCCAAAAAACCCTATCCTTCTAGTCTTTTAGATTTAGAGGGGACTCAGAGAAATGTGCCTGGTGTCTGCCCCAAGGATCAGGGTGCATGAATTATCAGGCTCTGTGGAGAGGGATGAGCAGCAAGAAATGAAGAGTCACCAGTAGCAGGACAATAGCGCCTGGCCACCACTCAGCTTACTGCAGGAGCAGAGGATGGTTTTTCCCATGCTGTTCGAACTTGTTCCACCAGACCCTCATTAAAACGCAGCAAGGACTCGGATGAGGGGTTCGGTGGCAGGAGGACCTCTGTTAGGATATTCACTTTTATGTCCACTGAAGCCAACTGTAGGTCCAAAACCTTACAAAAACAACAGGAGGGAACCCCTACAGTGCTTGGCCTATCTCTCCATACCAGCCCAAGAGGATCACCCTATGGTATTAAACGGACTCTCCACTGGAATACCTAGTGGCATGCTTCATCATAGAGTCCTCGTCCAGATACCTAGTGTATCTGGATGGGCGCAACCTTGGTAGCCAAGGGGGCTCTTTGGTTATTGGGTGGGAAACTAGATTTAAAACAGTCTAGGGGGTCCTGAAGGTCAATTTTATTTTTAAAAGGGCACTCTGACGGAGTTAGAAACAGGTGGGGATGCACTAAGGAAATTTGTATCCTCTGTATCTAAGGCCCAAAACTTCAGTCACTTTCTCTATCACGGAATGTAAGGACAGAACCTCTGGGGTAGAGGGGCCAGCACAGTATTCCATGACCACTACTAGTGAAATGTTCAGGCCATTGGCAGAGGGCAGTCTCTTCATCTCCATCATCATCCAGCAGCTAAAGGTCCAGGGTGTCAAAATCTGTACCAAAGAGATCACAGATCCTTCTCCTATAATCCTCCTCTTCAAGAAGCTGTTGCGCCTCCCTTCTGGGTCTCTTTTGAGGAGTGTCAAAAGTCGAAAGAAGCAGCGCCAATAGGCCCAAGTGTGGCTCCGGCAGAGGCTTTGGTGGTCTCAGTGGCGGTGCAGGGGCCGATGGATGGTCCACGTAGATCTACACAGGCATGAAGGCTGACTGGCACTTTAGGTCCTGTGCGGTATGGCACCATCAACATAAACATAGGAAGGCCGCAGGGTGCTCCTTGTAAAGGAGGTGTGCCTGAAGGCGGCAAGGCCCTGGTAAAAATGCCAAACATGGCATTAACAATCGCTGCTGTGTCGGTACCCAGCACAGGGAAATCTGGAAACGAGGGTACCAGAACCAAAAGATCCAGCAGGGACGACACCAGCACCGGTGGAGTCAGGAAAGAATGTATAGGCAGCGGTGGAGTTGGCTTACAGGTTGGGTCCGGATTCGGGTATAGGAATGGAGCCGCCCAGCGAGATCACATGGCTCCACCATTACCAACTCTGGCTCCGAGGAAAAAGATACTGTGGGAATTTGGGGTCATTTGGGAGACATACTTTCTCCAGATAGTTTTTGCACTTCTTTTGCTTCCTCCTGTTGGCACCTAAGGAATGGGAGGAAGGAGACCTGGAACAGGTCTTTATAGTCGACCTCTCCCTGTATCCTCATGGGCCTGTCTGGGCCATAAACAGTTTGGACTCTCTTGGTTTGATTGCCTTCAAATGCATACTAAGGCACGATTTGCAGGATCGTGAATCATGGTCAGACCCAAGGCACCAGAGAAATGTGGAGTGTGGGACTGTGATGGAAATCAGTCCCTCCAAGGCATAAAGCCTGCACCCTTTGGAGGAGACATGCACTAAATTTCTGTGAGAAAAAACTCCCAAAGAAAACGAGCTCCAGATCCCCGTCGAAGGCATGGAAAAAAGGGAACTGACATTGCTGCCCCCGGGGTGAGCGCTATACGGCTTTGATGGCATCATTTGACACCACTTTTGGTGTAGATATGAAGTCAGCGCCTCCTACCGGCGACATGAGAGCTTTGAAGTTTCTGGATGCAGTCTGATGCCTGCGATTATTCTGCAGGTGAGGAATCTGCAGGCAGAAGTATCCATCAGAAAGCTAAGTAGCTTTTTCTGATGGATACGGCTAACCATAAATTCAGGGCCAGACTGGCCATAGCGGGCACCGGGCGTTTCCCCGGTGGGCCAGAAGGGTGGGGGCCAGTTTTGTTACAGGTGGGCAGTTTTGCAGCAGTGCTGCAATATCAGCCACCTGTAACAAAAGCGGGAGTGGTGCTTCCCACTAGTCCATTAGTGAAGCCTGTACAGCACTAGAGAATTCCAATGGACCTCATCCAGTCACGTCTATGAAGGACAAAACTAGTGCAGACTGCACTGCCAATGCAATCTAGGGGAGAGGATGTAGCCTTATGGCTAGAGCGGTCAACCTTGAAGCTTGGGAACCGGGTTCGAGACTCGGCAACGACGCTCGACATCCTGTGATTCTGGGCAAATCACTTAATCTCCCCGTGCCGAACAAAAACGAATGTGTCCATCTGTAACATGTAAAGCGCTCTGATACCTGATATCTTCGGATCTAGTTCGCGCTATATAAAGCTCTAAAAAAAAAAAAAAAAAAAATCTGTGGTATCCAAACTGGTGTGAATAAGATACCTGGTAGCGTCCTGCCAATCATGTATCGTCTGAGCCAGAGAATAGGCTATTTACAACTGCACTGTCAAGCTGGCAGAGGAAAACGTTTGTTTGGCAAAGGCATCAATTCTTTTGGATTCTATGTCTGGAAGATTGGTTGGAAATGAGTTAGGGTTCACCTTACTCATCAAGGCCTGTACAATAGGGCTCTCTGGAGTGTCATGCTTGACGAGAAAATCTTGATCACAAGGTACTGGGTCTATGAT
This sequence comes from Calotriton arnoldi, assembly GCA_963921515.1. Taxonomy (NCBI): domain Eukaryota; kingdom Metazoa; phylum Chordata; class Amphibia; order Caudata; family Salamandridae; genus Calotriton; species Calotriton arnoldi. The sequence goes on from CAWUFW010004848.1 coordinate 1,414,722, forward strand.
GTCTTGTTACCGGTCTGCTAACAGGAGGGCAATAACATGTGTTCGACCAGGGAGCCATCACAACATCAGTGAGGGCCTCATTAAATGGGAGCAAGGGCTCAGTGGTTGGTGACCCGGTCTGTAGAATTTCCATCAAAATATTTGTTTTAATCTCGATGGAGGACATGTGAAATTATATTATCTAATCTACCCTCTTAGCCACCAGCGGCAGAAGAACAGGGCTAGAATTCGAGTACATAACAAAAGGTTGCACTTTTGTAATCTCATAATGCAACATTGGTGGAGCATTAGCCAACGTCAATTCAGGATCCGATATAGATGTTGGGACCAGATCATCCACTGGCATCGATGTGGTGGGAAGCGGAATGGACATAGGGGCAAGGGTGGAAGTCTGTACTGGAGTTGGTAAGGGCCAGTAATGGGTCCTGAGGAGAATGGGCAGCCGGGGAGGGACCCACTGGTAAAAACTGGACTAGAGGCACCTAAGGTTCTGTGGGGTCCGATGGGGTGCCAGAGAAAGTCGGCAGAGCACTGAACATCTTGAAGCCATTGCGCCTTCTCTTTGGAGTCAAAGTGGCATGATGGGGTTGAGTCCCGCTTTGTTTTTTGTAGGTTTGCGTCTGGACTGAGACTTCAAATTTGCTGAGGACTTCGAGCAGGAAGTGGAGCAGTTCTATCATTGGCCCTAGGGCTGGACCAGGGACTTGGGGCAGGATCTACGGGAACGGAGTGATTTCGATTTACTTTCACTGACACACAATTTCACCTACCAGTCTGAAATCACCTTTGGGTGTATTAGCACAGATTTAGCTCACAGCTTCTAGTTGTGTCTGGAGGCCAGGCACAAAAGCCACAGCGTGTGCAGGTCTGTGGTGGATATCTGCTTCTTATACTAGTGGCACTGCTTGAATCCTGTCATTTTCGGTGGGGAACAACCCTGGCAGACTGTGGGAAAGATTTGGAATCGTCAGAAAAACTATAAAGTTGAGAGCGGAGCTCCAGATCAATGTTGGAAGGTATGGAAAGAAAGCAACTAACGTTAGTGTGCACAGGTTGCACTCATATGTGGCTCTGCTCTGTCACTTCTGGGGTGGTTAAGGCTTTTTTTTAACAAAATGTGTTCTTTGATGCATATGTGTATGAATTATAATTAGGAGTTTGTGTAAGCTCATTTAGATATGTTGTGCACTGTAATTTTATGATCTATGCTGCTGTGGTTTTTTATGATCTATGAGATTTTTTTAATAAAAGATTTTGATATTTTTCCAAATATGAGGTATATTGTTTAGATTGTTTTTCAGATGTATGATCAGTTTTCCCAAAGGTATATCTGTAGTGATAGTATTTGAGTGTGTGTTGTATGATATTGTCAGGGTTAAAACTCCCAGTTCTACTGTCACTAGTAATCCAGTCCAAAGGATTTTTCTCTCTATACTTCTGGGGTGGCACAGATTCAGCACAGAGCTGCACGATGCTACCTAGTGACGCACTGGAGCACTGCTACAAAAATTCTCCTGATCCAGTCTGATACATGGGAGGTGTTCCAAGGTGAGGAATTTGCAGTTAGAAATATCGATCATAAAGGAACGACATAGACCAAGCTTTCTTAGGAGAAGATAAGGCAGCAGCAGGAAGAGAATTGTAAATGTTCTCCACACACAAAAGGAAGAGCCGGCACAACAATAATGTACAATTACCTTGCAGAAATTACAGAAGCAGAAGACACAGCAAAAGTGAAAACGTGTCTCACACACACACACACAGACGCGCGCACAGACACATAAACAAACACTAAAGTCAAAAGGCATAGTCTAAATTAAGAAGCCATTTGCAAAACGTCCTACAGCGCTAACAGGATACTGCTGAATGGTCATTTTGCAGTAAATCCTGAGCAAAAGAAGCTAAATCTATGCACAGACATGCCTGCCAGCAAATTAAAATTGGCCTTCTAAACAGAGGTGCTATTTTACTCACACACAAAACAAACACTCTAGGGGCAGAAGTCTTACTACTGCTGGGACAGAAGCCTAGTATGGCTTGTAAAAGGAATGCCACCATACCCTGTTCATTTTTTATGGCCTGCCTGAAGTTTCCCCCAGTGGACAGAATCTCAGAGCCCACTGGGTGATTGTTGACAGTGTACAGCCAGGGATACACTGGAGTTGTAGTTGGGGGTGACTGGCGGTTGAGGAAACGCACAAAAGGCAAGGCCCGCTGTTATGTTGGTTTCTAGTGTTGTATTTTAGGTGCACTGGATGCATTTGGGACAAGGTGAACGTGTGCAAGTGTGTGCAGGTTTTCCTACAGGATGACTTCAACCTCTGTGGGCATGACAACCTGCATGTTCGTGGTTGGCAAGGTGTTTCCCTAGGAACTGTAGCTATCTAGCGAATTAAGGGAGAATCTACATCTACCCCAGGTCAAACTAGTTCTTCTCCACAGGGTATGACACCAAGCAGGCTAGCAACCATGGAGACCATGAGCGGCTGAGACAGGCCCTAGCTCTTCTTGCAAATGCCCAAGTAAAATACTCCCTTGAGCAGGAGGAGTGTTTGGATTTCGAATGAATATTACAGTTTTAGTCGGCTCTGCCTTCACCACAGTGCCATAAATTTGGATCAATATTGCCCCTCTCGAGTCAATATTTTGTAGTAGTGTGCACTTAGAGACTCAGCCTGCTCCAGCATAGTGAGGCAGTACCATGGACAAAACCCTTTTCATTGCTGTTCTCCTCAAGTCCTAGGACCTAATCTTACACTCTGCAAGAAGGTTCTAAAAAGCATTTCAAGTGTGGCCAATCTGCCCCAATCCTGGCCTCGGTGGTAATGCAGTCCCCGAGGCACTAACATGTTTTTTCTCTTAACACTAGTTCTTGGTGTGGTGTTGTGTTGTGTTGGCTGCAATCAGAGTGCTTGACATGGAGGTCAATTCACCAAAATGCTGGGGATAGTAGCGGTATCACAAACTGTTTGACCTTAATGACGTCACAGGAAGTGACAAATGATCTTTCACCCTGAATCCCAGGAAGTTAAGCTACAAGATCTTAATTCCGGAGATCAAAATAACTGATGTCCCTGAAGCTTAGCGTGCACAGTGAAAATAAAATGTATTCATAAATCACAGGGAGAAGAACTAAAACAAGATTAAAACAAAAAAAAACACAATGGTGACCAAGGCTCACCAGTGCTAATGTATATGGACCATATATTCAATATGAATTGTTATTAGCTCAATTTACTTCCTTTCGTTGTTAATAAGTTTTGATTTATTATTGTTTGTAAAGAACTATCACACGTGCGAAGCATAGGGGCGATGGTACTGTTCAAACACATAATTTTTCATATTCATAATAAGGCAACATGGCAACAAGTTTAAAAACCGTGTATTTTTTCATTTCGGAGTGTGCATTGCACTTCTGAATGTATTTATTTTACCAAACTGAAAGTGTAATGTAGCAATGGGAGCTACAGATAGTAAACTGTGCTCACGAGGACACTATTTACCATCTGTTCTAAGCATTGGGGTAGCAGCTGCTACATCAGTACAACCCTAGATCAGTTTATCTCTGAAAAGCTGGAACAGATTTCATAGCCTAATGGTTCATGACATGTCTGTGTTACAGTAGTGATTGGCCACTGACACCAAATTCCAGTTCCTAACCATTGGCTGCCACAGGGCCCACAGTAAGTGGCGCAAAGTTACAACACAGGTAACAGCAGCGCAACCTCTCCACTCCCAGCACACACACTACAGCATATGCAATAGCAGTGTTCGCTTTCATCACAAGCAAGTATAGGCCAAGCAGCACACACACACTTCACACAATGAGAGCAGGTTCACTACAGGGAGTCACTAGTTTAACACACACACACACCTCATGCAGCAGCAGTGCGAGCTTCCCTTTCAACAGAACAGAATCAGTATGAGTAGATGCGAGCACCCACGTTTCGCAATCACATGCTTGCTTAGTTCATCTGTCTAGGGCTCTCTATTGCAATTTGGTACTTGAAGTCCTGCGCTATACAATTATAAAATGCCATGGAAAATACTCTGATTCCAGGGCTACTCACGCATTGAATCAGGAAAATTCAGAGCGCTGCTGCAGCAATGCGCCTTCCGCTCCTACTCACATTATAGTGTCACGCTGCAATGAAGTCCAAGGTTGTGCGTAACCAGCGACCCCCTGTCCCCAGGTTGGTGGTGCCTCACTGGCGCTGCTGCGAATAAACAACCTGCCACCTACCTCCGGATGTTCATGGGTGCCACACTCTCCCACGTGTTGGCTTTGGGGTTGTATCGCTCCACAGAGTTAAGGCAGCTGGTACCATCATTGCCACCTGCCACATACAGCATGCCCTCCAGCACAGCCACACCCGCACTGCTCCGGCGACTCAACATGTTGGCTATGGGTGCCCATGTATTGATCTGGAGAAGAAGTACATTGTTTGTTAATGCCAACGTTTAGGAAATCAAGCCCTCATACACACAAGGTTAGCCACAATGAGGACCTTAAAGAGGCGGTGGAGTTAGAACCCTAAGGGCCGGTGCCCTGGTTAAACCAGGGAAGTCGCAGGCAACCTGGAGTGGGCACTGAGACCTTAGCGGCCATTACACCTTTGAGGCCTTACACATCTTAAGACTGTACTACTAAGCCAAAGTGTAGATTGTGTAAGAAAAACATTAGGAGTGGCAGAGAGCAAATACACCCAATGTTATCAAACAGGAGGAACCTCAGACAGAAACAAACAGTCCCAAAAAGCCCAACCAGATTGCTGCCAAAACCTATTTAGCAAGAGATTGGACCACAGATTCCAGGCAGCGGCAGAAGATGCAGGCAGGCAATTGTGTAAGATGTAGACGAAGAACCCCACTTTTTTACCACTCACCTCCATCGTCACAGAATGAGCACAAGCACGGAGGGTATAAGTAGCTTACTAATGTCGGCCTACTTATCGACAGGAGTGAGGGGTGGACCGTTGTGATATGCAGAGATGGCACAAGTTCCAGATTTCCCAGTACACAATGTGGTGAACACAACTAAAAAAGCCAGACCGACAAATGACCAAGGTGTTGAAGGAAGAGAGTTGAAAGAGATAGGAGTCGCACAGAACAATAGCCACAATAGAAGTTTATGCTCCGATTGTTATATATTTACTGGGAAAACTAAAGTATAGCCGAAAATAAAGTTTTACTTTAATTCTCTGATGATACTACTGGTTATCACGTTTCAATTTAAATCCATGATTGATTTACAATACAATCCTATTTCGGCCAACATTCGGTACAGATATCCCAGTAGTGAGGCACTCGGAGTTCTTATAATTCACTTCTATACTGACCAGCAACATACAAATCCATTTTACTCTAGGACATCAAGGGGCTTCACACAATGCACCGCTGTTCAAGGCCAACTTGCACGGATAGCCCCGTATGAAGACATTTCCAGGACTTGTCTCCTATAATGTGCTGTTGTCACCAGGACTGAAAAATTGGCCTTCTCAGGATCCATCATTCACTGCCATTTCAATACTGAGAAATCCAAAGAGGGATGGCAAATCACCTCTACTGTGACCTTCACCTGGTCTTTAAGTAATGGGACCTTCTCTAAGCATTAGTATCCAGGTACTGAGACAGCAGAGCGCTTGCAATACCCATCTATCTGGCTTACATTACGCATTGATATCTCAGTAATGAGACATCAACAGAACCATACACCGATTTCCCAGGAACGCGAGTTTCGAAGAGCCCTCAGAATGCGCATCAATTCTGACCCGCAGCTTACACGGCTCTCACAAATGGGCCTCAACCTCAAGGGTACACAGATTGGGCCTCTATTCTGACCAATACCGTATACAGACATTCAGTCCCCGGTGAAAGAGTGGAGATAGCACACACCTAAGAGACGCCTTTAGATTTATTACATGTAGGTGTATACCCGATTCAGAGAAGTGCCTTATGCACTCTGCTCTTGTCCAGGCCAAACATCAAGGCTGGCAGGTTCATCAGCAGAGAGGCCCTCTGGTGGTTAATATGGAAACTACCAAAAAGACGTTCCCTATGTGATTCTTTCTGGATTAACTACCAATCCTATATCTCATACCCATTCATACATATGATACATACAGACTTTAGGCCTTGTTTTTAGTAAAAATATCTCCTCCTTTATTTTACAAAATAATCATATAAATAATTTTTGAAACCAAATCATTTCATCCACATTGGATGTGCTAATCTATAACTTAGAAAAATACCAAGAATTGTGCTATAGAGGAAAGAGTAACCATAAAAAAGAAGAACTGCGCCCTCTAAGAATTGTTTTTTTAATGTTTTTATGAAATGATTTGGTTTCAAAAATTATTTATATGATTATTTTGTAAACTTAAAGGAGGAGATATTTTTACTAAAAACAAGGCCTAAAGTCTGTATGTATCATATGTATGAATGGGTATGAGATATAGGATTGGTAGTTAATCCAGAAAGAATCACATAGGGAACGTCTTTTTGTTATCAGTGAATTTGACCCAGTTCCCTTGGTACCTGAAGGGGTTTCTCGCTTTTTTTGTTTTTGATACTATGGAAACTACCGCAGAGGAGCTGCTGTGCTAGACAAGCACTGGCAATGCCAATAGGTCTCGCCTTTTCAACCAAATGGCTTGCCAATGTTTTTTGCCGATGGTCTGCAGTATCGTAAAAATAAAAAATAATCGGAAAAGGAGTGCGATGATGAGCATGTAAATGACGTGTATATATCATGACATTATGGCGGCCAAGAAGGATGACATACGTGCGCGTGCACCACCATGCATGCGCACCAAAACGGTATGAAATGGCCGCAGTTTAATTATTGTTTTTTTTACCATTGCAAGATGGTAGTCTACGCATAGAGGGTAGGTACATAAAAAAATAAAGTACAGATTTTAAAAGGTGCACAAAAACGTTGTTGAAAACAGAGAGGAACAGCCAGCAAATGAGAGCTGCCAGGGCTTCTCAAATAATGAAAATATTTTTTTAAGAACTGTAAAAAGTGGATAGCAATGGAGGAGCGGGTGGGGAGGGTGAGAAGTCAATGCGTGGGGTCAACGGGTAGTGGGAAGGGTAGCAACGTAGGAGCTTGAGGCAGGGGAATAAATAAAAAGCAAAAACAAACAGGGTGGGGAAGCAAGCAATGGACAAGCTGTGGGTGGTAGAGGAGGGGGAACAACATTTAAGGTGGAGCGCAGCAAGTGAGGAAGAGAGCAAAAAAAACACATGCGTTCTAATGGCAAGATAAAGGAACAAGCATTGGCAAAGCCAATAGGTCTCGGCTCTGCAAAAGTTATTGGTTTAGTTTATTTTAGCTGTGTTGTACAGCACTGGGGTTGTACAGCAAGTTTAAAGTTTTATTCTAAATTATATGAAACAGCCATTCTTTTGTTATTTTTTAATGCATTACAGATGGTGTGAGCTTTGAATTAAAACGGGAAATGGAAGGGAAGTAGCAACATGAACACCAGGCTGTCTTAAAAACGTATTATGATATGGTGAACACTGCACTTTTCTATGGGGGATTGGGAGTGCTTAATGTAGAGAACTGGATGGGTAATGGTAGGTAATAAGTAAGGTGGATAATGGATAGTGTGATAGTAAATATGTATCATGTTTAGTGGAAAGGACTATTTAATTTATAAAATAATGTAATTTAAATTGATGGAAATGATTGCAATTATGGTGCAACTTAATTAAAGTGCACATTTAAAAAAGAGGATTGTAATTTCCCTGTAACATTTGCAAGTGAAGAGAGGTGGGAAGCACGTTTTCTTATTTCAAAGGAAACGGAATGGACAGAGTGTGTGGGTATAACAGGCAAACAGTTCCCCGAATTTGATAACATTTGCTTGAGCTAAAGTGAATGCTATTTGCTTTTAAAACCCCAGCAAAAGTGTGTCCTTGAAGCTCGTTTTTTGGCACAGTAAAGTTGAAAATAAAACTTGGGTTGTGGGTGAGATGCAATCGCAAATATTGTTAAAAAGCTGTCTAACATAACAAGTGAAAGTCAGCATTGTCCAAGGTTAAATAAAGGTATATTTAAAGCTGACTGTAAATGTTGCCCTCGTAGTTAGTTTACGGGTGTCCAAAAAGCGACCAGGGGGCAACATTTACAGTCAGCTTTAAATTACCTTTATTCCTCCTCAGATCATGTTGTCTTTCATTTGTTATGTTAGACAGCTTTAAACAATATTTGCGACTGCACCTCAACTGCAGCACAAGTTTTACTCCCCTCGAACAATGCTGCTTTTCATTTCTTATGTTGGACAGCTTTAAACAATAGTTGTGACTGCACAAACACAGGATGCGTGCAAGGTACATGGGAAAATGTTACCCTTCACTTATGTCAGTTAGCTTATGGGTGTCCAAAAAGCGACCAACACAAGTGAAGGATAACATTTTCCCATGTACCTTGCACGCATCCTGTGTTTGTTCAGTCACAACTATTGTTTAAAGCTAACATAAGAATTGAAAGGCAGCATTGTTCTAGGGGAATACAACTTAGGCTGCAGCTGAGGTGCAGTCGCAAATATAGTTTAAAGCTGTCTACCATAACAAATTAAAGACAGCATGATCTGAGGAGGAATAAAGGTAAATTTAAAGCTGAATGTAAATGTTGCCCTCTTGGTTGCTTTTTGGACACCCATAAGCTAAAATAAGTGACGGGTAACATTTTCCAGTGTACCTTGCACACATCCTGTGTTTCTGCAGTCCCAAGTCAATAAAATGGAATTATCAGGAGGTAGCAGAACTTTGAGAAGCACCAACACCATGCTATTGAAACAACATAAATTTCAGAAAAATAAAACCTACAAGCGCACCTTCTCAGGCCTAGCACCTAGGATCTGGAACGCCCTGGCCCCCGGCAATCAGAATGAACCCTTCAATCTCCTCCTTCAAAAAAAGAAGTCAAACTACTTCTAATGAACAAAACTCTCCACTGATCCCAGGTCTAGAGCGAGATGGGTACCACTCAGACTCTGTTCTCCTACCAGGATCTGTGATGAATGAACGCGTAACAAGAATGACTAAAGCACTCCTGAATTCCGCCAGACCTACAATGTTTACTGTCAACATTTACTTTCTCCTGTTAGCTACTCTTATCTATGTTCCTAGCTCTCACCTCTCTTTTTGTTGTAACAGTTGTAAAGCGCTCTGATACCCTCACTGGGTCTAGTTCGCGCTATATAAAACTTTAAAAATAAAATAAAATACAAATTGTTCAAAGTTGCCTAACAAACAAATTGAAAGGCAGCATTGTTCAAAGTGGAATAAAGGTAAGTAAACAAGCCCTCACATGCAAGGTCCCTTATTGAGATGCGAAAATATACTGCCCATACTGCTTTCAATTTCAATTTCAATGTTAAGGGATGGGGGGGGGTGGACTGAATTAATCTTTTTCTACATGTCCACATTGACCAATTTGCACCACAATCACAAGAAGTTGTGGTGCAGCTGGGACTTGAATGGGGTTCCCCAGCTTCAGAGGCCACATATCTCCACATAACAAAACAAATAGCAATGCTGGTCTCCTTATATGCAGATCAGTGGCCTCTGCATCTGGGGAACTCATAAACGTCCAGCTTCAGCATTGGAAACTCATTTTCTTATCTCAAAGGAAACAGAATGTGACCGAGTGTGTGTACAACAAGCAACCAGTTCCCCCAAATGTGATAGCATTTGTGCTTGAGCTAATAAACACTCATGTGCAAGATCCCCTTGCAGTCACACGTTAAACACAAACTCAGGCAAATGAAAATAGTTTTTAAAAAACAGTACGAATGTGGCCAAGATGCAGTTCAAACAGTGGTGAAAGCTATATAAACAAACGGACAAAGACAACAGGAGAGTGCAGACGACACAACCAGCTACAAAAGATGCACTCTGTAGAATGTCTCAAAAAGAGGAAAAAAAAGCTCCCAAAAGAGAGAGCAGTGGAAGGTAACAGGTCCTTGAGCCATGCTCTAGGGGAGGGTCACATGCAAGAAGAGGGAAGTGCCGGCTGCAGAGCTCACTGGAGAGGCATAGAGTGGAGTAAAGTGCCGTAGAGTGGCACAGAGAGTCAAAGTAGCATGCTGTGAAGTGGGGTGTCAGAGTGGAGGGGAGTGTCGTAGAGTGGCCTGGAGTGAAGTGGCATAGAGTGGCGCACAGTGGACTGTGGTAGAGTGGAGTGGATTAATTGAATAAATGGGACCCCCTGCAAAGAATACTAAATCCTAGGTCAGGGAAAATACATTTGAGAAAAAAGCAACCCTAGGCAATTAAATGGTCATATCTAATGTGCAGACCTATAGCTAACAAATTGATATAAACATAGACTCCGTGTACTCTACATTTACGTTAAAAACTTCATTTTATTAATACAAATTCATAATAAAAAGTGATTGGTATCAGACATAAATTGTCTGAACATGATAAGACAAATAAGACATACTATACTTATCAAAACAACATACACATATATATATTAAACAGAAAAATAAAAACTGTTCAATAGAAGTGTTTCAAATGTTAGTGCAACAACCAAACAAGAATGTAAAAGTTGGTTTCATGTTGAAACATCGTGGCTTAATGATGGAAATTTCTTGTTTTCTACGCGCGTTTCGGCGTGCTAAGCGCCTTCTTCAGGACAGCCACAGAAATTCCTAAACGAACAATGAAATAGATATATACATAACTGAATACAAATATACAAAGTACACTGAGGGGTCGATTCCGATTCGGGCCGGAAAAAGCACCGACCGACTCGGAGCCGGAAAAATTACCGACCGACACGTACCAGTGGCGCCCGACACGCCAAGTACGATGCAAGCCGCGATAAATCCGACTGACACGTCAGGAAACCAAGCCGACCGACCGAGCCGCTCGGAAAATAGCAATCCGGCCGGAAAACACGCGAATCCAACCGACCGACACGCACCCGGAACAAATCCGACCGAATCGTACCCGCCAACTCCAACCCGCAAAGTACGATGCAAGGTGCGAAATGCACGACCGAGTCGGACGGAGGACAAGCCGTACGACCGACACGCATACAAAACCGAGCCGAAGCAACACAATACACCGCGACCGACGCGTACGCAGCATACAAAACTGCACAAACACAGCGTGAACGAAACGGAAAACACCGTACGAGACCAATGCAGGGTCCGACTCGGTCACAAGAACGTTTCCAACATACACAAACAGCACAAAGGAAAAATCAACCAAAAAAGGCCAAACAAGCAATTACCAAGCCAATAAATACTGGGGGGTGGGGACAGAGAACAAAGACACACCCACAACTCCACCTATATAAAGGACACAAATCACTACCATGAGCCTTTGCAAATGCCATTCCACTGCCAGCACCCAAGAGCAAGCAACCACACACCCACAGCTCATCCCTCACACAAGCCACACACCATCAGCACACCAACAAATACCTACCTCACATACACCCAGCACAACACACACCCACACACCCTCACCTGCACACCAACACACACATCACCCACCATCACCACCCATCACCATGCCCCCCAAGAAGAATCCCAAGTTCCTAGATAGTGAATTGAAGTCATGGTAGACGAGATCCTCAGGGTGGAGCCACAGCTGTTTGGCACTCTGGTCCAACAGACCCCCATGTCGCAGAAAACCAAGATGTGGGAGAGGATCATCAACAGGGTGAACGCCCAATCACCATGTCGGCGCACAAAGACGGACATCCAGAACAGGTGGTATGACGTGCGCAGGAGGGTACGGGACCTGCTGAAGATAGACTACATCAACAGCCAACACACCGGCAGTGGCCCTCCTGCCAAGCCAATATACCTCAGGCCCTGGGAGGAGAAGGTGCGGGCCATCCTTCCGCCAGTGAGCGTATATGGACTAGAGAACATCCCAGAGCCTGGTGAGTACACAACAAATGTACACAATAAACTGCCACAAAACACACACATCACTGTCAAGGGGAGAGTCAAACCATGCACTCATAGCAATTACACAGCAACTAGAACAGAATCATCCCAAAATGTGTATGTCAGTCAGATAAACACAACACATGCCATCAAAAATGTCACATCCAACTGTGCCAACACATGTACAAACACAACCACAACTACAGCTAGGCAGTGGCACAAATAGAACTAACACACACATCCACACATGTAGCCACCACAACAACACCAACACACAGTGAAGACCACTCAAAGGAAGGAATTCTGTGTATGCTGGCCAAGTCAGTGTAGCCAATAGCATCATGGGAGTCGCAGTCACACATATTGCTCCCCCACAACTGTCCCATCAACACCACCCTGAACCATGCTCACATCACAGGGAGTGAGAAGGACTCACAAGATGGCTGACACTGGCTACTGCTGTGGGGAGCACAAGGCCCTGCTGGCAACTGTGCACCAACAAACAGCAGGACACCACTGACTGACATCCTGAGAGACAACTTCCACTCCCTGCAATGCAAGCACGTTCCATGGTGGGATATCTGGCTGGCTGGCTGGGAAGGGGACTTGCAGCACTGACCATAGTCACCAGCACCTCCCCTCACACCCCCCCAACACAAACTCCACAGTACCCACCTGGTAGAATGCAATGCCCTCCATCCTAACACAAGATCCCACAAAGCACCACCACCCTGGGTTATGTTGTGTGAAGCACAGGGACACTCTTGGGACTCTTAGCCAAACAACTGCCAGGACAACACTCCCAGCCATCCTGTCAGCACAGCCAGCCCACCCCACAGGGAAGCAGAGTCAAAGGAAGGAAGCATGGGCATGCTGGGAAGGGGGTGGAGGCAATAGCATGATGGAAGTCGTAGTCACAGACATTGCTCAGCCTCACAACTGGCCCATCAACACCACCCTGAACCATGCTCACATCACAGGGAGTGGAGAAGGACTCACAAGATGGCTGACACTGGCTACTGCTGTGGGGAGCACAAGGCCCTGCTGCCAACTGTGCACCAACAAACAGCAGGACACCACTGACTGACATCCTGAGAGACAACTTACACTCCCTGCAATGCAAGCACGTTCCATGGTGGGATATCCGGCTAGCTGGGTGGGAAGGGGGACTTGCAGCACTGACCATAGTCACAAGCACCTCCCCTCACACCCCCCCCACACACAAACTCCACAGTACCCACCTGGTAGAATGCAATGCCCTCCATCCTAACACAAGATCCCACAAAGCACCACCACCCTGGGTTATGTTGTGTGAAGCACAGGGACACTCTTGGGACTCTTAGCCAAACAACTGCCAGGACAACACTCCCAGCCATCCTGTCAGCACAGCCAGCCCACCCCACAGGGAAGCAGAGTCAAAAGGAAGGAAGCATGGGCATGCTGGGAAGGGGGGTGGAGGCAATAGCATGATGGGAGTCGTAGTCACAGACATTGCTCAGCCTCACAACTGGCCCATCAACACCACCCTGAACCATGCTCACATCACAGGGAGTGGAGAAGGACTCACAAGATGGCTGACACTGGCCACTGCTGTGGGGAGCACAAGGCCCTGCTGCCAACTGTGCACCAACAAACAGCAGGACACCACTGACTGACATCCTGAGAGACAACTTACACTCCCTGCAATGCAAGCACGTTCCATGGTGGGATATCTGGCTGGCTGGGTGGGAAGGGGGACTTGCAGCACTGACCATAGTCACCAGCACCTCCCCTCACACCCCCCCCAACACAAACTCCACAGTACCCACCTGGTAGAATGCAATGCCCTCCATCCTAACACAAGATCCCACAAAGCACCACCACCCTGGGTTATGTTGTGTGAAGCACAGGGACACTCTTGGGACTCTTAGCCAAACAACTGCCAGGACAACACTCCCAGCCATCCTGTCAGCACAGCCAGCCCACCCCACAGGGAAGCAGAGTCAAAAGGAAGGAAGCATGGGCATGCTGGGAAGGGGGTGGAGGCAATAGCATGATGGGAGTCGTAGTCACTGATATTGGTCACCCCCACAACTGGCCCATCAACACCACCCTGAACCATGCTCACATCACAGGGAGTGGAGAAGGACTCACAAGATGGCTGACACTGGCTACTGCTGTGGGGAGCACAAGGCCCTGCTGCCAACTGTGCACCAACAAACAGCAGGACACCACTGACTGACATCCTGAGAGACAACTTACACTCCCTGCAATGCAAGCACGTTCCATGGTGGGATAACTGACTGGGTGGGTGGGTGGGTGGGAAGGAGGTCTGGCTGTCAACCAAACACAATCAATGCAGACCATGTTCACACCCCAGAGAATACATAGAAATGCCCAAATAATGCAGGACAATGTGCCACACCAATATCAACCCCTGACTGTGACGACTTAGGACAATACAATGTACAGGCCCGCACCCCGAGGCACAGTCACAACTGTCAGGTGTGTCAACCACTGATGCCTGCAGAAACATGACATACATTGTTTGTGTCTCCCAAAAACAGGTGATGATAGGGACACAGCAGCAGACGCTGAGGAGTCCCAGTCCCAGGCTCAAGAGGATGCCGAGCTCACTGGCGTCGTACAGCCTCTGTCCTCCTCGGACGATGAAGAACAACCTGGCACATCCGGTGCAAGTCAACATGCTGCACCAGCAGGACCACCAGCTGCAGCACCAGCAGGTCCACCAGCTGCACCCCCTGCACCCACCCCTCCAACGACTGTCACCACGAATACCATCCCTGCCGACATGGACAGAATAAGGAACAACACCAGCGCAGTGACCCTGGACCAACCTGGGGCCATGGACACCACCACCACCACCAACCCCCAAGGTGGACCAGGGTTATCTGTGCGTGCAACTGCACACACTGCACATGTCAGCAGGGGTGGTGGGAGGGGTGGGAGACAGAGGTCGCTGCTTGCAGACGTTGCTGGTGTGCATGAAGACCCACAACTGGTACGCATAGCTGATGCGTACCAGTCCAGCACCGGAGAGCTCAGCCAGGTAGTGGGGCTCCTCAGAGACATCAAACAGCAGCAGGCTGCCCATCATGCCCGCTTGGACTCCCACATGTCCCACGTGGAGTCACACATGTCACGTGTGGACTCCCACATGTCCCGCGTGGAGTCCAAGTGGGATGTACTACATGAGATGACGGCGGTGCACAGGGACATTTTACAATGCCTCCGCCAGATGAACAGCAACCAGTCCACACCTCCCTGTGTGCCAACAACATCTGGTACCGAACAAACTGCAACTGCCACAGGGAGGGAGGAGGACTCTGGCGGAGAGTCCCCTGCACCGCAGCAGCCTGCACTTGAGGGCCCCCCCCAAGAAGAGGGGTCGTCCGAGGAGGGGAAAGTGAGAGGCTGATGGCCAAGCGCAACTCCCAGGAAGCCTGAACCTGTTCTGGATTTTCGCCTTTGTGCACAGACTGTTCACCCTGTTGATGGCAACACTACTCCCACACATTGCATGGGGAGTACAAGTTGGAACAATGTGTCAGACAACTGTGGCCCCGATACTGGGGATCCTGTCTACCTGGACTTTCTATTCATCTAGGAACTTGGGATTGCAAGATTCATGTACAGCACAATCCATCCTATGCACTATTATCACAGATGTATCACAATAAACACAATAATACACCATACTTGCCTCTGTCGTGATTCCAACGTGGGTGCTGTTATGGGGATGATGAACAGCAAAATTACACTGTGTATGCGAACTGCAACAGCAAGGACAACACAGGCATGTGAGTACAGGCAACGTGACACATATGAGGGAGACACACCACCAGGGCTACACAACACATACACACCTAGGCCATCTGACTCATTGCCTACACTGATGTTGCCAGGGAAGACGGTGCAATGCACAGACACCACACCCATTCCCAGTTGTAGTCAAGTAGCCCACAGGTGCAGTAAGCAAATGGCAGTCAAATGTGTGACCACAGACAACGCACATCACTAAGTGAAGCACAGGTTTATTACACAGTAGCAACATGCCGTAACCACTACAGATGCAAGGTAACCCCACCTGGTAGCGGGCACACAGTCAACAACTGTAGACAGAAGGAAGTCCATGGGTGTGGCGCACATCACCTGTAGGGACACAACAGCTACCAGCCTGGATGTGCAATCACGTCGTCGGTGGACACAGTTGACCAAACGAATCTGAAAGTACCCTGTGAAGGACAGAAATGACACACAGTCAAAAGCAATGCAGTACAGGACAGAACAGCAAAACTCATGCACAATACATGTTACAAGATACCCACCCAGAACCAAGTTAGCATGTCAACACTGTTGGGGAGTACAGCCCACCTGTCACCACACATCGCAACACACATCCTGTCAAGTAGCCCATGGACACACTCCAACAGCACCAGAGCACCACCCACACATCATGCCAACTCACATCATTCACATGACACCTCAGGATACTCACATTCAGCTAAAGAAGTTGGTGATGAGCTGTGTGCGGACATCACCATCACCATCATCATCATCATCATCGTCACTGGCATCGTGGTCCAGGCCAGGATCCTCCACAGGTGGCGGATGTTGGTCATCGTCATCCTGGATGAGAGGCAACTCCTTCCGCACTGCCAGGTTGTGGAGCATGCAGCAGACGATGATAATCTTGCACACTTTCGCAGGGGCATATGGGAGGGACCCTCCCGGTCTTGTCCAGGCAGCGGAAGCGGCTCTTCAGGAGACCAAAGGTCCGCTCAATCACTCTCCTGGTCCGACCATGTGCCTCATTGTAGCGCATCTGGGCAGGTGTCACAGGGTTCCTGAGGGGTGTCAGCAACCACGGCATGTTGGGGTATCCCGAGTCACCTACGGACAGACAAGTGCACATCAGCTGACTTGGAAAAGTGGGCGGAATACTACAGATCAGATCACACACAATGGCACAAAGTCAGTACACACCGACAAGCCAGGCACGCTGGTTCTGCATCTGTGCCATCAACCTGGGGATGCGACTACTCCTCATCACAAAGGCATCGTGTGCTGAACCAGGGAAACGGGCACACACGTGTGTGATGGTCATGTCTGCAAGACACACCACCAGTGCATTGACCGAGTGGTAGTGCTTGCGGTTCCTGTAGGCCTGCTCCTGGGCCTGTGGTGGTACCAAAGCCACATGTGTCCCATCAATGGAGCCAATGACATGCGGCATCCTCCCCAGGGCATAAAAGTCACTCTTCACGTCAGTGAGTCGTCGCAGTCTAGGGAAATAGATGTACCGGTTCAGGAAGAGCAACATTGCCGCCAAGAAATCGCGGAGCACACGGCTGAACATGGTCTGTGACATCCCACCAGCAGACGCCACATTATGTTGGAAGGTACCGGTGGCAAAGAAGTGTAGGGCTGCCATCACCTTCACCTTGGGGGTCAGCGCTGTAGGATACGGCCGGCCAGGCTGCAAATGTGGGGACAACTGCACTGCCAAATCCTCAATCAGCTGCCTGGTGAAGCGGTACCGTCGGATGCTGTCCCGTTCCACCATCGTTGCCAGGTCTGGGAATGGCCGATGGACAGCAGGAGCCCTGCAGTGCAGAGGAGAAGTAAGCAAGATCGTCAGTCACCCCACATATGCGGCATTGAACACACTCAAGATCCCAACATACATCATCATGAGGCACAACTACATGAAGTGTGCAGTACCGGAACGACATGTATGGTACATACATGGCCAACATCTGTCAACACGGTCCTACAGGTGGCATCAATTTGTCCCAGGTTGGCCCATTGGATATCATGATGCTGTGTCACAGTCACCCCCCAGTGACATGTGAGGACAGATGTGCCCCAGGCACCACAGCTCAACGACAGGCACATTCCCAGGGACCCTGTAATGCCACATGGACACTGGCATCACCTGGAGTATCATGTGTACACCACAACAAAACAAACATGACCCCCACAGGTAGTGGCCACACTTGCCATGGCAGGAGAGCCATGGACGTCTGTGACACACACGCACAACATCAGAGTCCATGCACACACAACGTGGATGTGGAGACTGTCTCCCATTGTGCACATGAAATCAGAGACATTGTAAACACTACATGCACAAAGACTGTGGAGGGCCATCACTATTGTGCCACTGGGACACCCTGGCTCAAACATACCGTCCCACATGGGACTCACGGGGTATGTGACATGACATACACAAACACCACTGTGAAATGTGACCATGGCACATGCACAGATATGAACAGTTGCACATCACAGTGGTCACGTACACGTAACACCCAGGATCCTGTCCCCATTAACACGTGCACAGCCTGGGGGTGGCTGCCCACAGGTGACACCCACAGGACAACATGTACACCAACATACACACAATAGGAAATGCAGCCTTACATGCCTTATGATAAGGTTTGGACAGGCTGTCGTGATGTAGGTGTGCCCCTCACTCCCTGGGAGCTATCTGTGGCTGGCATATGTCCATCTGAGACAGGCATGCTGACATATGCCAGTCACATGTACAGTGATGCGTTGAACAGCAATGGACCGATCGGTGTCTCCGGCCGGCCCATTGCTTTCAATGTGTGCGGGTACGCGTTGTACCCCTGTGCGCGTTGTACTGCAATGGACCGATCGGTGCCTCCGGCCGGCCCATTGCATTCAATGTGTGCGTGGTACGCGTTGTACCCCTGTGCGCGTTGAACAGCAATAGACCGATCGGTGCCTCCGGCCGGCCCATTGCTTTCAATGTGTGCGGGTACGCGTTGTACCCCTGTGCGCGTTGTACTGCAATGGACCGATCGGTGCCTCCGGCCGGCCCATTGCATTCAATGTGTGCGGGTACGCGTTGTACCCCTGTGCGCGTTGTACTGCAATGGACCGATCGGTGCCTCCGGCCGGCCCATTGCATTCAATGTGTGCGGGTACGCGTTGTACCCCTGTGCGCGTTGAACAGCAATGGACCGATCGGTGCCTCCGGCCGGCCCATTGCTTTCAATGTGTGCGGTACGCGTTGTACCCCTGTGCGCGTTGTACTGCAATGGACCGATCGGTGCCTCCGGCCGGCCCATTGCATTCAATGTGTGCGGGTACGCGTTGTACCCCTGTGCGCGTTGAACAGCAATGGACCGATCGGTGCCTCCGGCCGGCCCATTGCTTTCAATGTGTGCGGGTACGCGTTGTACCCCTGTGCGCGTTGTACCTCAATGGACCGGATCGGTGCGCACTCCATTGACAATGGGCTTGCCTGGCAACGGACGCGTTTTCGAATATTCGAACGAGTCGGTTGCTGGAAAATCAGTTGGTCACCCACAACAATGTTGCAAAATCATGTATGTCATGAAGTTGAAATTTTGAAGGATGCTGTGGGCGTGTTTTGGTGCTGCTATTCCATGGATTGGCCAGATTCAGAAGATGCAAACGACTTGGACCTATCACTTTGGACACAAGGGACAGTATCTGCCTCTCCAGCACATATATATTGCTGCATGTTCCCCTGAGAGCCCACTTGCCTGCACTACATGCTCCAGGACGACATCTGCCACTGCACTGCTGCTGTCTCTGCCCCTCTGGACCCTGCAATGGCACGTACTGTGGAGAGAGCCCCAGCCTTCAGCCTTGAAGAGAACCAGGCCCTGCTGGACAGCCTACTTCCACAGTACAGCAAGCTGTATGGGACACCAGGGGAGCAGGTGAGTGTTCTGTGCACTGCCTTTCTGAATGTGCATTTTGTCTGACTAGCAAGGCTGAGAGTCAGCACACCACTGGCTAGCAGGCTCACTGAGTAGTTGTCACCCCCCATAGTGTGTAGTGACTTGCACTGGACAGGTATGGTGCAGTGACAGTGCTTCTGAACAGGGTTTTACTCCCCATGCAATGATACCATGTAGTGACTTCTGGAAAACTGTCCATGGGCAGCCGTGCACTGCCTGGGTACACCATGTGCCCCTGTGATTGCGACATGTATATGCAACTGTGTCATGCACGGATATGTTGCATGTGTAGTAATGGCCTTATCACTTTGTCATCCTGACAGGCTTCTGCCCATCGGAAGCATGAGATCTGGAAGGACATCGTCCGGGCTGTCCGGTCCGTGGGGGTCTACAAGCGCTGGATCCGCAACTGCCAAAAGAGGTGGCAGGACCTTCGGGGCTGGACCCGGAGGATTGCACGGGTCCAGCTGAAGCTGTCGCCTCCTCGCAGGAGGGGCGGAACACGGACCCTGACCCCCACATGCTCAGGATCCTGGCGGTGGTCTTTCCAGACCTGGATGGGCAGCTGAAGGCCAGAGAGCAGCAAGGAGGGGGTGAGTCAAAGACTGCACTGTGTACTCTGTCTAACATGCTATGTGCCCTCCTCGGGCCAGGTTGAACTGCCACAGTACAGCAGTCATGTTGTCCAGGAGCCATGTCCCTCTATTGTGCACTGCCCACTCCTCATCTGATACCCAGGTGTGGCCCTTACATGCAGGGAATTCTGTCACTTAGGACTGTGTCCTTGCAGTTTGCTTGACTCAAGGTGGGAGACAGCATCTGTTTCCCTGACTCTGTGGTGGGCATCATGGGTGGGTCCATTGCTTACACAATGCCTGTATTCTGACATGTATTCAGCGTGTTACTTTGATCTGTGGTCCAATTGCTGAGCTGATCCACCACATGTGGCTGGGGTACCTGGCACACACCCATGCTGCGGGTGGGAACAATGTTTGGGCCCCAGGAGTATGTATATGACGTGTGTCACACATACTTAGCCAGCTGCCTACAGTCCAGGGCTCATCCCTCATTCATGTGGGGCTGGACAGTCATGCCTACTCCAGGCCATACAATACACTCTGTACTCCCACTCCCGTGTATCAGAGGACACATTGTGCACAGTGATTTGACCCTTCAGGTGTCTGCCTCTGTGTCAGTGTGCTGTGGATTAGTCGCCAGGACTGCTGTGGAGTTTCTTGGTAGGGGCTCAGCATGCCACTGGAGATGTGACCATAGGAGACGATACTTGTGTGACACATAGGTGTCTGATCAGCTGCCCATGCAGACTGGGGCATGTAAATGTGAAGTTCAGGCAGCTGTTCCCCATGCACAGCAGAGTGTGAGGGGCTCAGGTTCAGAGGGTAGTGTCACAGGTCTCCCATATGTCCAATAGGTATGACCTGGACAGATGAGGGTTAAGAGGATGTGTTGTGGGGGGGATGTACATGTGCACTTGTGCAGCTCCAGGACTTGCATTCCCCATGACCTACTATTGTGACACAGTGCAGAGTGTTGTTGTCTGGCTGCAAAGTCATACATCACTGAGCCAGTGATGTATGACTTTGCAGTCATGCCTCCGCCATGGCATGTGTCTACTGATTGGTGAGCCTGCAGGGGAGTGACATGTGCTACATGCACACCATAGTGGCGCTGGCTATCAGGACATGGGTGCATCATGGTGTCTGTCGCTGGTATGCATCACATGCATTTCCTATTTGACTCTGGGCATCCCTTACATCCGGAAACCTGTACTGACTCAGTGGCAAGAGCTGTGATGTGTCCACACCGTGTCCTCTGCACTGTCCAACTACTGTGTACTTGGTGCATGTGTCAACACTGGGGTGTTGCAATCCAACAGACACCAGACAGATGGGTGCAAGGCCATGTGGGATGTGAGTGCCATGCTTGGCATCAGACTGACAATTGACTTCTCCTGTTCAATTAGTGCACTTTTAGCAATGTACAACTAATGATGCCAGGGCTTGCTCTGTGATGTGCTGTGCTCACAGTGGTGTGTGCGTTATGTGCAGGTGACTGATGTCTGTCTGTTTCCCCATTGTTTGCAGATACATCCACGGCCACGGAAGGGGACAGCTCCACGGACCAGGAGGAGCCGGAGAGCCAGACTGGGTCAGCAGCCGAGGAGTGGTCGGAGGGACCCAGTGGCACGGAGGGCGAGGGGAGCCACACCGAGGAGTCCTCAGCAGCATCCACCTCAGCTGAGGACCAGAGCAACTCGGAGGATGACTCCCTTGTGGAGGCGGGTGTCAGCAGCCACCACACCCCAGCTAGTGTTGCTGTCCCCGCCACCACCAGCACCACCACCGCCCTCCCATCGGCTCCCATTCCCCAGATCCGTGGAGGCTCCCATGTCCGGGTGCGTGTCTCCTTTGGGCCAGGCACCGCACCCCTGCCCCTGTGTCCCCTGCTGCCCTGAGTGAGGAGTCTGTGTACCTCCTTCGCCAGCTCCATGTAGGGCAGACAGCCATGCTGAGTGTCCTCCATGCGCACACCGCGCTGTTGACTCAGCTGGTGTCGTTCATGGAGGGCATCTCATCGGGCATGTCTGACCTACAGAGGGGCAATAGGTCCATGGACTCCTCCCTGACGGCAGCAGTGTCCCTCCTCAAACGGTCCCTCACCCCTCCTGCCTCTGCTCCATCCACACTCCCCAGCACCTTACCCATCCCAGGCACACACACACTGGCACAGGCACACACCAGCACACACACATCCAGCACACTGACACACACGCCAATGACAAAACGCACACGCACGCACATTCAGGGGACTGAAGCCAGACTCACAGGGGATGGGGCCCTGGAACACACACACGCATCCACATGCACTGCGCAGTCCTCAGTTCCCTCTCCCTCCAAAGCACCCTCCCTTGCCTCACCTGCAACCCCAAAGTCACAGCAGCTCTTCC
The DNA here is from genome assembly GCA_963921515.1 of Calotriton arnoldi. NCBI lineage: Eukaryota > Metazoa > Chordata > Amphibia > Caudata > Salamandridae > Calotriton > Calotriton arnoldi. The sequence goes on from CAWUFW010004848.1 coordinate 1,437,356, forward strand.
TCTGTGACCTCGGCCTCTTCCCCACCGATGAAGCTGCTCCAGCATCCCGGGGGAAGAGGAAGCCCACCCACACGGAGCAGAGTGCCCCTCGCCCCCGGACACCCTCCCCCAGGCGCAGACGGACTGAGGCCCCCACCCGCAAGTCCCCCCGGAGTGCTAAGAGCAAGACCCCGCCACCGCCCTGCAGCTCAGGCACAAGGTCTCCGTCCTCCATCCCTCAGGCCCCCACTGCACAGGTGCCCCCACCACACCCTGCCCCAGGTTCCCCCACCCACAGATATACCATCCCCAAGATGCTCCGGCCTTCTCCCCTGCCACTTGCTCTCCCAGCACCACACCCCCGCTGCGCTTGTCTGTGCCACTGATGTGGTGAGGGTGTCCTCCCCCTCTGTCCAACCCACCTTGCCTGTTCCCCATTCTCCTCCCTGGAGGTAGGCACTGCAGTGGAGTCCACTACCGCCCTGTCTGACTTGGGCACTGCAGTGGCGGACCTGTCCACCCCATCTGCAGGGTCCACTGCAGTTGTGCCGGCACCCACGACATCTGTGTCATGCCCCTCAGTTGTGCCGGCACACACCATGTCAGACACCTCCACTGCAGTTGTCAGTGGCTCTCCAGCACCCACCACCCCTTCCCTGACTCCCCCTGGTGAGCCCTGATCCTGTCCCTGCGGTGCCTGGCCTGCCCCCCGGTTGCCCCTCCTAGTGGATTGTCCCTGGTATTGTGCAGGCATGCGTAGGGTGACATCTGCCAGTGTCACCCTGTTTGAACTTTGACAATGGACTGGCCATTGGCCTTTGCTCTAATTTCTTCTGGACGTCGTTATCAAACAACACATATGCTGAATAAAGCAACTTTCTTTTCTCTAGTGCTCATGCTTCAGATGTACATGTTGTTGGTGCAGCTAACCATGCCCTTGCTGCAGTGATGGTGATATCTGGTCTCATGATTATGAAGTGTTACTGTGCAGGAACCCATGTGGTCCAGGGGGAATGTGTCCTATCATGTGGTGTATCCATGTCATCAATAGCAGCATCTGAGGGTGTCATGTGTTCAGTATTTGGCAATGGGTTTCCTACTTACATTGGCAATTTCATATCTGTGGCTTCCACCCCTGCACATCTGTTGTGCCTGCCATCGTTGCATTTGTCTACTTCCCTGACCGTGTTGCCATCTCCAGTGGACATGCAGGTTTGGGCATCAATGGGGAGGGACTCATCCGTGTAGTCAGTGCAACATTGCTATACAAGTGTGTTGGATCTGTGCTGATGATTCCGTTGGCACATCCATGACCAGGCTGATGTGATGGGAGCCCTCATTTGGTGCTAATTGTTGATTGTGTGACCAAGTGCTCAGCTGACATGATGGGGCCCTACTGAGGCAACATATGGCACAGCTTTCCTCACACAGGAGTGGAGTCCCCTCATGGCAGTGTGTACACGTGTGACATTGCCTGCGCCCAAGGTGTGTGTTGTATGTGCATGTCTGTGTGTTCACTTTCATTCATCTGCGCATGCTGTGATCCCTAGTGTTGTACCTGTTTGTGATGCTTGCTGACTTGAGCTATGTTCCCCCAAAGTCTTCTCCCTGTGTTCTCTGTGATGTGGGTGCATGGCACATTACTGGTCATCAGGGTGTCACCCATAGGTGTGTTTGCTGTCAGGGCAGAGTTTGTGTGCTGACGCAGATGGGTCACAGTCAGGTTTCCCTTTGGCACTTGTTGTTTGCCCCTGTCATGTGATTTCCAGTTTGTGTTATCTTTCAGTGATTGTGACACGTTGTGTGTGTGACTGCTGGCACTCCTTAGGGTCCGGGCTGCAATGTTGGTTGTTGTCTATGTGTGTTCTTTGTGGGTGACCTTGGCTTCTTCATTGGTGTGTGACTGTGGCTGGGATCCCATTGGTCGGTGTGGTATTGCCGTCATGTCCATGTACAGCGTAGTGTGCAGTGTGTCAGACATTCAGGAGTCTTGTTGAGTGTCCATGTGTGATGTGTTTCTACACCTTGGTTCCCACCCACCACCCTGGAATAGTCATGGGTGCATGTGCAATGTCACCAGTGCATGTGTACTTCACTGCTGCACATTGTTGGAGGTCGAGGGGTGTGGTCTTGAGTGTGTGCAGATGAGAGTTGTTGCCCGGCTAGTCCCCTGCCTCCATGTTGGCCTTGGCTTACTGGCCATGCTGATTGATTTGTGCTTGTGTAGGTGTGATGGTAGTTAGTTGCTCAGGACACCTGACTGTGGTTCACAGTGTGAACGACATTTAGCTTTGTCATCACAGTGGTATTTTTATTCAGCCCAGGGTCACCACATTGTGGGGGCCCTGGGGGTGGTGCTGTGGTGTGTCTGTGACTTGCTGTGTCAGTTGTTGTTCCTACGTGCCTGTGTGACATGTGTGTTTTGTGCTCCCTCTCACCTGTCAATGCCTGCTTGCCCACATAGGGGATTTGGATCCATGAGTTAGCTTAGTGTGGCAGTGTATGCACATCTGTATGATTGGTATTCAGCTCTCCTCATGTGTTGTGTTGTTGCCTGGGGACACTGGCACCCCCACCCTCACCTGCTGTGTATGATGACAGTGTTGGTCTGCCTGTTTGTGTTTGTGCATCTGCACCACTGCATTGGCATATCTTGGGTGTGCCATTGGCTGTATGTTGTTTGGTGTGTTTCCCCTGCTGTCCCTGGGACTCCTAGGTCATCGGTCAGCACAGTGATCATGGTTTGTGTGTCCCATTGCTGCCATGGTATGGTATCTGTTCACCTCACATCTGCTGTCTCCACAGGGTATCTGCATTTGTGTGCCCATTGGTGCAAATATGTGGTTCTGCATTCTGATGGTCACTTCTGTCATTGTGTCATTGATGACTGTTGACGGTCTCAGCCCCCATGGGTGTTGTTTGTCTGCACATGGCCAAAGGAATGTTTCATTTGCACTGCAGTATTTGGCTCCCCCAATTTATGTTGCAATGGGACACATACACTACTTTGCCACAGATGAGTTTTTGGTTCTGTGACCAGGAATGATCCATGCAGTTTGGCAGTTGCAGCTCTTTCTTTGTCAACAATTACCTTTTGGTCACTGTGATGATGAGGGTGTAGACCCCATTGCCACAATGGTCAAAATGTGCTTCAGCTATGGACCCCACACTTACCTTTTGGTCACTGTGATGATGGGGGTTTAGACCCCATTGCCACAATGGTCAAAATGTGCTTCAGCTATGGACCCCACACTTGCCTTTTGGTCACTGTGATGATGGGGGTTTAGACCCCATTGCCACAATGGTCAAAATGTGCTTCAGCTATGGACCCCACACTTGCCTTTTGGTCACTGTGATGATGGGGGTTTAGACCCCATTGCCACAATGGTCAAAATGTGCTTCAGCTATGGACCCCACACTTGCCTTTTGGTCACTGTGATGATGGGGGTTTAGGCCCCATTGCCACAATGGTCATGGGCTGCTTAGCATTGTGGGTGCCACACACATATATGTGTGGCACATGTGCTAGGGGGTCACATTGTATGTTCAAAGTCATGTTCGGTGTTGTAGGCATTTGACACAGCCTGCTCACACGCTTGTCATGGTGGTGGGGGGATGTCTTAATCTTGCATTCCCTAGGTTGTGGTGTGCTTGTTGTGTCATGCATTGTCCATCCTATGAGTGGGGGTGGTAGTAGTGGTAGGCATCCAGCCCCCTGGCTAAGGGTGGTAGTAGTGGTAGGCTTCCAGCCCCCTGGCTAAGGGTGGTAGTAGTGGTGGGCATCCTGCCCCCCTGGGTGAGGGTGGTAGTAGTGGTAGGCATCCTGCCCCCTGGCTAAGGGTGGTAGTAGTGGTAGGCATCCAGCCCCCTGGCTAAGGGTGGTAGTAGTGGTGGGCATCCTGCCCCCTGGCTAAGGGTGGTAGTGGTGGTAGGCATCCAGCCCCCTGGCTAAGGGTGGTAGTAGTGGTGGGCATCCTGCCCCCCTGGGTGAGGGTGGTAGTAGTGGTGGGCATCCTGCCCCCCTGGCTAAGGGTGGTAGTAGTGGTGGGCATCCTGCCCCCCCTGGGTGAGGGTGGTAGTAGTGGTGGGCATCCTGCCCCCCTGGCTAAGGGTGGTAGTAGTGGTGGGCATCCTGCCCCCCCTGGGTGAGGGTGGTAGTAGTGGTAGGCATCCTGCCCCCCGTGGGTGAGGGTGGTAGTAGTGGTAGGCATCCTGCCCCCCTGGCTAAGGGTGGTAGTAGTGGTAGGCATCCAGCCCCCCTGGCTAAGGGTGGTAGTAGTGGTGGGCATCCTGCCCCCCCCCTGGGTGAGGGTGGTAGTAGTGGTGGGCATCCTGCCCCCCCTGGCTAAGGGTGGTAGTAGTGGTGGGCATCCTGCCCCCCTGGGTGAGGGTGGTAGTAGTGGTGGGCATCCTGCCCCCCTGGCTAAGGGTGGTAGTAGTGGTGGGCATCCTGCCCCCTGGGTGAGGGTGGTAGTAGTGGTAGGCATCCTGCCCCCCGTGGGTGAGGGTGGTAGTAGTGGTAGGCATCCTGCCCCCTGGCTAAGGGTGGTAGTAGTGGTGGGCATCCTGCCCCCCCTGGGTGAGGGTGGTAGTAGTGGTAGGCATCCTGCCCCCGTGGGTGAGGGTGGTAGTAGTGGTAGGCATCCTGCCCCCTGGCTAAGGGTGGTAGTAGTGGTGGGCATCCTGCCCCCCTGGGTGAGGGTGGTAGTAGTGGTAGGCATCCTGCCCCCCGTGGGTGAGGGTGGTAGTAGTGGTAGGCATCCTGCCCCCTGGCTAAGGGTGGTAGTAGTGGTAGGCATCCTGCCCCCTGGCTAAGGGTGGTAGTAGTGGTAGGCATCCTGCCCCCTGGCTAAGGGTGGTAGTAGTGGTGGGCATCCTGCCCCCCTGGGTGAGGGTGGTAGTAGTGGTGGGCATCCTGCCCCCCTGGCTAAGGGTGGTAGTAGTGGTGGGCATCCTGCCCCCCTGGGTGAGGGTGGTAGTAGTGGTAGGCATCCTGCCCCCCGTGGGTGAGGGTGGTAGTAGTGGTAGGCATCCTGCCCCCTGGCTAAGGGTGGTAGTAGTGGTAGGCATCCTGCCCCCTGGCTAAGGGTGGTAGTAGTGGTAGGCATCCTGCCCCCTGGCTAAGGGTGGTAGTAGTGGTGGGCATCCTGCCCCCCTGGGTGAGGGTGGTAGTAGTGGTGGGCATCCTGCCCCCTGGCTAAGGGTGGTAGTAGTGGTGGGCATCCTGCCCCCCTGGGTGAGGGTGGTAGTAGTGGTAGGCATCCTGCCCCCCGTGGGTGAGGGTGGTAGTAGTGGTAGGCATCCTGCCCCCTGGCTAAGGGTGGTAGTAGTGGTAGGGCATCCTGCCCCCTGGCTAAGGGTGGTAGTAGTGGTAGGCATCCTGCCCCCCTGGCTAAGGGTGGTAGTAGTGGTGGGCATCCTGCCCCCCTGGGTGAGGGTGGTAGTAGTGGTGGGCATCCTGCCCCCTGGCTAAGGGTGGTAGTAGTGGTAGGCATCCTGCCCCCCGTGGGTGAGGGTGGTAGTAGTGGTGGGCATCCTGCCCCCTGGCTAAGGGTGGTAGTAGTGGTAGGCATCCTGCCCCCCTGGCTAAGGGTGGTAGTAGTGGTAGGCATCCTGCCACCCTGGCTAAGGGTGGTAGTAGTGGTAGGCATCCTGCCCCCTGGCTAAGGGTGGTAGTAGTGGTAGGCTTCCTGCCCCCTGGCTAAGGGTGGTAGTAGTGGTGGGCATCCTGCCCCCCTGGGTGAGGGTGGTAGTAGTGGTGGGCATCCTGCCCCCTGGCTAAGGGTGGTAGTAGTGGTAGGCATCCTGCCCCCGTGGGTGAGGGTGGTAGTAGTGGTAGGCATCCTGCCCCCTGGCTAAGGGTGGTAGTAGTGGTAGGCATCCAGCCCCCCTGGGTTGGGGTGGTGGCGCGCATTCAGGCCCCTGTGTGCATATGTGGCATTGGTGATGGGCATCCCGCCCCTATGGTGCTGCTGTTGCTGGTGTAAGTATATTCAGATTCCCAGTGTATGTGTGTGATGTGTCGTGTACGTGTTGTATGTGTTTTGTGGTTGGTGTCTGACTTACCTTCTGCGCCGTACGCGTCCGTGCCTGTTCCGGTAGTAGATGTAGAATATTGGTATGATCGGGACGAAGGGATTCATGGTTGGTTCGTGTCGTTCGTCCTTCTCGTTGCTTCGCGTCGTCCTCGTCGCTTGGCTTCGTCCTCGTCGCTTCGCTTCGTCCTCGTCGCTTCGCGTCGTCCTCGTCGGTGCTGTGTTCGTCTCGTAGCCGTGGATCGTGTTGTGGCGCGATTCGGAGCTTATGTGCGCCTCTCCCGGATGCTTTGACGTGCCGTGCGTAGCGACGGGTTCGGCGCGTACGGAAAGCGCATCGTACTTGTCCGGCCGGACGGGGCTGCATTTTCCCTTCCGTGCGACTCGATTCGGCGTTTCCGGATTCGCCTCGGTCGGAGAACAGGACCTGGTTTGGGTGAGTACGGCTCGGCCGGAATTTTTGCTGTTGTGCGCATCGTACTTGCTCGTTCGGTGTGCTGTACGGATCGGTCGGGAAACTGGCTTTCGCATGGCTTTTTCCCGACCGAATAGTATTGGGTGCGCCTCCGACCGAGATCGGAATCGGCCCCTGAGTCTGGATAACAAACATATTTTGTCAGTTGCTATATAGCATACAATGTTGGCAAATAGATAACAATCTCTGTGTGGAATAGGGAAAAAAAGAAAGGGAAAAAGATACAAGAAGGTATATTCAAGGAAAGATTGGCATTCAAGATAACATATATGCATACCGTATAATTGTGTAGTGAAAGTATAGACCCCACATCACCAAAAGGATAAGTGACAAATAGAAACCGAAACCGAAAACAACATTAGTGCATACACTGTCTAGGTGTGTAGTGGAATATAGATCCTACATCACCACAGGGATAAATGAAAAACAGAGACCGAAAACATGAAAACCGATAATTGTGGACCATACACTGAAATAGCAGAACTGGGTCCAATAGATAGTGAAAGGAGCTTACCTAAACTATATTAGCGATGGAACCAAAATTGATGTTTGGAGCCAAAGAGGTTAAGGTATAATGATTACCTATTCTAAAAAAAAAAAGATATACCAGTTTCACAATGTAAGTATTTATAGAATAGGTCTAACATTGCTTAGGTACTTAATCTAGTCTAATGGATAATATTACCTCCGCTTGGCGTATAGATGATGAACCCGGTACTGATTTGAATGCCAACTTCTTTGTAATAAAATTTTCTGTAAATGATATAATACAAAGAAAAATACTGAAACCTGTTTAGGGTTCCTAAACAAAAGAAAACACTTATTAACTAATTAATAGAAGAATTAATCACCTAAAAACCATATCTATACTTGATCGTTATGTAAATCGATCAACGTAAGTACTGGTACTTGAACCCAAGTTTCCAGAAAGAGAATCTACCGAATTGGTGTGTAGAGCTACAATAAAAACAGCATCACGTTATATTGCTGTTCAGGAAAGGTGTATAAGAATGTGCTTAACAGATAAAATCTGTCTAGATATTTACCTTATTGTATTTATATTTCCAATAATCCTATATATAGCTGTAGTTTTCACACCCGGGAAACCATCTCACCGGAGTGGCAAGAGATAATCACTGCAGGACAAATATATAAAAAAGATCGATTGAATAAAACAAAGGTAGCTAATAGGTGTGTAAAAGTCAAACTATCTGTTTTCGACATTATTAAGCAGTATCTATGCGCGCCTAAAAGATGCCAATGTCAGAAGAATATTAATTAATGCCAATGTTGTGATTGCTTCCGCTACTGATACAAAGGTCTAATGTTAACTGACTGTAGCACATTAAAACTGCATGAAGGTCAGGACGTTTTATTTCATCCAGTGTTACGGGGCTCTTCGCATAATTAAAGGCTTGAGAAAAATGAGCGTTAGATCTATTCCAAAAACATAAGGCTTATAGAGTGCCCAATATGTATTTAATGATGCCGGTACACAGTGTGAGTCGCTCTAGAGCATAATAAGAGCTAAATGTTTGGTGCGTGTCACTGCACACCGCAAATTGCATCAAGTATTATAAAATTCCAAATGTCAAATGAGATGCCACTTGCTGTCGGTAATATAGTTACTTCTGCTGATATGCAGAGAAGGAGCATTGAGTGACTCTGGCACAATAAGGCTGCTTAAAAATCATGTTGTTAAGTTTAACAACGTGTTCAGCGGCTTTATGCAAATGCAAAGATTTAAAAGAGTAAGCGCTACATCTTGTCCAAGCGCTTCAAACTAAGAGATTGTCCAATATGCATTAACTGAAGGCCGATATACTGCGTGTGCCTGCATCCTAAGTATTGTCCAAGCGTTTCAAACCATGAAATACTCATTGCGCATTAACTGAGAAGCCGGTGTAGCGCGTGTGCCTGCACGCAGTGTATTAAAACCTTTCGCTCGAGAAAACGCCTTAGAGCAGGGAAAAGCAAAATAATTTATAACAAATGGCAAGACCGGCTATGGAAGTAGAGACAATACGCACTACAGAAAGAAACTTACATGATTTCACAGCTTCAGGCCGAACAGCAGTACGGGATGCGGTCTTGTCATTGTAATAAAAAACGGGCTTTTAAAGAGGGCGGACTTGCGTCCAAACAAACCGTGTCTTGAAAGACACGTGATGGCGTCACGCGCACGGTAGTCGTCCCGAAACAATGAAGGGAGTAAACAGACTATGTTATCATAGGGGCACCGTGTGACACTGCCATAAAATAAGTAGAGAACAGATGTAACATGATGTAGAGCAAGTAAAAATTAAAACTTATACAATGTAAAACTAGATTTTACATGAGAAATGATTAACTCAAACAAGGGTATCGGAGACAAATAGTGTACCCGATTTTATACCTGTATCTAGTAGATGGTATAGAAACCTAGATTGCTGAATAGTGAATGACAAGCTCCAAAAAGTCATCTTAGAAATAAAAAATATATAAAAAGAGGGACTATAGTCCCTGGGTCTACATCCAAGGGATTACAATTTATACGGGTAACTTATAAAGACCAAATATACCAGGAGCTTAATCTAAAGCTCAGAGTATAATGAGTTGCATAAGTTTTTAAGTATTGTATAGGATCGCGTTTTCCCACGGTATTTCACTATTTAAACCGCGTTTGTATGTGTCCGAAACAAAATCCAAAAACTTCACTTTTTTTCATACTTCTTTACTTCTTTCTCCTTGGGGGATATCAATTTTTCAATGATAAGCCATCGTATATCGTTAGGAGTATGTTTCAGCTCCAAGAAGTGTTTAACTAATGGGGCGTTGAGTTTAGATGTGTGTATAGCTGAACGATGTTCTGTATGTCGAACGTTAAACACCGTGAAGTCTCTCCCACGTAGCCCAAGCCACATGGGCAGAGTAGGAGGTATATCACATTTTTAGTTTTGCAGTTGAACATTTTCCTTGCTGTAATCGAGTAACCATTATGGATAAAGGTATCTCCCTCTATGGCATTTTCACAGGCCTTACATTGTGAACATTTAAAAGTTCCTTTTATCGGCTGTGTTCCATCAATTGTTTTTTGAATGAATGTGGTGCCTTCCACATATCTAGATCTTGTAACGATATCTTTAATATTTTTGTTAGGCGTATGGGCAAACATAGGCTTAGGTAGTTTCTGTTGCTGATCTGGATCACTGTTAAGAATGTGCCAGTTTGAGTTGATGATCTGTCTAACCTTTTCGTTTAGTGTGGAATGTTTAGTGACACAAACCAGTTGATTAGTGGTCACGGGTATCTTACCTGTCAAAAGTGAATCTCTATCATAGAATCTGGCTCTTTTGTAAGATTCACGGATCAGTCTGTGAGGATAACCTCTTAAGGCAAATTTCTCCTTCATAGCAATGGCTTGTCTGTCAAAATCATGCAGATTTGAACAGCTTCTACGTAACCGAAGAAACTGCCCAAAGGGTATGCTTTCTTTCTGGGTACGTGGGTGGTAGCTGTTGAATTCTAGCAACGTATTGCATGAAGTAGGTTTGACAAACAAGTCAACTTCCAAGACACCTTGGCTTGTGACGGATGATGATGTCCAAAAACTCTACTTGTTTGTGACTATATTGAGAGGTGAACCTAAGGTTCTGATCACATAAATTAAGCCACTCTAAAATTCAATCAAATTTTCTTCTGTATCGGTCCAGATAAAAAAATATCATCAATGTACCTGGACCAGTAAGTTACAGATTCAAAAAACGGTGCCATTTCATTGTGGATGTTTTTCTTCTCAAAAAGTGCCATGTAAATATTAGCAATTGAGGGGGCAACAGATGCTCCCATACTTACACCTTTAATCTGTTTGTATAAGGCGTTCCCAAACTCAAACGTATTTTCAGTAAGTACTATTTCTAAACTTTTCAAAAGGAAGCTTTTCGGACAAGGTATATTGAACTCTTCAATAAACCATGTAACCGCATCAATGGCTTCACGCTGAGGGATATTACTAGGGGTGGGCGGTAAATTCCGCTCCGTTCAGCGGAATTTACGAATTTTGGTAATTCCGCATTGAACGCGAAATTACCAAAAATTCTGCGATCCGCGGCGTGGCGGAATTTTTTCCTTGTTCGCGCTTTAAAAATGCGTGTTTGCGCGCGCGGTAGCGACTTACCGGGATCCCTGCGCTCGCCGATGAGTTTTCCTATCCGTTCGCGTGCGCCGCGAGATTGTGCGATCGCAAACAAGTCATTCGGACGCGCCATCGGACATCCGCGAACAGGAAACGCGCATCGCGAGCGGGCGGGACAAGTGAAACAAGATGGCCGCGCCATTTGGCGACCGGATGCACAAGTTACTAACTCGTGTAACGATATATCTGTAAGAGACAGTAGTTAGTGACAGATTCCTTACCTTAGAATATCCCCAGGCGTCAGGCTGGAGCCGGAAAGTTTTGCGTAGCAGTACTCTTGCGCGTCGGTAGGCGGCGGCGTCGTGCGGCTCCGCATCCGTCGTCGGCGTCGTGATCGCCGGGATGACGTCGCGGGCAGTACTTAGACGCCGCCCCTGCGCGCTGACGTCAGTTCAATACACGACTTTCCGCGCCAGGAATGCAGAGCCATGCAAGAAGCTGACATAGGTGTCTGAAAAATACTAGGGCCCTGAAAGGGATGTCCTTAACCCTAGAAATCAGTTCGCAGAACAGGGAGGATGGGTGGGCGTGAGGAATCTGTCACTAACTACTGTCTCTTACAGATATATCGTTACACAAGTTAGTAACTTGTGCATCTGAAAGAGACACGTTAGTGACAGATTCCTTACCTTAGAATAGATACCCCAGCAATACCAACCCCGGTGGTGGGTCTGCGAACAAAGATCAGACAAGGAAGTCCCTGGAGGACAGAACGGCCAAAGAAGCCGTCCCTCCGGACCTGACTGTCAAGGCAGTAATGCTTTGTAAACGTGTGCAGCGAGGCCCACGTAGCTGCCTGACAGATATCCTGCAGCGGAACACCGCGGCCCAAAGCCGTGGTAGCAGCCATTGCCCTGGTGGAATGGGCACGCAGCCCAACAGGAGGCTCCTTCTTAGCCAAAGAATAGCAGGCTTTGATACACAAGGTTACCCAGCGGAAGATTGTTCTCTTGTGCACCGCCCGACCTTTTGGCGCCCACGTAGCCAACAAAGAGCTGGTCATCCACCCGGGAAGTGTTGTGTGCGGTTGATATAAAAAGAAAGCGCACGTTTTGGGTCCAGACGGTGGAGCCTCTCTTCCTCTCTGGAAGGATGCGGAGGCGGAAAGAAGGTGGGCAAAGTGATGGTCTGCCCAATGTGGAAGGCAGTAACCACCTTTGGCAAGAAGGACGGGCGCGTCTAAGAACAACCTTGTCTGGATGGACAGACAGAAAGGGAGGTTTGCATGAAAGAGCCTGGAGCTCACTCACCAGCCGAGCGGAGGTGATGGCCACCAGAAAGGCTGTCTTCAGAGTGAGAAGACGAAGAGGACAGTTATGTAGAGGCTCAAAGGGAGCGCACATAAGAAAGGTAAGAACCAAGTTCAAGTCCCACTGAGGCATTACAAACGGAACAGGAGGGAAGAGGTGTGTAATGCCTTTTAGAAACCTGTTAACAACAGGGGACTTGAAAAGGAGGGCTGATCAGGAAGCCTGAGGAAGGCCGAGATGGCACAAAGATAGCCCTTGATGGTACCCAGGGCAGAACCCTGTTGGGCCAGGGAAAGAAGGAACAGAAGAACCTCAGAAAGAGGGGCAGAAAGGGATTCACAGCCTTTGCTGTGCACCATGCCACAAACTTGTTCCACCTGCAGGCGTATACCACCTTAGTGGAGGGACGCCTGGCTGCCAGAATCACATCACAAACTTCGGGATGCAAGTCGAAAGGAATCAACTGCCGCCGCTCAATCTCCACGCAAGCAGGTGGAGGCTGGACAGGTTCGGGTGGAGGACCGTCCCCTGCTGCTGCAACAGAAGATCCTCCCGAAGAGGCAGACGGTTCAGGGGATCTACGCTCATACTGGAGTAGCTCGGGATACCAAACTCTTCGAGCCCAGTCCGGAGCCACAAGAATGACTTGGGCCCGGTCGTGCCGAATCTTCTTCAACACTCTGGGTAGAAGTGGTATAGGCGGAAAGGCGTACAACAGACCGCAACTCCACTCGCGACGAAAAGCGTCGCCGGCGCAGTGCCGCCTTGGAAATTCCAACGCGCAGAACTGATGACATTGCGCGTTCTCTTCGGTGGCGAATAGATCTAACCAAGGCTCTCCCCACTGTAGAAAGAGTCCTTGCGCCACTTCCGAGTGAAGACGCCATTCGTGATCCATCATGCACCTGCGGCTGAGGTTCGTCCGCCCTGGCGTTCAGGGAACCTGCCAGGTGTTGAACCATCAGGAACATGCCCTGATGTTCCAGCCATGTCCAGCGGCGCAGAGCCTCCTGACAGAGGGTCCACGACCCCACCCCGCCTTGTTTGTTGCAATACCACATGGCGGTGGTGTTGTCTGTGAACACCTGCACTACCTTCCCTTTGACAGAGGGAAGGAATGCCTTCAGTGCAAGTCGGATCGCCCGGAGCTCCAGAAGGTTGATATGGAGCCGGGACTCCACCGGAGACCAGAGGCCTCTGATCTCCGCCTCTCCCATGTGACCACCCCATCCCAGAAGGGACGCGTCCGTCACAACTGTGTGCTCTGGCTGGGGAAGGGAGAGGGATCTGCCCATGACCCATTGCCGGTTCGAGAGCCACCACTGCAACTGTTTTGCAGTCCCCTCCGAGATCTGGACGTGATCGGACAGGTTGCCCTGGTGCTGCGCCCACTGGAACTTCAGGTCCCATTGCAGAGCCCGCATATGCCATCTGGCATGATTGACCAGCAGGCTGCAGGAGGCCATGAGGCCCAGCAGCCTCAGGGTCATCCGTACCGAAACCCAGGATAAAGGCTGAAAGATCGGAATCATAGCCTGAATATCCCGGACTCGCCGTTCGGGAGGATAGGCCCGAACTGCGTCGTGGTCCAGAACTGCTCCGATGAAAGGAGCTGTGGAGAAGGAATCAGATGCGACTTCGGCATCATTGATGGAGAACCCCAGCGAGTGCAGGAGTTCGGCCGTAGTCTGGAGGTGGGAGACGACTGCCTGGGACGAGCCCGCCTTCAGCAGCCAGTCGCCGAGGTAGGGGAAGACTGGAACCCCTGCCCGGGCGCAGATGAGCTGCGACTCACCGCCATCACTTTCGTGAACACCCGAGGGGCACTTGTTAGGCCAAAGGGGAGCACGGTGAACTGAAAATGCTCGAGGCCTACCGTGAACCGCAGGTAACGCCGGTGGGCCGGCAGGACGGGGATGTGAAAATAAGCGTCCTGCAAGTCCAACGCTACCAACCAGTCTCCTGGGTCGAGGGCAGTCAAGACCTGAGCTAGGGTGAGCATCTTGAACTTCCCTCCTTCCGGAGGAAGCGATTGACGTTCCGGGAGGTCCAAAGATAGGACGCATGTCCTCCTTGTCCTTTTTGGGCACCAGAAAGTAGTGGGAGTAGCAACCACGTCCTACTTCTGGGGTTGGAACATGGCTCGATGGCCCTCTTGGCCAAGAGGGCCGTGACTTCCTTCTGCAGAAGCACCAAGTGATCCCCTGACATGCGGTGGAATAGAGGTGGCATGGCTGGGGGTGGTCTCGAAGGGGAGGGAGTAGCCCCTTCGGACAATGCCCAAGACCCACCTGT
>CAWUFW010004852.1:0-142087 GCA_963921515.1 Calotriton arnoldi
TAGAATTAGGGTATAAGAGGGCCTACTCTTAGTGGGAGGGGGTCACAGTCTAGCACACTATAATGTTAGAAAGAAAATGTCAAGTACATTTTTGTTCTAAAAATGTCTTCAATGGTGATATTGGTAAAACATTTTCAACACATTGTAGCAACTTGTCATTAATCCTACATTTTATGTCAGGTTCTTAACCTTTGCGAGTTTTCTTTACAATATGTAATACGCAATTCCCTTTCCAAGATGGCTGTAGCCATCGCCAACGTTTGGACAGCAGACCAGGCATTTGTCAATCGCTTACCGGCAGGAAGAAGACTAAGCAGTACATTACAACTGCTGGCAACCCACGGTGCCGGCCAGAGGAGAGATCTAGGAACCGACCTGAAAACACGGGAGCCTAGTGAATTCCAGAAACTGTACGCCGAACCGTAGAAGGCACAGGCTGCAGGACGGCCAGGATGTCTCCGCATTCTCTGTGCACACTCTGCCTTTTACTCGTCTACCTCATTTTCGCGGTGCTTGCAGGGTGAGTGTCAACAGCCGGGGAGGCTGCGTTAGGGAACGCTCTAATGTGGGTTAGGGCAGCCTACTTTCCATTGTCAGAAGACGTTTACTTGAGGGGGTAAGTGGGTGGGCGAATATCAGTCGCTGTGCGCATTTCTTTTTTAGTTGATCGCCCACCGCTAATTCAGATCCCAATCCTCTTCAAAATAGGCTACTCTGACTAGACGTTATATTTATCGAGTGTGATTATTGTAAAGTATGTGTTGTCTTCCCACCATGGAGCTACTCTTGGAGAGTTAATTGCACAAAGGTAGTAGCTTGGTTATCAAATAGAATGAAAAATTATCTTAGACACTGTAACAGCAGTGGTACATGACCTGATCCATCCTAGGTTCTGCCCTGTAACTAGCGCTTTAAGATAATATAAAAGTGGATATGAGATGCCCAGCGCTGGCTGCATCACAGCGTTTTCTGCTGTCCTGTTGCTTTTTCCCTCCCACCCTCCCTGTTGTGTCCTTTTGTTAAAACTGCACACACTAAGTGATTTATTGCAGGATGTGCAGAGGAACAGTTTACAAGAACCTCTAAAGGGCACCATGGACGCTGCATCTGAAAAGGCTTACTCCTTCTAGGCATTTAAGTGACAAGATTCCCAAGTCTGTGCATGCTTTTGTGAGCCCACAGTGCTCAAGCATTGTTTAGCAGTGCCTGGAACTGCTGTAGAGAGGTGCATCTTGCCGTTGTGTGGGCTCTGACTATGTCAATGCATTGGCACAGCAAAGATTGCAGATTGGAGATTATACGTCGTGCAAGAACACACACACAGCAGGAGGCTGGTACACATGGTTTGAAATAGAAAGCCTCAGCAGGGCGCGCCAAGTAAACATACAAGACAAGCATTGGCATAGCCAATAGGTCTCGCTTTGGGACCTTATATGTATTTAGTTATGCAGCACAATATCCTTGGTGCAACAACATCAACTGTTGCATGGCTAAACACTTATAAGGTCCCAAGGCGAGACCTTTTGGCTATGCCAATGCTTTAATTACAGTCGTAGGCATTTTCTTATCCTTTAGCCCACGCTCAAATGTCAGCCTGAACTTAAGATGAGTGCCCCCTGGCATGCATCTCTTCAAGCTAGGTCCGCCTGACTTCAAGATGGTAGAAGTCTTAAAGATCATCAACAAAAAGCAAAACCTTGAAAGACTTCGGGATCCAGCTGTCTGGTCTTCAGATGGGTCACTGCTGCCTTCTGTGTCCCTGTTGACTCCATTCTAACCACTACTGCTGTTCAGTGCAACGGGAAGCAGACTGAAAAAGAACCCCTGTTGCTCAGCGTGCTTGCAGCCCTTTCTCATCCTGCTGCAGGGACGCTGCTTACAAACAGTGGCAAAGAAAATGCCTATGATTTATAACTCCAAATGCAAGCCAGACCTGTTGTCTTTACCAGTGCCTGTAGTTCTTGCGTAGTGGCTTGCAGAAAAGAGTGAAGCGCCCCACAGTGCTTTAAGCTTGGCACACTGATCCTGTTTATGCAAATCGGTTCTTCACAGTGTTGAGACAGGAGTCCCTTTTCCCCTACAACTTAAGCCTTTGCTTTGCGCCTCCAAACTGGCCCTACTCACACCAAAGGTTCTCACAGACTAGTACACAACAGAGCAGGGGCTCCACTCTGTAATGGCTGATCTTTGTTTTGACCATCCTCCTTCTCTGTGGATCATGTCCACATCTCTCATTTAATTAACACATGTTGCAGGCCCTCTTCAATGAGCTCCTTCTCCTCGAGTCGGGCCAGGATCGAGAGGCCTACCGTGGGGCTCTTCTGGAGGCATTTGGGTCTCTAGCCTTGCCTGCTGTCACGTGGGCCCAGATTCAGCTTCAAGGACAGCGAAGTGCTCCATACAATGTCTGAAAGTGCCTCTTGGTCACCAAGGGGAGGATGTGGCATGCAGGATGGGTCAACATCTGGTGCCCACTCTCACCCCTATCTTACACATCAGGGAAGTCTTGTGCCCGCAGACCCTGAAGTCTGGCTGGCACTTCTCCCTCCTCCCACTCAGGCAGCCAGAGTTGGTTCAGAGGTCCAGTACCCCACGGTGAGAGAAGATGGGGGTGCTAGGCCGCCAGCACCTCAGGAGCCTGTTTGTTACCACCCTGCTCTCCCTCTGGGCCTTTAAAGGGTGAAGCCACAGCTGAGACTGAGGCCGCACCAGTGGCCTGAAAGGAAGGCTTGTGGCTCTCCTGCTGGACAGAAAGCCTAAGACCAGTCATTAGCCATTCCATACCAAGCTCTAGAATTCTGAGTTTCCTCTCACACGGCTACCTCGTCAGTCCACTGTGGTGGCTACTGTCTCTTTAGAGATGCTTCCATACTGGAATCTAGCCTTGATGTTCTGGTTTGAGACAGGTGGAATCAGGTCGGGCCTGAGGTGCAGTAAATATTCTTACCTGTTTCCACAAAGTGTGGAAGAATCAACATCTGCTTTCTGCTGGACACTTTGTCCCTTAACCATCACGAGTTTCCTCGTGATGTTTAAGGGACAAAGTGGAGAGAGGGGGAGGCACAGGCACCCATTGGACAGCTTCCCCTTTGGGAACTGCGTTGGGGAGACCTCGTGGGGCGCAGGCAGTAGTCCAGTAGCCCACTGCCTGCTTCCCCCAGTATGTTATCAATCTCAAATAGGCTGCTTAAAAATAAGTTTCTTACTTAAGAATGCAAGCACATGGATCGTGTCTTCTGTTCCTTGTCCTATGTTTGCAAAACAATCATAAAGGCGTAAGTTATGATCTGCCTACTTGGTATTCATTAGGTAGGGTGTTCTGTGACCCTCCCCGTGATTGAAGATTTTGTAATGCAACCTATTAGTACATGGGGTCACATCACAAATTAAGATAGTTTGCAAAAGTCAGTGCACAATTTGCAACCACTTTTCATGACCTATTTACACATTTGGTTTTAGATGAGGCACTGCTCTGCAACCTGCTGGACGATGAGAGGTAGAGAAGAAACCTTTCCTCTGCCGGAATGTAATTCTATCAGGCATTGTGACTACCAAATCCCTACCCATATGTTAGCCCTCATCTTATTCATTCAGTTCAATTTTTCTATTTCGCTGTGTCTGAATGGATGTCACAGGCCTTTACATAGCACATTTTATACAGCAGTCTGGTAGGCTAGGGAGTGGCAACTGTAAAAATGCATAAATACAGTGAATACTTCATTTAAACAGTGTGGCAGCTTGTAATGTTACAGACATCATCTATGGCTACAGAAAGGATTGTACATCATCCAACCATAAGATTTAAGCATCATTTAGAGCCAGATGTACCCAAGCATTTTGCCATAGACACAGAATGGGAAAAACCTTTGATACATATGGCCCTTAGTCACAAAGGTCTCAAGATTATGTTCAAGTAGGATCTTTGTAGTGCAAGGTGTACGGACTTAAGAGCAGCAGTGTAAGGATTATGGGGTCAGCATATTTGATTGGCGAGGTGTGGACAATTTTCAGTAGTGCAGCAATGCAGTGGCACTGAGGCACAGGAGTGTGGGGGCACACCGCTCCCCACCCAAATGTGGCTGTCTTTTACTACTCAACGGTGCTGTGTCTCATTTTCCCTACTTGCATTAGGGCTTATGGCACCCTCGCTGCACCACTGTGGGATAAGGATTTGCATCAAAACCCATGGTTGGCTAAATGACTGTACATCCCACCTTAACACTTAGCATCAGGTTTACATTAGAAAAGTAACACAAACCTGACGCACAGCGTTTTGAAAATCTGGGTGCGTTGTTCCAGATCCTGGGTCTAAAACTTGATCAGGAATGGGATAGGGTGAAATATGCAAATAATGTTTCCTTTATGAATAATGAATGATACCATGGCCTTTGAGGTATGAGTTTTTGATATAGGAGCAAAAGCATGTTTAGAAGTATTTTGAGTTTGATTACATAGCCAATGGAAACTTTCACTGTTCTTGAGTGCCTGCACATCCCTTTCTCTTCAGCAGAGATGTAACTTGCTTTGGGAAGAGCATGAATTACCCAAATGTCTGCTTATGCCTGATATTCGTTCTGAGTGTTAAGCTGGACAAGCTTGTAGTTAGCAGGGCTTGTTTGAGAAACACCTTTTCAGACACCTCAAGTCTCCCAGGACCTATGTAAGTGACTCATGCAGTTAAGGCTTTTGCTTTGTATCCTGGGACTTCGAGTTCTGACTGTAAATGGGATAACCAGGACTACAAGCACCAGAATGCAAAGAAAAGCCTGGACTGAATCAGCTACTACACATTCTGCATTTCATGTAAACATACTAATTTAAACAACTGAAATAATAAGAAATTATACACTAGCCTAAATTATGAACTGGATACTATGGGGCCGATTCCGATCTCGGTCGGAGGCGCACCCAATACCATTCGGTCGGGAAAAAGCCATGCGAATGCCTGTTTCCCGACCGATCCGTACATCATACCGAACGAGTAAGTACGATGCGCACAACAGCACAGAATCCGGCCGAGTCGTACTCACCCAATCCAGGTCCTGTTCTCCGACCGAGGCGAATCCGGAAACGCAGAATCGAGTCGCACGGAAGGGAAAATGCAGCCCCGTCCGGCCGAACAAGTACGATGCGCTTCCCGTATGCGCCGAACCCGTCGCTACGCACGGCACGTCAAAGCATCCGGGAGAGGCGCACATAAGCTCCAATTCGCGCCACAACACGATCCACGGCTACGAGGCGAACACGCCAGCGACGAGGACGACGCGAAGCGACGAGAAAGACGAACGACACGAACCAACCATGAATCCCTTCGTCCCGATCCTACCAATATTCTACATTTACTACCGGAACAGGCACGGACGCGTACGGCGCAGAAGGTAAGTCAGACACCAATCACAAAACACATACAACACGTACACGACACATCACACACACACAGAGGGATGCAGAATTTACTTACACCAGCAACAGCAGCACCATAGGGGCGGGATGCCCATCACCAATGCCACATATGCACACAGGGGCCTGAATGCGCACCACCACCACCACCCCTACCCAGGGGGGGCCGGATGCCAACTACTACCACCCTTAGCAAGGGGGGTGCCAGATGCCCACTACCACCCTTACCCAGGGGGGCTGGATGCCTACCACTACTACCACCCTTAGCCAGGGGGTGTCAGATGCCCACCACCACCACCACCCCTACCCAGGGGGGCCGGATGCCTACCACAACTACCACCCTTACCCAGGGGGGCTGGATGCCTACCACAACCACCACCCTTACCCAGGGGGCTGGATGCCTACCACTACTACCACCCTTAGCCAGGGGGTGCCAGATGCCCACCACCACTACCACCCTTACCCAGGGGGCTGGATGCCTACCACTACTACCACCCTTAGCCATGGGGGTGCTGGATGCCTACCACTACTACCACCCTAAGCCAGGGGTGCTGGATGCCTACCACTACTACCACCCTTAGCCATGGGGGTGCCAGATGCCTACCACTACTACCACCCTAAGCCAGGGGGCTGGATGCCTACCACTACTACCACCCTTAGCCATGGGGGTGCCAGATGCCCACCACCACTACCACCCTTACCCAGGGGGCTGGATGCCTACCACTACTACCACCCTTAGCCAGGGGGCTGGATGCCTACCACTACTACCACCCTAAGCCAGGGGGCTGGATGCCTACCACTACTACCACCCTTAGCCATGGGGGTGCCAGATGCCTACCACTACTACCACCCTTACCCAGGGGGGCTGGATGCCTACCACTACTACCACCCTTAGCCATGGGGGTGCCAGATGCCCACCACTACTACCACCCTTACCCAGGGGGCTGGATGCCTACCACTACTACCACCCTTAGCCAGGGGGGCTGGATGCCTACCACTACTACCACCCTTAGCCAGGGGGCTGGATGCCTACCACTACTACCACCCTTAGCCAGGGGGTGCCAGATGCCTACCACTACTACCACCCTTACCCAGGGGGGCTGGATGCCTACCACTACTACCACCCTTAGCCATGGGGGTGCCAGATGCCCACCACTACTACCACCCTTACCCAGGGGGGCTGGATGCCTACCACTACTACCACCCTTAGCCAGGGGGCTGGATGCCTACCACTACTACCACCCTTAGCCAGGGGGGCTGGATGCCTACCACTACTACCACCCTTAGCCAGGGGGTGCCAGATGCCTACCACCACTACCACCCTTACCCAGGGGGGGCTGGATGCCTACCACTACTACCACCCTTAGCCAGGGGGGTGCCAGATGCCCACCACTACTACCACCCTTACCCAGGGGGGCTGGATGCCTACCACTACTACCACCCTTAGCCAGGGGGCTGGATGCCTACCACTACTACCACCCTTAGCCATGGGGGTGCCAGATGCCTACCACTACTACCACCCTTACCCAGGGGGGCTGGATGCCTACCACTACTACCACCCTTAGCCAGGGGGGTGCCAGATGCCCACCACCACTACCACCCTTACCCAGGGGGGCTGGATGCCTACCACTACTACCACCCTTAGCCATGGGGGTGCCAGATGCCCACCACCACTACCACCCTTACCCAGGGGGGGCTGGATGCCTACCACTACTACCACCCTTAGCCAGGGGTGCCAGATGCCCACCACCACTACCACCCTTACCCAGGGGGCTGGATGCCTACCACTACTACCACCCTTAGCCATGGGGGTGCCAGATGCCCACCACCACTACCACCCTTACCCAGGGGGGGCTGGATGCCTACCACTACTATCACCCTAAGCCAGGGGGGCTGGATGCCTACCACTACTACCACCCTTAGCCATGGGGGTGCCAGATGCCCACCACTACTACCACCCTTAGCCAGGGGGGCTGGATGCCTATCACAACTACCACCCTTACCCAGGGGGGGCTGGATGCCTGTCACTACTACCACCTCTACCCATGGGGGGCTGGATGCCTACCACCAACACCAACCCCACTCATAGGATGGACAATGCATGACACAACCAGCACACCACAACCTAGGGAATGCAAGAAAAATACATCCCCCAACACCATGACAAGCGTGTGTAGACTGTGTCAAATGCCTACAACACTGAACATGACTTTGAACATACAATGTGACCCCCTATCACATGTGCCACACATATATGTGTGTGGCCCCCACAATGCAAGCAGGCCATGATCATTGTGGCAATGGGGTCCAAACCCCCATCATCACAGTGACCAAAATGTAAGTGTGGGGTCCATAGCTGAAGCACATTTTGAACAGTGTGGCAATGGGGTCCAAACCCCCATCATCACAGTGACCAAAATGTAAGTGTGGGGTCCATAGCTGAAGCACATTTTGAACATTGTGGCAATGGGGTCCAAACCCCCATCATCACAGTGACCAAAAGGTAAGTGTGGGGTCCATAGCTGAAGCACATTTTGAACAGTGTGGCAATGGGGTCCAAACCCCCATCATCACAGTGACCAAAAGGTAAGTGTGGGGTCCATAGCTGAAGCACATTTTGAACAGTGTGGCAATGGGGTCCAAACCCCCATCATCACAGTGACCAAAATGTAAGTGTGGGGTCCATATCTGAAGCACATTTTGAACATTGTGGCAATGGGGTCCAAACCCCCATCATCACAGTGACCAAAATGTAAGTGTTGACAAAGAAAAAGCTGCAACTGCCAAACTGCATGGATGATTCCTGGTCACAGAACATAAAACACATCAGTGGCAAAGTAGTGCATGTGTCCCATTGCAACATAGATTGGGGGAGGCAAATACTGCAGTGCAAATAAGACATACCTTTGGCCATGTGCAGACAAACAACACCCATGGGGGCTGACACTGTCAACATTCATCAATGACACAATGACAGAAGTGACCATCAGAATGCAGACCCACATATTTGCACCAATGGGCACACAAATGCAGATACCCTGTGGAGACTGTAGATGTGAGGTGAACAGATACCATACCATGGCAGCAATGGGACACACAAACCATGATCATTGTGCTGACCGATGACCTAGGAGTCCCAGGGACAGCAGGGGAAACCCACCAAACTACATACAGCCAATGGCACACCCAAGATATGCCAATGCAGTGGTGCAGATGCACAAACACAAACAGGCAGACCCACACTGCACATCATACACAACAGGTGAGGGGGGTGCCAGTGTCCCCAGGCAACCACACAACACATGAGGAGGCCTGAATACCAATCATACAGATGTGCATACAGTGCCACACAAAGGTAACTCATGGATCCAAATCCCCTATGTGGGCAAGCAGGCATTGTCAGATGAGAGGGAGCACAAATCACACATGTCACACAGGCACGTAGGAACAGCAACTGACACAGCAAGACACAGACACACCACAGCACTACCCCCAGGGCCCCCACAATGTGGTGACCCTGGGCTGCATTACAATCCCACTGTGATGACAAAGCTAAATGTCGTTCACACTGTGAACCACAGTCATGTGTCCTGAGTAACAAACTACCATCACACCTACACAAGCACAAATCAATTAGCACGGCCAGTAAGCCAAGGCCAACATGGAGGCAGGGGTCTAGCCGGGCAACAACTCTCATCTGCACACACTCAACACCACACACCTCGACCTCCAACAATGTGCAGCAGTGAAGCACACATGCACTGGTGACATTGCACATGCACCCATGACTATTCCAGGGTGGTGGGTGGGAACCAAGGTGCAGAAACACATCACACATGGCCACTCAACAAGACTCCTGAATGTCTGACACACTGCACACTACGCTGTACATGGACATGACGGCAATACCACACCAACCAATGGGATCCCAGCCACAGTCACACACCAATGAAGAAGCCAAGGTCACCCACAAAGAACACACATAGACAACAACCAACATTGCAGCCCGGACCCTGAGGAGTGCCAGCAGTCACACACACAACGTGTCACAATCACTGAAAGATAACACAAACTGGAAATCACATGACAGGTGCAAACAACAAGTGCCAAGGGGAAACCTGACTGTGACCCATCTGCGTCTGCACACAAACTCAGCCCTGACAGCAAACATACCTATGGGTGACACCCTGATGACCAGTAATGTGCCATGCACCCACATCACAGAGAACCCAGGGAGAAGACTTTGGGGGAACATAGGTCAAGTCAGCAAGCATCACAAACAGGTACAACACTAGGGATCACAGCATGCACAGCTAAACGGAAGTGAACACACTAACATGCTCATACAACACACACCTTGGGCGCAGGCAATGTCACAGGAGTACACACTGCCATGAGGGGACTCCACTCCTGTGTGAGGAAAGCTGTGCCATATGTTGCCTCAGTAGGGCCCCATCATGTCAGCTGAGCACTTGGTCACACAATCAACAATTAGCACCAAATGAAGGCTCCTGTCACATCAGCCTGGTCATGGAAGTGCCAACGAAATCATCAGCACAGATCCAACACACTTGTATAGCAATGTTGCACTGACAACACAGATGAGTCCTTCCCCATTGATGCCCAAACCTGCATGTCCAGTGGAGATGGCCACACGGTCAGGGAAGTAGACGAATTGAACAATGGCAGGCACAACAGATGTGCAGGGGTGGAAGCCACAGATGTGAAATTGCTAATGTAAGTTGGAAATCCCATTGCCAAATACTGAACACATGACACCCTCAGATGCTGCTATGGATGACATGGATACACCACAGGATAGGACACATTCCCCCTGGACCACATGGGTTCCTGCACAGTAACACTTCATTATCATGAGACCAAATATCACCATCACTGCAGCAAGGGCATGGTTAGCATCATCAACAACATGTACATCAGAAGCATAAGCACTAGAGAACAGAAAGTTGCTTTATTCAGCATATGTGTTTTCAAAAGTGAAAGTCCAGAAAAAACACAAAGGCCAATGGCCAGTCCATTGTCAAAGTCCAAACAGGGTGACAGTGGCAGATGTCACCCTACGCATGCCTGCACTGCACATAACCAGGGACAATCCACTAGGAGGGGCAACTGGGGGGGCAGGCCAGGCACCGCAAGGACAGGATCAGGGCTCACCAGGAGGAGGCAGGGAAGGGGTGGTGGGTGCTGGAGAGCCACTGACAACTGCAGTGGAGGTGTCTGACATGGTGTGTGCCGGCACAACTGGGGGGCATGACTCAGATGTTGTGGGTGCCGGCACGACTGCAGTGGACCCTGCAGATGGAGTGGACAGGTCCGCCACTGCAGTGCCCAAGTCAGACAGGGTGGTAGTGGACTCCACTGCAGTGCCTACCACCAGGGTAGGAGAATGGGGAACAGGCAAGGTGGGCTGGACAGAGGGGGAGGACACCCTCACAGACAAGCGCAGCGGGGGTGGTGGTGCCGGGAGAGCAAGTGGCAGGGGGAGAAGGCCGGATCCTCTTGGGGATGGTATATCTGTGGGTGGGGGAACCTGGGGCAGGGTGTGGTGGGGGCACCTGTGGAGTGGGCCTGAGGGATGGAGGAAGGAGACCTGGTGCCTGAGCTGCAGGGCGGCGGCGGGGTCTTGCTCTTACGACTCCGGGGGACTTGCGGGTGGGGGCCTCAGTCTGTCTGCGCCTGGGGGAGGGTGTCCGGGGGCGAGGGGCACTCTGCTCCGTGTGGGTGGGCTTCCTCTTCCCCCTGAATGCTGTATCAGCTGGATCGGAGGGGAAGAGGCCGAGGTCACTGAGGAAGAGCCGCTGGGTCTTTGGGGTTGCAGGTGAGGCAAGGGAGGGTGCTTTGGAGGGAGAGGCAACTGAGGACTGCGCAGTGCTCGTGGATGCGTGTGTGTGTTCCAGGGCCCCATCCCCTGTGAGTCTGGTTTCAGTCCCCTGACTGTGCGTGCGTGTGCGTTTTGTTTGTGGCGTGTGTGTCTGTGTGCTGGACGTGTGTGTGCTGGTGTGTGCCTGTGCCGGTGTGTGTGTGCTTGGGACGGGTAAGGTGCTGGGGAGTGTGGATGGAGCAGAGGCAGGAGGGGTGAGGGACTGTCTGAGGAGGGACACTGCTGCCGTCAGGGAGGAGTCCATGGACCTATTGCCCCTCTGTAGGTCAGACATGCCCGATGAGATGCCCTCCATGAACGACACCAGCTGAGTCAACAGAGCGGTGTGCGCATGGAGGACACTCAGCATGGCTGTCTGCCCTACATGGAGCTGGCGAAGGAGGTACACAGACTCCTCACTCAGGGCAGCAGGGGACACAGGGGCAGGGGTGCGGTGCCTGGCCCAAAGGAGACACGCTCCCGAACATGGGAGCCTCCACGGACCTGGGGAATGGGAGCCGATGGGAGGGCGGTGGTGGTGCTGGTGGTGGCGGGGACAGCAACACTAGCTGGGGTGTGGTGGCTGCTGACACCCGCCTCCATAAGGGAGTCATCCTCCGAGCCGCTGTGGTCCTCAGCTGAGGTGGATGCTGCTGAGGACTCCTCGGTGTGGTTCCCCTCGCCCTCCGTGCCACTGGGTCCCTCCGACCACTCCTCGGCTGCTGACCCAGTCTGGCTCTCCAGCTCCTCCTGGTCCGTGGAGCTGTCCCCTTCCGTGGCCGTGGATGTATCTGCAAACAATGGGGAAACAGACAGACATCAGTCACCTGCACCAAACGCACACACCACTGTGAGCACAGCACATTACAGAGCAAGCCCTGGCATCATTAGTTGAACATTGCTAAAAGTGCCCTAACTGAACAGGAGAAGCCAATTGTCAGTCTGATGCCAACCATGGCACTCACATCCCACATGGCCTTGCACCCATCTGTCTGGTGTCTGTTGGATAGCAACACCCCAGTGTGGACACATGCACCACCTACACAGTAGTTGGACAGTGCAGAGGACACGGTGTAGCATGTGGACATGCACACATCACAACTCTTGCCACTGAGTCAGTACAGGTTTCTGGATGAAAGGGATGCCCAGAGTCAAATAGGAAATGCATGTGATGCATACCAGCGACAGACACCATGATGCACCCATGTCCTGATAGCCATCGCCAGAATGGTGTGCATGTAGCACATGTCACTCCCCTGCAGGATCACCAATAAGTAGACACATGCCATGGCGGAGGCATGACTGCTAAGTCATACATCACTGTCTCAGTGATGTATGACTTGGCAGCCAGACAACAACACTCTGCACTGTGTCACAATAGTAGGTCATGGGGAATGCAAGTCCTGGAGCTGCACAAGTGCACATGTACATCCCCCACACAACACATCATCTTAACCCTCATCTGTCCAGGTCATACCGATTGGACATATGGGAGACCTGTGACACTACCCTCTGAACCTGAGCCCCTCACAATCTGCTGTGAATGGGAAACAGCTGCCTGAACTTCACATTCGCATACCCCAGTCTGCACAGGCAGCTGATCAAACACCTATGTGACACACAAGTATCGTCTCCTATGGTCACATCTCCAGTGGCATGCTGAGCCCCTACCGAGAAACACCCCAGCAGTCCTGGCAACAAATCCACAGCACACTGACACAGAGGCAGACACCTGAGGGGTCAAATCACTGCGCACAACGTGTCAGCTGATACACGGGAGTGGGAGTACAGGTGTATTGGATGGGCTGGAGTAGGCATGACTGTCCTGCCCCACATGAATGAGGGATGAGCCTTGGACAGTGGATAGCTGGCTATGTATGTGTGACACACGTAATCTGCACACTCCTGGGGCCCAAACATTGTTCCCACCCGCTGCATGGGTGTGTGCCAGATACCCCAGGCACATGTGGTGGCTCAGCTCAGCAAGTGGACCGCATATCAAAGCAACACGCAGATTACATGTCCGAACACAGGCGTTGTGTGAACAATGGACCCACCCATGATGCCCACAACAGAGTTAGGGAAACAGATGCTGTCCCCCACCTTGAGTGAAGCAAACTGCAAGGACACAGTCCCAAGTGACACAATTCCCTGAATGTAAGGGCCACACCTGGGTATCAGATGAGGAGTGGGCAGTGCACAATAGAGGGACATGGCTCCTGGACAACATGACTGCTGTACTGTGGCAGTTTAACCAGGCCAGAGGAGGGCACATAGCATGTAATACAGAGTTCACAGTGCAGTCTTTGACTCACCCCCTCCTTGCTGCTGTCTGGCCTTCAGCTGCCCATCCAGGTCTGGAAACACCACCGCCAGGATCTGGAGCATGTGGGGGGTCAGGGTCCGTGTTCCGCCCCTCCTGCGAGGAGGTGACAGCTTCAGCTGGACCCATGCAATCCTCCGGGTCCAGCCCCGAAGGTCCTGCCACCTCTTCTGGCAGTTGCGGATCCGGCGCTTGTAGACCCCCACGTACCGGACAGCCCGGACGATGTCCTTCAAGATCTCCTGCTTCCGATGGGCATTAACCTGTCAGGATGACAAAGTGAAAAGGCCATTACTACACATGCAACATATCCGTGCATGACACAGTTGTATATACATGTCTCAATCACAGGGGCACATGATGTACACAGGCAGTGCAACGCTGCCCATGGACAGTTTGCCAGAAGTCACTACATGGTATCATTGCATGGGAAGTAAAACCTTGTTCAAATGCACTGTCACTGCACCATACCTGTCCAGTGCATGTGACTACACACTATGGGGGGTGACAACTACTCAGTGAGCCTGCTAGCCAGTGGCGTGCAGACTTTCAGCCTTGCTAGTCAGACAAAATGCACATTCAGAAAGGCAGTGCACAGAACACTCACCTGCTCCCCTGGTGTCCCATACAGCTTGCTGTACTGTGGAAGTAGGCTGTCCAGCAGGGCCTGGTTCTCCTCCAGGCTGAAGGCTGGGGCTCTCTCCACAGTACATGCCATTGCAGGGTCCAAAGGGGGCAGAGACAGCAGCAGTGCAGTGGCAGATGTCGTCCTGGAGCATGTAGTGCAGGCAAGTGAGCTCTCAGGGGAACAGCCAGCAATATATATGTGCTGGAGAGGCAGATACTGTCCCATGTGTCCAAAGTGATAGGTCCAAGTCGTTTGCATCTTCTGAATCTGGCCAATCCATGGAATAGCAGCACCAATACACGCCCACAGCATCCTTCAAATCTTCAACTTCATGACATACATGATTTTGCAACATTGTTGTGGGTGACCAACTGAATTTCCAGCAACCGACTCGTTCGAATTTCGAAAACGCGTCCGTTGCCAAGCTAGGCCATTGTCAATGGGTGCGCACCGATCGGTCCATTGCTGTTCAACGCGTACAGGGGTACAACGCGTACCCGCACACATTGAATGCAATGGGCCGGCCGAGGCACCGATCGGTCCATTGCTGTTCAACGCGTACAGGGGTACAACGCGTACCCGCACACATTGAATGCAATGGGCCGGCCGGGGCACCGATCGGTCCATTGCTGTTCAACGCGTACAGGGGTACAACGCGTACCCGCACACATTGAATGCAATGGGCCGGCCGGGGCACCGATCGGTCCATTGCGGTACAATGCGTACAGGGGTACAACGCGTACCCGCACACATTGAATGCAATGGGCCGGCCGGGGCACCGATCGGTCCATTGCTGTTCAACGCGTACAGGGGTACAACGCGTACCTACACACATTGAATGCAATGGGCCGGCCGGGGCACCGATCGGTCCATTGCGGTACAACGCGTACAGGGGTACAACGCGTACCCGCACACATTGAATGCAATGTGCCGGCCGGGGCACCGATCGGTCCATTGCTGTTCAACGCGTACAGGGGTACAACGCGTACCCGCACACATTGAATGCAATGGGCCGGCCGGGGGCACCGATCGGTCCATTGCGGTAAACGCGTGCACAGGGTACAACGCTGCACCGCGCACATTGAATGCAATGGGCCGACCGGGGCACCGATCGGTCCATTGCTGTTCAACGCATACAGGGGTACAACGCGTACCCGCACACATTGAATGCAATGGGCCGGCCGGGGGCACCGAACGGTCCATTGCGGAACAATGCGTACAGGGGTACAACGCGTACCCGCACACATTGAATGCAATGGGCCGGCCGGGTGCACCGATCGGTCCATTGCTGTTCAACGCGTACAGAGGTACAACGCGTACCCGCACACATTGAATGCAATGGGCCGGCCGGGGCACCGATCGGTCCATTGCTGTTCAACACGTACAGGGGTACAACGCGTACCCGACACATTGAATGCAATGGGCCGGCCGGGTGCACCGATCGGTCCATTGCTGTTCAACGCATCCCTGTACAAGTGACTGGCATATGTCACCATGCCTGTCTCAGATGAACATATGCCAGCCACAGATAGCTCCCAGGGAGTGAGGGGCACACCTACAACACGACAGCCTGTCCAAACTGTATCATAAGGCATGTAAGGCTGCATTTCCTATTGTGTGTATGTTGGTGTACATGTTGTCCTGTGGGTGTCACCTGGGGGCAGCCACCCCCAGGCTGTGCACGTGTTCAT
This sequence comes from Calotriton arnoldi, assembly GCA_963921515.1. Taxonomy (NCBI): domain Eukaryota; kingdom Metazoa; phylum Chordata; class Amphibia; order Caudata; family Salamandridae; genus Calotriton; species Calotriton arnoldi. Next base: position 15,924 of record CAWUFW010004852.1, read on the forward strand.
GGGGACAGGATCCTGGGTGTTACGTGTACATGACCACTGTGATGTGCAACTGTTCATATCTGTGCATGTGCCATGGTCACATTTCACGGTGGTGTATGTGTATGTCATGTCACATACCCCGTGAGTCCCATGTGGGACGGTATGTTTGAGCCAGGGTGTCCCAGTGGCACAATAGTGATGGACCTCCACAGTATGTGTGCATGTAGTGTTTACAATGTCTCTGATTTCATGTGCACAATGGGAGACAGTCTCCATATCCACGTTGTGTGTGCATGGACTTTGATGTTGTGCGTGTGTGTGTCACAGACGTCCATGTCTGTCCTGCAGTGGCAAGTGGGACCACTACCTGTGGGGGTCATGGTTGTTTTGCTGTGGTGTATACATGATACTCCATGTAATGCCAGTGTCCATGTGGCAATACAGGGTCCCTGGGAATGTACCTGTCGTTGAGCTGTGATGCCTGGGGCACATCTGTCCTCACATGTCACTGTGGGGGTGATTGTGACACGGCAGCAGGAGATGGGAACTGTGACACGGCCTCATGATATCCAATGGGCCAACCTGGGACTTATTGATGCCACTTGTTGAACCGTGATGACAGATGTTGGCCATGTATGTACCATACATGTCCTTACGGAACTGCACACTTCATGTAGTTGTGCCTCATAATGATGTATGTTGTGATATTGAGTGTGTTCAATGACGCATATGTGGGGTGACTGACAATCTTGCTTTCTTCTCCTCTGCACTGCAGGGCTCCTGCTGTCCATAGACCATTCCCAGACCTGGCAACGATGGTGGAACGGGACAGCATCCGACGGTACCGCTTCACCAGGCAGCTGATTGAGGATTTGGCAGTGCAGTTGGCCCCACATTTGCAGCCTGGCCGGCCGTATCCTACAGCGCTGACCCCCAAGGTGAAGGTGATGGCAGCCCTACACTTCTTTGCCACCGGTACCTTCCAACATACTGTGGCGACTGCTGGTGGGATGTCACAGACCATGTTGAGCCGTGTGCTCCGCGATGTTTTGGAGGCAATGTTGCTATTCCTGAACCGGTACATCTATTTCCCTAGACTGCAACGACTCACTGACGTGAAGAGTGACTTCTATGCCCTGGGGAGGATGCCGCATGTCATTGGCTCCATTGATGGGACACATGTGGCTTTGGTACCACCACAGGCCCAGGAGCAGGCCTACCGTAACCGCAAGCACTACCACTCGGTCAATGCACTGGTGGTGTGTCTACCAGATATGACCATCACACACGTGTGTGCCCGTTTCCCTGGTTCAGCACACGATGCCTTTGTGATGAGGAGTAGTCGCATCCCCAGGATGATGGCACAGATGCAGAACCAGCGTGCCTGGCTTGTCGGTGTGTACTGACTTTGTGCCATTGTGTGTGATCTGATCTGTAGTATTCCGCCCACTTTTCCAAGTCAGCTAATGTGCACTTGTCTGTCCGTAGGTGACTCGGGATACCCCAACATGCCGTGGTTGCTGACACCCCTCAGGAACCCTGTGACACCAGCCCAGATGCGCTACAATGAGGCACATGGTCGGACCAGGAGAGTGATTGAGCGGACATTTGGTCTCCTGAAGAGCCGCTTCCGCTGCCTGGACAAGACAGGAGGGTCCCTCCCATATGCCCCAGCGAAGGTGTACAAGATTATCATCGTCTGCTGCATGCTCCACAACCTGGCAGTGCGGAAGGACTTGCCTCTCATCCAGGATGACAATGACCAACATCCGCCACCTGTGGAGGATCCTGGCCTGGACCACGATGCCAGTGATGATGATGATGATGAGGGTGATGTCCGCACACAGCTCATCACCAACTTCTTTAGCTGAATGTGAGTATCCTGAGGTGTCATGTCAATGATGTGAGTTGGCATGATATGTGTAGGTGGTGCTCTGGTGCTGTTGGAGTGTGTCCATGGGCTACTTGACTGGATGTGTGTAGCGATGTGTGCTTACAGGTGGTCTGTACTCCCCAACAGTGTTGACATGCTAACTTGGTTCTGGGTGGGTATCTTGTAACATGTATTGTGCATGAGTTTTGCTGTTCTGTCCTGTTCTCCATTGCTTTTGACTGTGTGTCATTTCTGTCCTTCACAGGGTACTTTCAGATTCGTTTGGTCAACTGTGTCCACCGACGACGTGATTGTACTTCCAGGGTGGTAGCTGTTGTGTCCCTACAGGTGATGTGCGCCACACCCATGGACTTCCTTCCTTCTACAGTTGTTGACTGTGTGCCCGCTGCCAGGTGGGATTACCTTGCATCTGTAGTGGTTACGACATGTTGCAACTGTGTAATAAACCTGTGCTTCACTTTGTGATGTGCGTTGTCTGTGGTCACACATTTGACTGCCATTTGCTTACTGCACCTGTGGGCTACTTGACTACAACTGGGAATAGGTGTGGTGTCTGTGCATTGCACCGTCTTCCCTGGCAACATCAGTGTAGGCAATGAGTCAGATGGCCTAGGTGTGTATGTGTTGTGTAGCCCTGGTGGTGTGTCTCCCTTATATGTGTCACGTTGCCTTTACTCACATGCCTGTGTTGTACTTGCTGTTGCAGTTCGCATACACAGTGTAATTTTGCAGTTCATCATCCCCATGACAGCACCCACGTTGGAATCACAACAGAGGCACGTATGGTGTATTAGTGTGTTTATTGTGATACATTTGTGTGAATAGAGCATAGGATGGTTAGTGCTGTACATATATATTGCAATCAGAAGTTCCTAGGTGAATTGAAAGTCCTGGTAGACAAAATCCCCAGTATCGGGGCCACAGTTGTCTGAGACATTGGTCCAACTTGTACTCCCCATGTCATGTGTGGGAGTTCTGTTGCCGTCAACAGGGTGAACAGTTTGTGCACAAAGGTGAACATCCAGAACAGGTTCAGGCTTCCTGGGGGTTGCACTTGGCCATCGGCCTCTCACTTGCCCCTCCTCGGACGACCCCTCTTCTTTGGGGGGGCCACTCAAGTACAGGCTGCTGCGGTGCAGGGGACTCTCCGCCAGAGTCATCCTCTCTCCCTGTGGCAGTTGCAGTTTGTTCAGCACCAGATGTTGTTGGCACACAGGGAGGTGTGGACTGGTTGCTGTTCATCTGGCGGAGGCATTGTAATATGTCCCTGTGCACCGCCGTCATCTCTTGCCCACTTGGACTCCACGCGGGACATGTGTGAGTCCAAGCGGGCATGATGGGCAGCCTGCTGCTGTTTCATGTCTCTGAGGAGCCGCACTACCTGGCTGAGATCTCCGGTGCTGGACTGGTACGCATCGGCTATGCGTACCAGTTGTGGGTCATCATGCACACCAGCAACCTCTGCAAGCAGCGACCTCTGTCTCCCACCCCTCCCACCACCCCTGCCGACATGTGCAGTGCGTGCAGTGGCACGCACAGATGACCCTGGTCCCCCTTGGGGGTTGGTGGTGGTGTCGATGGCCCCACGTTGGTCCAGGGTCCCTGTGCTGGTGGTGCTCCTTGTTCTGTCCATGTCGGCAGGGATGGTATTTGTGGTGACAGTCGTTGGAGGGGTGGGTGCAGGGGGTGCAGCTGGTGGTCCTGCTGGTGCTGCAGCTGGTGGTCCTGCTGGTGCTGCATGTTGACTTGCACCGGATGTGCCAGGTTGGTCTTCTTCGTCCGAGGAGGGCAGAGGCTGTACGACACCAGTGAGCTCCGTATCCTCTTGAGCCTGGGACTGGGACTCCTCAGCGTCTGATGCTGTGTCCCCATCATCACCTGTTTTTGGGAGACACACACAATGCATGTTATGTTTCTGCAGGCATCAATGGTTGACACACCTGACAGTTGTGACTGTGCCTCTGGGTGCGGGCCTGTACATTGCATTGTCCTAAGTTGTCACAGTCAGGGGTTGATATTGGTGTAGCACATTGTCCTGCATTATTTGGGCATTTCTATGTATTTGTTGGGGTGTGAACAGGGTCTGCATTGGTTGTATTTGGTTGACAGCCGGCCCTCCTTCCCACCCAGCCAGTCAGTTATCCCACCATGGACTGTGCTTGCATTGCAGGGAGTGAAAGTTGTCTTTCAGGATGTCAGTCAGTGGTGTCCTGCTGTTGGTTGTTGCACAGTTGCCAGCAGGGCCTTGTGCTCCCCACAGCAGTAGCCAGTGTCAGCCATCTTGTCAGTTGTTTTCCACTCCCTGTGATGTGAGCATGGTTCAGGGTGGTGTTGATGGGCCAGTTGTGAGGCTGAGCAATATCTGTGCCTACTACTCCCATCATGCTATTGCCTCCACCCCCCTTCCCAGCATGCCCATGCTTCCTTCCTTTGACTCTGCTTCCCTGTGGGGTGGGCTGCCTGTGCTGACACGATGGCTGGGAGTGTTGTCCTGGCAGTTGTTTGGCTAAAAGTCCCAAGAGTGTCCCTGTGCTTCACACAACATAACCCAGGGTGGTGGTTCTTTGTGGGATCTTGAGTTAGGATGTGAGGCATTGCATTCTCCCAGGTGGGTTATGTGGAGTATGTGTTGAGGGTGTGTGTGAGGGGAGGTGCTTGTGACTATGGTCAGTGCTGCAAGTCCTCCTTCCCACCCAGCCATATATCCCACCATGGAACGTGCTTGCATTGCAGAGAGTGCAAGTTGGCTTTCAGGATGTCAGGCAGTGGTGTTGTGCTGTTTGTTGGTGCACAGTTCCCAGCAGGGCCTTGTGCTCCCCACAGCAGTAGCCAGTGTCAGCCATCTTGTCAGTCCTTATCCACTCCCTGTGATGTGAGCATGGTTTAGGGTGGTGTTGATGGGACAGTTGTGGGGGTGAGCTATGTCTGTGACTCCCATCATGCTATTGCCTCCACCCCACTTCCCAGCATTCCCATACTTACTTGCTTTTGTGGGGAGTTCAGTGTGTGTGGGTGTGAGAGCAATGACAAGATGGCTGACAGTGGTGTCCAGCTGTTTGTTGGTGCACAGTTCCCAGCAGGGCCTTGTGCTCCCCACAGCAGTAGCCAGTGTCAGCCATCTTGTCAGTCCTTATCCACTCCGTGATGTGAGCATGGTTCAGGGTGGTGTTGATGGGACAGTTGTGGGGGTGAGCTATGTCTGTGACTATGACTCCCATCATGCTATTGCCTCCACCCCACTTCCCAGCATTCCCATACTTACTTGCTTTTGTGGGGAGTTCAGTGTGTGTGGGTGTGAGAGCAATGGCAAGATGGCTGACAGTGGTGTCCTGCTGTTTGTTGGTGCACAGTTCCCAGCAGGGCCTTGTGCTCCCCACAGCAGTAGCCAGTGTCAGCCATCTTGTCAGTCCTTATCCACTCCCTGTGATGTGAGCATGGTTCAGGGTGGTGTTGATGGGACAGTTGTGGGGGTGAGCTATGTCTGTGACTATGACTCCCATCATGCTATTGCCTCCACCCCACTTCCCAGCATTCCCATACTTACTTGCTTTTGTGGGGAGTTCAGTGTGTGTGGGTGTGAGAGCAATGGCAAGATGGCTGACAGTGGTGTCCTGCTGTTGGTTGGTGTGCAGTTCCCAGCATGCCCTTGTGCTCCCCACGACACAGCAACAGTGTCAAACATCTTTGATGGGCCTTTCCACTCTCTGTGGGATGTGCATACGTGAGTGTGAGCTTGCTGGGCCATGTGGTGGGGATGTAGAGCTGTGCCTTCGACTCCCATCATGCTATTGCCTCCACCCCCCTTCCCAGCATGCCCATGCTTCCTTCCTTTTGACTCTGCTTCCCTGTGGGGTGGGCTGCCTGTGCTGACAGGATGGCTGGGAGTGTTGTCCTGGCAGTTGTTTGGCTAAAAGTCCCAGGAGTGTCCCTGTGCTTCACACAACATAACCCAGGGTGGTGGTTCTTTGTGGGATCTTGAGTTAGGATGTGAGGCATTGCATTCTCCCAGGTGGGTTATGTGGAGTATGTGTTGAGGGGGTGTGTGAGGGGAGGTGCTTGTGACTATGGTCAGTGCTGCAAGTCCTCCTTCCCACCCAGCCAGATATCCCACCATGGAACGTGCTTGCATTGCAGAGAGTGCAAGTTGGCTTTCAGGATGTCAGGCAGTGGTGTTGTGCTGTTTGTTGGTGCACAGTTCCCAGCAGGGCCTTGTGCTCCCCACAGCAGTAGCCAGTGTCAGCCATCTTGTCAGTTGTTTTCCACTCCCTGTGATGTGAGCATGGTTCAGGGTGGTGTTGATGGGCCAGTTGTGAGGCTGAGCGATATCTGTGCCTACTACTCCCATCATGCTATTGCCTCCACCCCCTTCCCAGCATGCCCATGCTTCCTTCCTTTTGACTCTGCTTCCCTGTGGGGTGGGCTGCCTGTGCTGACAGGATGGCTGGGAGTGTTGTCCTGGCAGTTGTTTGGCTAAAAGTCCAAAGAGTGTCCCTGTGCTTCACACAACATTACCCAGGGTGGAGGTTCTTTGTGGGATCTTGAGTTAGGATGTGAGGCATTGCATTCTCCCAGGTGGGTTCTGTGGAGTTTGTGTTGAGGGGGTGTGTGAGGGGAGGTGCTTGTGACTATGGTCAGTGCTGCAAGTCCTCCTTCCCACCCAGCCAGATATCCCACCATGGAACGTGCTTCCATTGCAGGGAGTGGAAGTTGTCTCTCAGGATGTCAGTCAGTGGTGTCCTGCTGTTGGTTGTTGCACAGTTGCCAGCAGGGCCTTGTGCTCCCCACAGCAGTAGCCAGTGTCAGCCATCTTGTGAGTCCTTTTCCACTCCCTGTGATGTGCGCATGGTTCATGGTGGTGTTGATGGGACAGTTGTGGGGGTGAGCAATATCTGTGACTACGACTCCCATGATGCTATTGGCTACACTGACTTGCCCAGCATTCACAGAATTCCTTCCTTTCAGTGGTCTTCACTGTGTGTTGGTGTTGTAGTGGTGGCTACATGTCTGGATGTGTTTGTTAGTTCTATTTGTGCCACTGCCTAGCTGTAGTTGTAGTTGTGTTTGTACATGTGATGACACGGTTAAATGTAACTTTGAGATGGCATGTGTTGTGTTTATCTGACTGACATACACATTTTGGGATGATTCTGTTCTGGTTGCTGTGTAATTGCTATGAGTGCTTGGTTTGACTCTCCCCTTGACAGTGATGTGTGTGTGTATTGTGGCAGAATATTGTGTACATTTGTTGTGTACTCACCGGGCTCTGGGATGTTCTCTAGTCCATAGACGCTCACTGGCGGAAGGATGGCCCGCACCTTCTCCTCCTGAGGATCTCGTCTACCAGGACTTCCAATTCACAATCTAGGAACTTGTGATTCTTTTATGGGGGGCATGGTGATGGGTGGTGATGGTGAGTGATGTGTGTGTTGGTGTGCAGGTGAGGGTGTGTGAGTGTGTTTTTTTCTGGGTGTATGTGAGGTAGCTATTTGATATTGTGTGGCTTGTGTGAGGGATGAGCTGTGGGTGTGTGGTTGCTGTCTGTTGAGTGCTGGCAGTAGAATAGCATTTGCAAAGGATCATGGTTGGGATTTGTGTCCTTTATATGGGTGGAGTTGTGGGTGTGTCTTTGTTCTCTGTCCCCACCCTCCCCCCCCCCCCAGTATTTATTGGCTTTGTAATTGCTTGTTTGGCCTTTTTTGTGTATTTTTCCTTAGTACTTTCTGTGCATGTTGGAAACGTTCTTGTGACCGAGTCGGACCCTGCATTTGTCTCGTACGGTCTTCTCCGTTTCGTTCACGCTGTGTTTGTGCAGTTTTCTATGCTGCGTACGCGTCGGTCGCGGTGTTTTGTGTTACTTCGGCTCGGTTTTGTATGCGTGTCGGTCGTACGGCTTGTCCTCCGTACGACTCGGTCGTGGTTTCGCGCCTTGCATCGTACTTAGCGGTTTGGAGTTCGCGTGTACGTTTCGGTTGGATTTGTTCCGGGTGCGTGTCGGTCGGTTCGATTTGCGTGTTTTTCCGGCCGGATTGCTGTTTTCCGTGCGGCTCGGTCGTTCGGCTTGGGTTCAGTACGTGTCGGTCGGATTTTGCACGCCTTGCATCGTACTTGGCGTGTCGGGCGCCACAGGTACGTGTCGGTCGGAATTAATTCCGGCTCCGAGTCGGTCGGTGCTTTTTCCGGCCCGAATCGGAATCGACCCCCTAGTATCTGAGGAAATAAAGCAAAGAAAGGATTAAAAACGCGCCCACCTCCCAGCCAGGCTGGTAGGTCCTTGACACATGCGGCGTCTTAACTTAATCAATGTACTCCTCTATAGTGGGTGGGTGTAATTAAAAGTAATTAGTGCGAACATCCAGCGTGGTAAGAAACTCACACTCGTGACGCCTGGTAATAAATAAGTGGTTAAATACATAACAAAAAGCACTTGTGTAGAGACACCACGTGACATACAACATATAACACTTAATTGTCAGCATATTAGTGACACATACTTTAGTTTAGGCAGAATATTGCCTCATGATCTGCAGGGGTAGAGGGGCTTGTAGTCACACCCTAAGGAAATAATGGGGACACAGAGTGGTAATTAGTGAGGAAAAAACCGGAGGGGAATTCTCCCGGTGTCTCACATTGATCTACTCCACTTTCACTGCACTACACATTTTCCACAACTTAGTGCTCCTACGTAGTTCCGCAAGTCGCAGCACGCCTCAATCCGCAGCGGATTGAGAGGACCCCAATGATGAAGCATGCCACCTAGGGGAAACCCTGGTGGGTGAGGGGACTCTAGAAAATAATTTTTCTTTCTGGAAAGAGGATTTTCATACATGTTCAGTGAAAACCCTGTTCTTCCCCACAGTTAGGTTTTTATTCTGGTATTCCAGATTTTGTGAAACTTCATTCAGTTAGGAGGGTGAACCTAACCTCAACCTCTATCTCCCCCCATCTTTTGATTGCATTATATACAGCGCGCAGCTGTGGGAGGTCCCGCCCCTTGCACTCGTGTTTTTCTGACACCACCCTCTACACAAAATTTGTCCCGATGGCCGAAGTTACTGGCCTCACCTTCTCGGAAGAGGAAGTGGAGAGAATCTTATCCACTATGACCCCTTTCGCAGAGACACCCAACAGAGATACCAACGAAGCAGGTCAATGTTGGAATAAACTGACAGAACTGAAGAGGAATCAGATCAAAACCATAATCCATGGGGTCATGATGACCGAATATTTGAGGGTAAATGCGGCACCACGTGGTTTAATAGTACGCAATGAACCATTCATCTTTCAACAAGATAAATCATTCAAGAAAGACTGGTCCCTAATCTCCTGGCACTGTACCAGAGATTGGTTGGTACTCATCATAAAACAGCAGCACGACTGTCGCAGGAGATGAAAGAAGAAATACATACACTAGAGGTTCGCCTCAAGAGCTTCCAAACAGTCACGGAGTAAAAGAAGAGGCTGCAGGAATTGAATAAAATGATGACAGATTTTGAGGTAACACTTAAAGATACAAAATACCAGAAATTCAAAAAGGATTCTATGAATTTCTCACACGAGAAAGTATACCCATATACAAGAGAGGATTATCATCTGTCTGGAAGGAACCCAGGGTACAACACCGATACAGAGGGATCGGATACCAGCTCAGATAGCTCTGACAATGGCCACGGCCGAAGAAACAACACCAGAAGTCGACATAACCACAGCGGGAGGATGAGGAACAGAGGAGGACAGAGTTTTGGATGGCCTACCTATCAAGGCCCCCCACCTTTTCCTCCGGCACCCTTCTTCTACGAACCACCACATTATCAACAACAACCCTATACCTACTGGGAGCCAGCACAACAACCGGAGCAGCCTGGTCAGTCGTTTCCATTTTTAGGGAGAGGCAAAGGAACCCTGAGAGGAAGAACCAGAAGAGGACAGCAAGTACAATGGTCACACCCCTTGGAAACAACGAGGATGAACACGAGGAGTATGGGCCCACCGAACAACCCAACCACCACCAGCCATCCAGCCTAGTGGTAAATCTGTCTGACATTGCTTTATCATCAACTCAACTGACAGTCCTGGAAAAAGGATTAGGCTTCGTCCCCACACCTAGTTTGGACAAGTTCCGACTCAGCTGCGAGTTGAATGAGTTCATTCGTAAGATCAAACTCCGAGTGTTTTTTTAGAACAAACCTATAATGGACACCAACACTGGGGATACAGGCCTACATCGAAAATCTACTTTTACCCCTCCATCATCTACCCTACCAGTGGAACTCCTAGCCTTCGAGAAGGCCATACTTAAAGAAGTGGGAGAAATCGATCCCATAAGAGTGTTCCACAACACTAGCAAAAAGGAGCAAGAAGCCATTCAACAACTGGCAAACGTCACCAGAATTACGATCAAACCAGCGGACAAAGGTGGCGCCATCGTCCTACAAACTACAGAGGCCTACCGCAGAGAATGCATGAGACTTCTGGCGGATGAGAGGAACTACCTACGTATCAGAGAAGACCCAACCGAACGGCTACGGACAGAGTTTGCCTGCATTGTGGAAGAAGCAACAGCACATGACTGGATCACCAAAAAGGAATGGGAATTTCTTGAACAACACCCATCCGGTTACCCCATATTTTTATACTATACCGAAGATCCATAAGTCATTGGAAAACCCACAGGGACGACCTATCGTTTCCGGCATAGGATCCATTTTGGAACCGCTCTCCAAATTCGCGGATGCTTTCCTACGCCCCTTGATACAGGGAGCAAGCACTTACCTAAAGGACACTAAGGCAGTACTCTGCCTCCTCCAAGATCTACATTTTGACCCTACAACCAGTATCCTCATTGGATTGGACGTGGAGACCCTTTATACCAGCCTACCCCACAAAGAGACCCTTGAAATCATCGAAGAGATCCTGTACGAAGAAGAGTGGACCTATCATACACCAAGGCACTTAGTCCTGGAGTGCTGCAAGTGGGCCCTGACGGAGAATTTCTTCTGTTTTGAGGACATCCTGTTTCGGCAACAGCATGGGACCAGTATGGGCAGCACCTTTGCCCCTAGTGTGGCAGGACTATATGTACACCACCTGGAAAAGCACAAAATCATGTCCAACACCAACCCACATCGCCAAAATATTCAACTCTGGAAAAGATACATCGACGATGTTCTACTAATTTGGGAAGGTGACGAATCCGAAGCCAACGAGTTCATTGAGTGGCTTAACCACCAGGACCCTTTCCGCAAGTTTACACATACCATGAGTAGATCACAACTGGTCTTTCTGGACCTCAATATATATGCTACAGATAGCCTATTGAAAACAACCACACACTTTAAACCCACAGCAAAAAGCTGTCTACTACTCTATGACAGCTTTCATCCCAGACACCTGAAGGAGAACCTCCCTTTTGGACAGTTTCTCGGGCTCAGAAGAAATTGTTCTGAGACTAAGGACTTCAGAGCACAAGCCAAAGACCTATCTGAGAAATTACTCACTAGGAAATACCCAAAGAACTTGATATCAAAAGCTAAGAAGAGAGCCACAAACAACCACAGAGAAGCGCTTCTGGAAACACATCAGAAACAAGACACAGAAAAATACAGAAGACCAATATGTATCACAACTTTCAACATTGCATCGGACTGTGTCACCAAAATAGTAAAAAAACATTGGCGTACCCTCAACAGTGGAAAGCTTGACATCCCTAAACCCATGTTCTCACATAGGAAAGGGAGAAACCTAAGGGACATTTTGGTACACACCCGCCCCAAACTAGGAACGATAAAACACAACCATTGCTGAGCACGCTACCAATGGGTCACTACCCCTGCGGTAATTGTAGCGTGTGTCATCTTACCTCCACCACAAAGAAAGTGACTTTTAACAACAAGATGATTTGGGAACTACGCAAGTTCACTAATTGCAAGACCCCTGGGGTGGTGTACATGATCACATGCACATGCAACCTGCATTATGTAGGTATGACCACTAGAAAGGTCAGCACCAGGATATGCGAGCACCGAAGCAACATCAGGTGCAATAGGATCACCACAAAAATGACATCACATTTTAAAGAAATGCAACATACCCCAAACGATCTGCATTGGGTGGTGTTAGAACACATCAAGCACACTGACAATCTAGAACACAGGTTACTAGAGAAAGAACAAAGATGGGTGTACAAATTACACACGACACTGAAGGGCTGAATGACAACATTCCGTGGGGGCAATTTGTAAAATGATTCTGGTACGCACGATCTACAATTTAGATAGTGTTCTAGGAACAATACTTTGCTACCAGTATCACTCAGGGGAATGATCAATCCCTTTAAGATACCCACACTGGCACTATGTAATACCATTTTTCGTGGTCTGCTTGTCATCAACCTGATCACCACCGACATCCCACATTAAGAATGTATAAGCTATGTCCAACACCTGTGTTGCGGTGGTCCACTTGTTTAGAACCCCCATACCATTACATTATTCTTAGACATTCCAAGATGGCCCCCGCCGTTTTTAGACATTTTAGATGGCTTCCTTCCATATTATCTCCAGTCTAGCTGACCTCTCTTTTCGAGCATTCTGTTTGCACTCAATAACCAGACCCTTGAGTATTTCGCTTTTGGGATGGTTTCATATCTTTAGTTCCCATTTCATTTATGAAATATGCCACTCGGAGGTCTCAACGAAAGGCATCTGAGTCACTCGCACAAGATGGCCCCCGGTATTGCCATATGGAGCGGCCATTTTGGAGGTTTACGGTCTAGCTGCCAAGGTAATCATGACTGGACGGTTCTGGCAGTATTTAATGGACTCCGGGAGACAGACACGGTAAGATGCGGTCTCCGGGGGTGCCATTAGGTGATTTGCCAGAGGTGCGCTTTGACGAAGTAAGTCTTGCTAACCCTTTTCTCCTTAAGTTCCTTTCCTAGGAAAAATGAGTTTTCAATATCCCATTGTAGATCAATGTGAGACACCGGGAGAATTCCCCTCCGGTTTTTTCCTCACTAATTACCACTCTGTGTCCCCATTATTTCCTTAGGGTGTGACTACAAGCCCCTCTACCCCTGCAGATCACGAGGCAATATTCTGCCTAAACTAAAGTATGTGTCACTAATATGCTGACAATTAAGTCTTATATGTTGTATGTCACGTGGTGTCTCTACACGAGTGCTTTTTGTTATGTATTTAACCACTTATTTATTACCAGGCGTCATGAAGGTGAGTTTCTTACCACGCTGGATGTTCGCACTAATTATTACTTTTAATTACACCCACCCACTATAGAGGAGTACATTGATTAAGTTAAGACGCCGCATGTGTCAAGGACCTACCTGTCAGGATCTGACTCCTTGCGCCTGCCGTACGCTCCGATTCGAGGGAAGTACTCACGAACTACACGTCCCAGAAGGCCTTGCTGGGAGGGGCCTCCTAGTATTTTAGGCAGATTTGCACGTTAGCCTGCATGCGTAATTCTGATTGTGAGGAACGGCGTTGCTCGCGGCTGCAGGCTGTGGAGCTCTTTCGTTTTGGGAAGCAGGGAGCTGTGGTAGCGGATTGCTGTACCCCTCGGCCACCTGCTGGTTAGCAGGGCGAGCCGTTCTTTGATTTATTGCCGACTTGTGGTTGGGACAAAAAACCAGAGTCTGCAGGTTCTCGTCTGACTGCTTCAGGAGAGGCAGAGGCATTCGCGCTGGTGAGGAGCATCGGCGTGTGAGGAGCCGTTTTGTCTAAGGCTTGGATTAGGCTCCAACGGCTGTTGGAGTCATTGGGGCTGCTCGGGCTTGAGTGGCCGCCCGTCTGGGGGACATCGCTGGGCAAGACCAGACTTACAGAGAGAAGTTGCCCAGGAAGGTACTGTTTGCGGGCGCTCTGATACTTAAGCCATTAACATTGTTTCTGAGCATGTGGAGTGTGGCTGACAAGACGCCTGCATGTACTATTTTTGTTTTGATCTCTATATAAGGAGTTCCTGTTGCTTTATCCTTATAGAACTCCTGGGAGCAAGGAGTCGGACTTTACCTCTCACCCACTTATAACATCATACTAGGGTGGTGACGCTTCTTTATTTTTTCCTCTTTTTTGGCTCATGCTTTTCTTTTGATGAGAAATTCAACAGCCAGGGTATGTATGTGTAAGGGAGGTGGTTAACAGAAGTGAAGGTGGGTTGAATGCGGTGTTAATCTGTGTGCTTTGTATTATAGGTATATCCTCCTCCAGTTGTGAGCAGTATCATTACTGGGTAGTGATTTGAATAGAGGAACACCGCGGCAGGTGGAGCCTGTTTCACAGGTACTAGTCCTATTAGTGAGATCTTATGAGAGTAGTCAGGGAAAGTAGGCCTGTATTAATCGATGTGTTTTCTGTTTTCAGGTATCCCATTCCCCGCTGCTCCTACCCTAATTCCTTTTCCCTCACTTGATCACCTCAATACTCTGTACCTTCTATGTTAGAGTTGGGGTTATCGAGAGGTGGACCCCTTTGAGCATCGCCCGGATTCCGAGGAGTTCATGTGGACATGACAGAATTACGCACCCACGATATTCACTCCTCCCGGTCCGGGAGATTCACAAAGATGGCTTCCCTGGACGAAGTTTTACAAGCATTGGTTGCAGTTCAGCAGGAGTTGGCCGCATCTAGAGCTGAAACAGCCACCCTTAGGGAAAGAGTTGACAGACAAACTAGGAACCCGTTTGATGCTTCCACGTCACAGATCCAAGTCCATGTCCCTCCGCCCATACCTTTGGCTAGCCCAGAACGATATTCTGGGGATCCCTTGAAAATTCAGACCTTTCTGACACAGATTATGTTGCACTTTTCATGCAAACCAGCTTCCTTCCCTAATAATCACTCCCGGGTGGCATTTGCCATATCTTATTTGACGGGGGACGCTGCCAAGTGGGCTGTCCCTTTGGTAAAGCATGACGATCCAATACTGTCAGATTGGAATGCTTTTCGTAGGGAGTTTGAAAGGGTGTTTGACCGACGGGTGACCACATTCAGTGCTGACAGGGAGCTATTGGAGCTGAAGCAGGGAAGGCAGGATCTGATTACATATTTGACTTCTTTCAATTGGTTGATAGCTGAAACCGCATGGCCTGAGGAAAAGCATATGTCGCTCTACTATCAGGGACTACGGGACGACATGAAGGACGTGTTGGCCCAGATCGACCCCCAACCCACTACTTGCACAGACTTAATGAATCTGACTTTACGTTTGGATCACCGGCTGTCAGAAAGGGGAGGGGAGCGCAGGAGAGGAGACAGGTCTAGTGCTTATGTCGAGAAAGGGAACAGTCCGCTGAACGCTTCCAGTGATACAGGACCAGAACCCATGGATGTGGGAGCCATTAGAGCACCTTTATCCAGAGCAGAAAGAGAGAGTCGCAGAGTACAGGGCCTTTGCATGTACTGTGGGAAGAAGGGCCATTATGTGAGGGAATGCCCTCATAAACCCAAGGGGCAGGGAACATTCCATTCCAACAAAAAGGTGGCAACCACTGCAGTCCAGGCTAGCGTTGCTGAGGATACAACTAAGGTGGGAGCAGAGGTAGAAGCAACACAGAGACAGGTTGTAAAGCTGCCCTCCTTGGCGGTTATAGGCGCAAAAGACACTGAATCCCACTTGGTGCTTTCCATGACTCTTATAGCAGGTCACCAAATGCACCAAGTGTGGGTGATGATTGATTCAGGGGCCACATGGAACTTTATTGATACTGGGTTAGTAGAACGTTTAGAATTACGACGCATACCTAGAGAGACCCCTGAGAAAGTATTGGCTGTGGACGGAAAACCCATCAAGTCAGGTCCCATTACTGAACAGACGGAGAGAGTAGGGTTGGTCCTGAAGGGGGAACAACAAGACCATGTAGAGGACATTACTTTGAACATTATTGAAGCACCACAGTATGAGGTTATATTGGGAATGCCGTGGTTATGGCAGCACAATCCCCGGGTCGACTGGAAAAAGAAGACTGTAGCTTTTCAGTCAGTGACTGTAGGCTGAACTGTTTGCACACTCCTGGTTCTCATCTTCTGGCTCTTACACAGATGTTCCATATAGCTACTGCTGCGGAACAAGAGACGGTGCTTCCTTCGGTGTATGCTTCTTACAGGGAGGTTTTCAGTGAAGAATAGGCGGAAAAACTCCCCCCTCACCGTACCTATGACTGCCAGATAGATCTAATCGCTGGAGCTACCATCCCTTCTTGTCGAGTATATGCCTTGTCAGAGCCAGAGACAAAACACCTAAGAGAGTACTTAGACCATTACGTGGACATCGGATTCATTAGGCCTTCCCGCTCACCCGCAGCCTCGCCTCTTTTCTTCATTTCTAAAGCGAATGGAGATCTGAGGATGTGTATCGATTACCGTATGCTCAATAAAAACACGGTAAGGAATCGTTACCCTCTTCCGCTCATCTCAGTGTTATTGGACCAGGTGAGGGAAGCAGTTGTCTACACCCGACTAGATCTCAGGGGGGCTTATCACCTGGTTCGTATCCGTGAGGGAGATGAGTGGAAGACAGCTTTTAAGACTCGCTATGGGTTATTCGAATACTTAGTCATGCCCTTTGGGCTGTGCAACGCCCCGGCGGCCTTTCAATTCTTTTTAGACGATGTGCTCAAAGACTTTGTAGACAGATTTGTGGTTGTCTACATAGATGACATCCTGATTTAGTCCAGCAAGCAGGATATACATGTGAAGCATGTTTCTCAGGTACTTCAGAGACTCCGGGAACATAGCTTGTTCTGTAAGTTGAGCAAATGTGTGTTTCATGCGACAGAGGTGGAATTTTTGGGGGTTATCTTGAGCCCGTCTGGTTTGAGTATGGCTGAGAGGAAGGTGGAAGCGGTAGAAGAGTGGCCTGTCCTGAAGAATGTGAGAGAGGTGCAGTGCTTCTTGGGATTTGCCAATTACTATCGTAGATTTATCTCTCATTTCTCCCTTCTGGTATCTCCCATCATACGTCTGCTAAGAAAGGGAATACCATTTTTATGGAGCACTGAGGCCATGGAAGCTTTCACGTTTTTGAAAAAAGCCTTCACCACGGCCCCTATACTGAGACATCCACAAAATGAGGCCCCGTTTGTCGTAGAAGCTGACGCATCCAATGAGGCTGTAGGGGCGGTGTTGTCCCAACGTGACAGACATACAGGACAGTTACATCCGGTGGCCTTTTTGTCCAGGAAGTTGAATGCGGCTGAGCTCAACTATACCGTGGCAGAAAAGGAACTGCTAGCCATCAAGAAGGCCTTCCAGGAGTGGAGGAAGTATTTGTGGGGGGCCCAATATTCAGTCAC
The DNA here is from genome assembly GCA_963921515.1 of Calotriton arnoldi. Taxonomy (NCBI): domain Eukaryota; kingdom Metazoa; phylum Chordata; class Amphibia; order Caudata; family Salamandridae; genus Calotriton; species Calotriton arnoldi. The sequence goes on from CAWUFW010004852.1 coordinate 33,104, forward strand.
GGTATACACAGACCACCGAAATTTGCAATACATGAAAACGGCCAGGCAACTCACGCAAAGACAAATGCGTTGGATGTTATTCTTTGCGGATTATGACTTCGTTGTTACCTTCCGTCCTGGGTCAGAAAACCAAAAGGCGGACGCATTGTCACGTCAGGATGAAACTGTTGGAACTCGACAAGGCATCACTGAAGCGATAGTCAGTCCCAACAAGGTGTTATGCGCGGTAACATTAGACCATTTTCTGGAGGACATTGCAAAACATCGATCCCTGGCCTGGTGGCGAAAATGGGCTGATCAGGATGCTCATCGTACTCGCAAACATGGATTATCATTGTGGAGGAACAAACTGTATCTGCCATCACAAGAACTTAGGCTCAAAGCATTCAATTGGTGCCACAACTCAGTCTGGCAGGCCATCCAGGATGCACCAAAACACTACACCTAGTAAAACGACGATTCTGGTGGGAAGGACTGGCTCAAGATGTAACCCAATGGGTGTCGCAGTGTGAGACATGTGCCTGTAACAAGAGTGAGCCGGTCAAGAACAAAGGAAATTTGATGCCTATGCCCACACCTTCGCAGCCCTGGCAAACCATCAGCATGGATTTCGTTCTAGGTCTACCTAAGGATCAGGGGTACGACGCCATACTGGTCGTGGTAGACAATCTGACTAAGATGGGTCATTTTATTCCGTGTAAAAACTTGCCTACAGCAGGGCAGACCGCTCAGCTTTTGCTGTCCCACGTGGTTCGGTTACATGGGCTTCCAAGGGTTATAGTGTCCGACAGAGAACCACAATTCATTGCACGGTTTTGGCGCATGTGGTGCAAGGCCTTACAAGTAGAAGCAGCCCTGTCTACCAGCTTCCACCCACAGACGGGCAGACAGGGAGGTTAAACTAGACGCTCAAGAAATACCTCTGCTGCTATTCCAGGGAAGCAAACGACTCTTGGGTATCCTTATTGTGGTTGGCCGAATTGGCATACAACAACACGTGGCACCGTTCTATCAAAGAGACGCCCTTTAGAGCTAACAATGGGTTCCATGCTAAAGTGTTACCATTGACCGTTCCTAGTGATGTGGTTACTCAGCCTACAGTGATGCAACATATCAAAAGACTACAAACCGTGCATAAAAAGATCCAGGCCAATTTGAAGCGGGCAAAACAATCCTATAAAAAATGGGAGGACAGACACCGACGAGAGGAACCGTGCTTTCAGCCGGGTGATCGAGTATGGTTGCCCACAAAGAATATCCGATTCAGGGTCCGCAGTGTATTCCATCCTAGGTTCATCGGCCCGTATACTGTGCTGCGCAGAGTCAATCCAGTCGCCTATAAGCTCAAGATACCCGCTTCGCTGCGCATCCATCCAGTGTTCCATGTCAGCTTACTGAAACCAGCAACGGGGGCCCGACGTAGGGCAGCTCCTCCAGTGCTCCGGGACGGGCAGTTGGAGTATGAGGTGCGCCGAGTAGTGGACTCCAGGTACCGTCAGGGGCGACTGTGGTACTTCATCTCCTGGAAGGGGTACCCCTCGGAAGATGATTCCTGGGAACCGAGCTGTAGTGTCCACGCTCCTCGTGCTGTCCGCAGTTTTCACACCCGCTACCCTGGTAAGCATGGTTCTAGGAGGCGCATGGGAGGAGGTTGTACTGTCAGGATCTGACTCCTTGCGCCTGCCGTACGCTCCGATTCGAGGGAAGTATTCACGAACTACACGTCCCAGAAGGCCTTACTGGAAGGGGCCTCCTAGTATTTTAGGCAGACTCGCACGTTAGCCTGCGTGCGTAATTCTGATTGTGAGGAACCGCGTTCCTCGCGGCTGCAGGCTGTGGAGCTCTTTCGTTTTGGGAAGCAGGGAGCTGTGGTAGCGGATTGCTGTACCCCTCGGCCACCTGCTGGATAGCAGGGCGAGCCGTTCTTTGATTTATTGCCGACTCGCGGTTGGGACAAAAAACCGGAGTCTGCAGGTTCTCGTCTGACTGCTTCAGGAGAGGCAGAGGCATTCGCGCTGGTGAGGAGCATCGGCGTGTGAGGAGCCGTTTTGTCTAAGGCTTGGATTAGGCTCCAACGGCTGTTGGAGTCATTGGGGCTGCTCGGGCTTGAGTGGCCGCTCGTCTGGGGGACATCGCTGGGCAAGACCAGACTTACAGAGAGAAGTTGCCCAGGAAGGTACTGTTTGCGGGCGCTCTGATACTTAAGCCATTAACATTGTTTCTGAGCATGTGGAGTGTGGCTGACAAGACGCCTGCATGTACTATTTTTGTTTTGATCTCTATATAAGGAGTTGCTGTTGCTTTATCCTTATAGAACTCCTGGGAGCAAGGAGTCGGACTTTACCTCTCACCCACTTATAACATCATACTAGGGTGGTGACGCTTCATTATTTGTTCCTCTTTTTTGGCTCATGCTTTTCTTTTGATGGGAAATTTGACAGCTAGGGTATGTATGTGTAAGGGAGGTGGTTAACAGAAGTGAAGGTGGGTTGAATGCGGTGTTAATCTGTGTGCTTTGTATTATAGGTATATCCTCCTCCAGTTGTGAGCAGTATCATTACTGGGTAGTGATTTGAATAGAGGAACACTGCGGCAGGTGGAGCCTGTTTCACAGGTAATAGTCCTATTAGTAAGATCTTATGAGAGTAGTCAGGGAAAGTAGACCTGTATTAATCGATGTGTTTTCTGTTTTCAGGTATCCCATTCCCCGCTGCTCCTACCCTAATTCCTTTTCCCTCACTTGATCACCTCAATACTCTGTACCTTCTATGTTAGAGTTGGGGATATCAAGAGGTGGACCCCTTTGAGCATCGCCCGGATTTCGAGGAGTTCATGTGGACGTGACACTACCAGCCTGGCTGGGAGGCGGGCGCGTTTTTAATCCTTTCTTTGCTTTATTTCCTCAGATACTACGTGTCAGTGATTAACCGTATGTATTACGTGTTAGGTGTACACCTCATTAATTCCTAATTATAGGTTTGCTTAGGAGTGGCACGCACGGGGCTGGTCCTCGGGTGGTCCTGAAGAAGAGCTTTGAGGGGACAGCTCGAAACATGTCGACCCAATACTAGGGACTCTATACTCATTATAGTTAGACTTTCCCTATTATTAACCCCTGATTTTAGTCATACCAACTAGGGGCAGGAATAAAATATTAACCCACTAATACGGTATTTTTAACTTTTTGTTTTTTCACTCCACTTTCACTGCACTACACATTTTCCACAACTTAGTGCTCCTACGTAGTTCCGCAAGTCGCAGCACGCCTCAATCCGCAGCGGATTGAGAGGACCCCAATGATGAAGCATGCCACCTAGGGGAAACCCTGGTGGGTGAGGAGACTCTAGAAAATAATTTTTCTTTCTGGAAAGAGGATTTTCATACATGTTCAGTGAAAACCCTGTTCTTCCCCACGGTTAGGTTTTTATTCTGGTATTCCAGATTTTGTGAAACTTCATTCAGTTAGGAGGGTGAACCTAACCTCAACCTCTATCTCCCCCCATCTTTTGATTGAATAGGCAAACCATACAGGATTTATGTTATCAGTTGGAGTCTGATCTCCTTCCTCAGAACACTAATCCCACATGTATAATTGGAAAATTTTAGACAGTACTGCATTTTCTAGACACAAGTTCCTTTCAATACACTGTGGCAATATCTGGTGGTATGTCACAATCAAGTTTCAGTGGAGTAATACAAGATGTGCTTTCGGCAATGATGAGACACATTGACAGCTACCTCCAGTTTCCCAGACATAAGGATTTAGCCAATGTAAAGGTTGACATCTAGGGATCTGGTCACCTACCACATGTGTTTGGAGCCATTGATGGCACCTGTATTGCCTTAGTACCACTGCCCGCAAGGGAGCAAGTTTACCGTAACAGGAAGCACTTCTATTCTATCAACGTGCAAGTTGTCTGCTTGTCCGATTTGGATATCTCAAATTTCTGTGCCCGGTTCCCTGGATCAGCCCATGATGCCTTTATACTGTGGAACAGCACCATACCCCAGCTGATGTCACAACTCCTACCGGAAAGGGCCTAGCTTGTTGGTAAGTATGATCTGTCCTAATTTTGTATGGGTCATGTCAAGTACTATAATCTAAAAGTGTGTAGCCTATTGTTGTGCTTATGTCTGTCTTCCATCTAGGAGACTCAGCCTATCCCAACCGTCCATAGTTGTAGGCACCACTGAGGAGTCCAACAATGCCAGGGGAAGTCTGCTTCAATGAGGCCCATGGAAGGACACAGCGCCCAGTGGCACAGGATTTTGGGCTCCTGGAGGCCAGATTTAGATGTATGGACAAAACTGGGGGAGCCCTCCTCCACTCACCCAGGAAAGTGTGTCAAATCACGGTAGTCTGCTGCATGCTCCACAACATCACCCTGCGAAGGAACATTCATTATATCGCAGAGGATGGAGATCATGAAGAGCAACCAGGTGAGGTTCCTGAAATGCCAAATGAAGATGATATTGCTGAAGAGGAAGGAGCTGACTTGCATCAAGATCTCATCAACAACTTCTTCTCATGAGTGTAAGTAGTTCATCAAATGTCATAACTTTGACAGTTACAACTACTCCTGTTGTGATGATGAGAGGAGAATATTAAGGTACATTTTTGGAAGGGCAAGTTCTGGAAAATTCAGGCGAAAGGTGTTTGTTGAGCAAGGTATAGACACATGGTCATTTTGGTTCTGTTAAATTGTTTTGCTCTGAATTTTCTTCTCCAGAGGTTGGCCGTGTGAATTGTCTTAAATGTATGGTTTGATAGCTAATGTCTTAGTTTTGGTCTGTTTTAGGTACCTTCGCCATGTCATTTTCATTTGGACATTTCAGAGTTGTGACATTTGTGGGTATATGGTGCATTTTTGGGAGTGCAAAGGGTACATGGGTTGTTCCTAGGAATGAGAGACACAGACTTTGGGTGTACAAATACTGTTCCAAGACAGCTTGCAAAGTGATAGGATGGAAGTTTGAGTAATCTGTTGGACTTGTTCCCTGTTGTGTGTTGGTCCTAATGCAATATGTGTACCATCATAATCTCCAACAAAATTTCGTAGTGGAGCCAAACGATGCTAATCTACCATCACATTAGCTACATCCTCATCGTGTGTAAAGTGTATGTAGTTGTTGATGTGGCTCCTCATTGTAGGCCAAAGGTCGATGTTTCCCCTCCGTCCACTGGAACTGAAAATGTGATAACTGGCACAGAACATGGGTGTCATGTATGATTTGGTACGTTTCTGACATAATGCCAGCCTATTGTTGGTACAATGGAATAAAGACGGTTTTTGAGAATATACTTGTATGTATGTTTTGGTGAGACATGGTTGTGAACCTGAGCTAAACATTGTATGCATGCAAAATATCCATCCTGACACAAGTTAATCTTATTCGCATTGTAAACTTCAGATGGTAGCACATGTATACATTGCTAGATTTGAGATATACTACAGCAGGCAATGAGTTTCAGACTAGTGGATTTACTTAAGTGAACAAGGTGAAATGAAACATTGGGAAAACCAAACATAAAAAAACTAAAGTGAAGAAGTCCGTAATGGTGAATGAAACCATAGTTGGAGATGCCAAATAGTTTGAAGTACAATGTTCAAAATACTACTGCCATCAGAAAGGTAAATATGCCCAGAAATAGTCCACAGAGTGAATGTGTTACACACACTGGAGGAAATTAAGTTAGAGGTTTCTTGCTGGTGGAGGTAGTGGTCTTGCCATTCTCTCCTCCTGGAAATCTGCATGGACATCCCTGTCTGCTAGTGTGGGGGGGATCCACAGCTGCAGGGACTGGGTGGGCCTCCCTCCCTGAGGTAGAAGGTGCTGGAATTGCCCTGACCAGATGGGTGTGAATGTCATGCAGCACCCCAATTAGGGAGCCCATGTTTGCCTCCATCTAATAGTGTATGTCTCCTGCAACTACCTCATCTCCCGGATTTCGGTGAGTGCCTGGCCCACCATGCATTGGGACTCATGATAGGCTCCCAAGACTTGGTCAATGGTGGCCTGTGTGTGGGTGGCCCGAGTGGCCTCACTCTGCCGGCCCATAGTATCCATCCCAAGACCCCTACCCCCAAGAGCCTGTGCCCTTGGACCAGGGTACCCTACCCCACTGGGTCCTGGCTATTCTATAGCTGGGGTGGTGATTCTCACATTAGGATCCAGGACTGGGGGGACACACCCTCAGTGTTACTGTGCTAGGTACACAGGTTGTGGGGACTAAGGTTGGCTGAGGTGTTGAAGCTGGGGTGGGAGATGTTGTTGTGGGCCCAGTGAGACTCACTGATGCTGTGTGCCCAGGCCGACCAGATGGACCAGCACTGTCATCCTCATCCAGATCACCAGGAGTGTTGTCATCACTGAAGACTGGGTCCTGGGTTGGAGTGGGTGTCTCTTCTGTGGCTGAGCTCTGGCCACGTGCTGTGCCAGATAGCCCTTTTGTAAAATAGAGAACATTGCTGTTGGTGAAGTTGGTATCTACAGCCAATTCTTTTGTGACACAGTAAGTAGAAAACTAGGAAAAACAAAATAGGTAGAGATTCCTATTGTGATAAATGTCATTGTCATTAAACTTGTTAACCAGACATTTTGAGATTTAGATTACATGTACTTAAATTAAGCAGCTCATTAGATGTCCTGAGATGTTGCATTTTGGATGAGGAAATGAACATGACATCTCCCAAACATTCAAGCCAACAAGGTGGAGAGGTGGCATGTGTATCTGACCATTCCAAGGCCTCGCTGTGCACAAAACAGGCAAAGAAACAACTTGGTTGTATAGTTGGCATTAGTGAGCAATGCAGAGTCACTGGGTCATCTGCCACTTCTAATCAGCTGAGTTAACTTCATGCCTTACAAATATTGGAGCAACAGATTTGGTATGGTGTCACTCATGCCATCAACTCTTTCAGTTGAGGAGACCAGGACAACACACAGGAAAGTAGGCAGACATGTCTCTGAGGAGAGCATTGAATGTAGATTGCTCAGTCCATGAGAATCGAACATCTGTTATAATATGTCAGACAAGTGACAATGGACAAAATCACATTTTCATCTGGTTTTGAGTTACAGAGACAGGCCATCATGGTAGTTGTAGTCATTTGAAAGTCACCCTGCCAACACTAGCAAAAAGGTTAGTGTAACATATTTGGTGTCAATATGTAGTTTGGATGGACCATACATTTACATTGTGACACATATCATGGGTCCTGGGATAATATTTGTTAACAAAAATTACAGACACCATTCCATCGTATGCCATGTAATGGCGATTGATACATGTGATTTTATATGCAACATTAAACATTCAAACAGACAATCCAACATCTCCGAGACTTTGAGGGTTGTATGTTAGGAAAATATGTACACAGCACAATGGTAAAAGCTGAGTTGAGAGCAAACAGGACATTGAGGTATTGTGACAGTTAGTGAGGTGTAACTAACCAGACTCCACTCCCTCAGGTATTCCTGTCAAGCTTTCATGATATAGAATCTGTAGGACCGTCTCCTCCCAGGGAAACAGATGTATTGGGGTGCTGGGAGGACCCTCACCAGTCCATCTGGGCCTCCAGGTGTTGCTTTGAGGCCAGGGAACGCACCCTTCCCCCTCAGGTTGTTCCATCTTTTCCGAATTTCCTCCTGTGGGTACGGGGTGGTAGCTACAGCACTCACTCTATCTACTATTCTGGCCCACAATTCCCTTTTCTGACTGATAGGAGTATTTTGGACTTGGGCTCCAAACAATTTTGGCTCGACTCTTATGATTTTATCTACCATGACTAACAAACATCCCTCTGAAATACATGGATTTTTAGGCCTTGCTGTATCCTCAAATTAAAGTAAGTGACAGTACAAAAAAAAAACACCAAGGGAAAAAAGTAAATGTGCTGAGAAAGTGTGTGGAGAGTAGTGAAGTGATGGGTAAAAAAACTTGCCTTCTGTAACCAAAATGTTGCCTCTGAATTGCTCTGTTGCAGTGGAGTGGCAAAGGATTATGGTCTGAAATGGGGTGTGTTATGTAGTGTGATTTGTGTGTGTCCACTTGGCCAATGGGCATCAGGTGTGTTGTATTAGTATCCATCCAGTGGCCATTGTTATGGTGCTTTGCTGAGAGCGTACCCCGACAGACTACCGCCATGAGGGAACCGCCAGAAGGAGACTGCCAGAAAAACTGTGTTTTCGTAGTCTGCTCGGTTGAAACCGACGGCCCTCAAGGCGTCGGAGTACTAATCGCCAGCATTGCAGGCACTGCGTCTCAGGCGGGACACACTCTGTTGACGCGGTCGGTTGTTCAGGCTCCATGCATATGGGTAGGGCGGGTCAAAGACCATTGACTCAATGGAGTACTTGGGAACGCGGCGGTGGCGGAATGGCAGTAAGACCCCCAAAATCTTAATTGGGCCCTTAATCTCACTTTTAAAACAAAAAGTTAAAGGCAGAATAAGTTCTTTTCCAGACCTAAATGGAGGAACTATCAACAAGGTGAAAAGGCAAGGGTGCATCAAAAAAAATCAAAGAGAATCTGCAACCTCAATACCTGCAATCCATTATGATCAGGGAGAATTGTTTACACCCCCCCCCCCACAACAATCCCGAAATAATTTGCATCCTGTTTTGGGGGCCTATGTACTTCGGAAATTGACATATCATTAACCAAGAAGCACAATTCTTTGAAGGGCTGACCTTACCATTCCCTGCGCCTGATGCATGTGAAATTTTGAGGGTGAATAGAATAAAATCAATAACAACATAATGGCACCCCTGTTGAGTACAGTTTAAAGAAGCAAAAGACTCTAGATCATTTACAACCACATTTAATAGAGCCACTATCAAATTCTCAAATTCAGAAAACACACACTACTCAGCGCAAGCTACAGACCTATATCATAGATTAACTTGGAGGTTAGGATTCTGGCAAAGATGTTGTCTACTTGATCAGACGATAATCCCAGTAAACTTGTCCATAAATCGCAGCTGAGCTTCGTTCCATGCAGGTCATTCAGAAACCATATTTTACACTTCATCACCTCCTGTGACAGACTCCTAATAATCCATTCAAAAATAGTACTTTCATCAGATGCTGAGAGGGCATTTGACATGGTTGAATGGGGGATACCTTTTAGATACCTATCCAAAGCAGTCATTTGCCTGAACATTATAGCAAACGTTAATTGTTTACACCATGAATCATAAGCCATGGTCAACTGTGGCAGTTTTCTATTTGACAGCTTTCACAATCATAGAGGCATATGCCAGGGCTCTTCATGTACAGTCTGGCCATAGAGACTCTGGGGGCAGTTCTTAGGAATTCAAAACATATAGATATGGGCGAACAAATCAAAATGCTACTACATGTGACTGCCAACCTGCTTACTTTTTGAACGCTTAGGGGCCGATTCCGATTCAGGCCGGAAATCACTCCGACCGAGCCGGACCCGGAGAGATTTCCGACCGAATCGGACCCTGGCAGTCCGACCGAACGAGTACGATGCGCACGCATGCAATCGGACTCGAGTCGGTCGGACTCCCATTGAAGTCAATGGGATCCGGACGTACAACGCATACGTGGGCTCCCATTGACTCAATGGGTGCGAGGCGAACAAGGGCGCCCCCTACAGCGGGTACGCCTCGATGCGACTCGCGGCATACATGCACAGGTAGGGGGGACCCATGGGTCCCCCCTGTGTGCGACTCGCGCGGCTACGCGTACAGGGGGGTCCGACACGGACCCCCAAAGTCCGGCTCCGACTGCTCTTTCGAGCCAGATGGCGCGAGTCGGTCGGACTGCTCGTGGCGCGCATCGTACTTGCCCGGCCGGGGAACGTCTCCATTGCGCTGTGCGAGTCGTGTCCGTGCGAGTCGGTCGGAGCGGTTCGGACCCGCGTACGAGTCGGTCGGCGATTTCGCGTGCGCTCTCATCGTACTCGCTCGGCCGGACGCACGTACGAATCGGTCGGGAAAGAGGGCTCCGAATCGGATCCGGTTAAGCCGAATCCGATTCGGTGCCCTACCGGCCGAGATCGGAATCGGCCCCTTAATGTTTCATTACCCTCCTTATTGGCTTGATGCCTGAGTTATCCTTCTTTTCCAGCTATGAAATTAATTGGGCCAAAAGTATGTATTACCCACTCAAATGAGTCAACATAGCACATGAAAACCTGGGCTCCTCATCATTAAGGGCTTGGATTAAAGTTTGGCAGACAGTGTATTCCATCACAAATCTCAGCTTTCTGTCAGCGGTGCCTCTGTTGGTTCCGCTGATGGAAAACCTACTTCGACAGCCTGACAGAGTGCTGACCGCCGAAGTAAGGGCACACTGCCCACCCTATTTTATTGCTGACAGTCAATTTTTCTCTGTCCATCAAACTTCAATGGAAATTCTGGCATTAACAAACAGAGTATTAAAATAATGACCCTCTCACACCCAGAGAAAAAATGATCTCTGTGTAAGAAGACATTAGTTATTTGTTATTCAAAACAAACTCCCAATTTGGGAGTTTGTTTTTGAAAAATAAAATATTTAGTAGACAGTCTTCAAGACCATTGATGACTATCCATCAAATCTTCGGTACCTTCTAAATCAGGTCCCAACACCTCAGTAGGCTTTGTGAAATGGAAACTACTACAACTCTTGCTGTGAGGCAGGTTCAATCATTCAAGATGGTCATAGCACCCAGATTCAAGATTACTTGCTGCCTCCTGCAGCAGATTGACATCCTCATGAAATGTTTGTGTTCGACTATTCCCAGTCTCAGTTCCAGGTGCCTAAATTATACATAGTGCCTACTGCAGGAGGGCTGAGATTGCCCCATAATCGGGCATACAATGAAGTCCACCATCTGTAACCTTCACTCTTTTATGTAATTGCAGAGCAACTCTGAGTTGCTTATCAGGGTCTAGTATATGGCATCGGAAGTATTGTGGTCTCACTTTCAAGATATATAAGAAATGAATCTTTGGTTAGTAAGTTTTCCTTAGCGGCTATTAGAAATACTATACACTCTTAAACCTGACAAGAGAAGCTGGACTGGAAATCTTCCCAGCAGTCGTAATCGAAGCAAATATTTTTGCTTTTCTTTCATTGGGTAAAAAAATCAGGCAGTTTCTCAACGAGGCGGAAGATGTCAGTAATTAAAATTTTTGATAAAAATATGACCTGAACCAACCAAAAAAAATACTGTTTGATCAGTTTGATTGATGTGTGTGCAGAGGTATACTCATAATAAATTTACAAACGTTCAAACAACGGAATGATGACCAAAATCTAAAACCTGTAGAACAGAATTTTTTTACAGAAGGTTATTCTATCGTTGACCATTATTTTAGTCTATGCAAAATTAATGGCGTACAAAACAATTATTCATATTTTGGAATGCGTGTTGTTTTTTTGTGTATTTTAAGACGGCATTTGACCTGGTGGATAGACAAATCTAATGGCGAAGTAAACGGATACGACCCATCTCCATGGGCTAGTGTCATTCTTGAGAGAATTATAACCTCAAATTGGACATGTGTGGAAACTGAAGATGGTGACATTTTGAAATGAAAGATGCCATGTAAATAATGGCCTATGACAGGGTTGTGTTGAGGCAGCAAATCCCCGAAGGTAGAGGGTAGCCACGTGGTCAGGGGCGGTGCGTCCATTAGGGCGCTTGGGCGTTGCCCCACTGAGCGTTGCCGTCACTCTCTGACTAACTCTGACTCTCTCACGAGTCACACAATGCAATCCCTCCGGAGGCAGTCGGCTTAGAAGGGGGCGGGGCAGCACTACAGTTCAGCTGCAAGTCAGTGTCGGCCGGCGGAGCGCACAGCAAGAGTGCGCATGTTCTGTTTAGGGCTTAAACATTTTGCGACCAGCCCTGAACATGCGCACACTAGGCTGCTCATTAGAAGAGCGAGGTTGTTCCATGCCGCTCTTCTAATGAGCAGCCTAGTGCGCATGTTCGGGCTGGTCGCAAAAATGTTAAGCCCTAAACAGAACATGCGCAACACTGCTCAAGCCAATCCTTGCGCTGCTGCTGGAGCAGCGTCTGGATTGGCTGAGAGCAGGCAGTACTTGCCAAGGCGCCAACGCGGGAGTCGGACCCCGGCCCAGGAGGACTGCAGAGGCGGCGCGGATCCGGTAAGTAATTGCATAATAATAATAATTTAAACTCCCCTGCGACGTGCGCGACACCTAACACCCCCTCCCCCGCGAGTATTGGAGCGCGAGCCGCGACCCTCAGTGCATGAGCTCTCTCATTACCTTACGCTGAGTGTAGACACACACGGTGCTAGAACGGATCAAAATACATTTTGTGGAAGTGACCCAGCACAACGGGTGAGTCTGCCCCCCCTCTCTACAGGGGGATCATGGAGAAGATTGACGATTTTACCACCCGGAAAGCGATATCTGGATCCTAACATATCCAAAATCAGGTAATGGTGTGCGTGCCTCTAATTGCTCCTGTTGCAGATTATGTAACGCTATCCGGCTCTAATCTATCCTTTTAAGGAAGGATTTGAGAGATATTTACAAATGTGGGTTGCAAATAGTGAACGGCTTTCTTTCCTCTTGTTATAGGCCTTGTGCTTTAACATAGAAGTTACAGCAAGTCACTTCGCTTTTCCTGCCTTAAGCAGCAGTGACCAGCCGTGCCAAGTATAACGTATCGGCCCTCGGGTTACACTAACGCCTCTCCGATAAAGATTTCGCATCCACGCAGGGTCTGACATTCATCACCCAAATCAAACAAGCATCTCAGCTGATAACATGTTCTGTCGCTGTTAACGCTTGTTTGTATGCGTACTCTCTGGCTATTAGAGGGAAGAGAGGTTCAGTTAGCACTTACTCCTTATTGAGACTACATTGACATGCATGGAAGGTAGTGTCTGTTCACCCGAGACCACGCAGCTTCCATGGAATAAGCTCTCGCAGGCAGACGGCCTTATTGTCTGGAAGGCAACTGTGGGGAGAGTAAACCGAAGAAGTGAAAGTGTGCCTTGTTCCCAGTGCCAGACTGCTATGTTGGAGTGTATACGGCCAAGAGGGATCTAAAGCAGGTAGGAGAGAAAGGTTGGGGCCAACCCCCACGGTCGTCACATGGTCGCAATAGAGCATAGTTTATAAGCCAACTGATGCTCAGCTCGAAGGTCGAAGCTAATGTTGCCACTAAAAATATCCTGGCCACAAATCAGTCTGAAGGAACCCACCGGTTTCATGTGGGTATTTTTCAAATTGTGCTTTCTTGGCTGGCTCTAAAAGACTCTCGAGTTTTTATTTGACTCACAATAAGGTTTACCCTACCATGTCTGTTAAGTGGCCACATTATCTTAAGTTCCACTGCACTCTATGATTAGTTAAATAGGGCTTTTATGCCACTTATGATGAATACAGCACTTGTGCAAGCTGCTCTAAAGCAATATTGTGTCACTACATTCAATTTAGATTTTTCTTTGCATTCTAGCACTTGTCGGGCTATTTATTCCAATATATACTCAGGACTTCAAGTGCCAGAATGCAAAGAACAACTGTCTTTGTAGACCTACTCACACTCATGAAATCAAAAACTTAAGAGGTGATGGTCACGAAGTGTTTGCTTGTTTCTATACAGCTTTATGTTGTCTTCACTTACTCCATGTAAGCAACATTCCTTCAATTAAGTGGTGGGGATAAGGGCGCTCAGTGAGCTGAATATGTCTCCTGCTATATAATGTGATGGAAAGTTTACAAATTCAAATCCCAGCAAGGCCAACTCAGACTTATATCCTTCCAAGGTTGGTACAATTACCTTTTGTAATAGTAACATCTTTTATTTTCAGCACTTAAAATAGCATTAGTACGGTATGATACATTGATACACTATATAACATACATTACCATTATTATTTTATTCCTAACACTACATGGCAAAATATTTTTTTTTTAACAAAAATAGTTCAATTGTTCTTCCAAAAGTTGCCTACTAAACTTCTCAACTGTTAAAAGGAATGGCATGCTCCTGTCCACTTTTCAAGGCCAAAATTCAGCAGTTAAAATTGTTCTCACTATCAAATTACTTCCAAGCCTTGTGTATTACTGGCTCTAAATTAAACAGAAATGTTCCCTTTAGAAGACTTGTACATTGTTTATTCTGTGGCCAAAATAATTTCCAGACCAGTCACAGCAGAACTTGGGAGTAGGTTGGTGATCTAGCATAAGTATGTTGGGATGCTTGCAGCACTTTTAAGGCTGTTTTTACACTACTGAAGTAGCAAAATACTGTAATTAGTGTAAATTGTTTCACTGCATTGATGTGACTGCTTCTTTTTTACAGATAAAATGTGTCACTCAAAGTGTCATACATAAAGAATTAAAATGTCACACATAAGCACACAACAATCATGAAAATGTCACATAAGGAAGCTGACAACTTGGCAGCTGTGAGTGACGTTCTATGCCCAACACACTGTGCTGGTGAGGAGAAATGTGACGTGTCCCCCACCGAAGGGTGTGTTGTTAAGTGTGACTCTTGAAGGCCACAGTTCACTCCCAAAAAAGTGAAGTGTTCTCTATTGTTGTTGCAGGCCGAACATGTATATGAGACGTAAAATGGTTGCTCAATTCACATGATAAAAGATGTGCTGTTATAAAAACAAAACATGGATAAGCTGCGCATGCTAATGAGCATTCTGACCTAACAAGTCACATGGTTTGTCAAAGAATTAGCATAACTCAAAAACAATTCGTTTCTATATGTGGGTGGTAATGACAAGATAACACAGTAGATTTACATTCCTTACTGCCGGGTGTGTGTAATACCTTTTTATTTGACATGGAATACTTTGTGCTGATCGTATTAGTCTGTCTCTGAAAAATCCCCACATAAGGTTTTTATACTGTGGGTGATATGAATTCAGCAGCAGGTTGTTGGGTGCACCTCTGCTTGTGTGTTAAGTCTTATTGGCAGTTTGCATCTGATGTTATTTTGTATGCTATAAGCAGGACCACAAATTGTCATTCTGCAGCATGTGCTGCATAATTATGGCAGTGGTGGTTTCTTTGTTGGGGTGCAGGGGCGTATGTCTGATAGCATGTGTGTGAATTTGATTTCTGGGGAGACTGTCTTTGCTGGGTGTTCTTTCTGCAGAGTTGGACTGGCTAAGAGTATAGGGCAATCTGGCAGGGCCAGATGGACTGGTCTGACAGGTCAGTGCATGGGACGCTTTATTTGGCTGTATGTTGGCCTGCATTGTGTCTCTGCTGCTGCCTGGGTTCGTGTTTACTGTTGTTTTCCCTGATCATATTACTGCAAACATTGACTACAACAAAAACACAAATGCATGCAGTCTACCATACCGTAGGATAACTATACACCATTACCATGTCTTTACAAGTTACAATTTGCCCAGTTGGGCAGTTTTTAGCTATCTAGGGGCTGCTTTTCTTTTGGTGCCCGTCCTGGAACTTATTTTGTGTTCCAGTCTGTGGTTATACTGAATAAACAGCTACCTATGTCATTATCTTATGAAATCTCTATATTGATGTCATAACTACATTTTCACAATTGCTTTATTAACCATCTTGCTTTCTTAAATTTGTTTGAAAATGCCTCACTTGCCTGCTCTTTTTTCAAAATTCTCGGTGGGAGAACAACCCCAAATTCCTCTTATGACGGTGGGCATGCGAGCTATGCTCGCGTGCCACAGGGCACTCATTCTGAACTTTTACGGCTCACCACTTTCAAATGTCACCAGCCACCACTGCACGTGGTGTGAATATTATGAACTGTACCCAAATAACCCTACAGCAGAAACTGGATGCATTTTCAAATGATTGGACATCACAGAGAGAGAGTAAGAAATGTTATTGTTATCATTATTTTAAATCATTACAAAACAGTAAGTCTTAACATTGTTTGGTGGCCTCTGGAACTTTAAAAGGATTATGGAGGCTACTCACTATCCCTAGTTATTCAGGCCTTCCTGCCAAAAGTACCTCACAACTATTATATGGAGCAGCACTTTTAATGTGTGATCCTAAGATGGACTGGGAGCAATAAGAAAGGCACTTTATAGCATTTACTCTTGCTTCCTTTTTCAGCGATAGTACAATTGGTCAGATTAAAATGTCATCTAACCACATGGCATGGCAAAGCAGCACTACACACCTTGAGATATTTTAATAAGCTCTCTCATATTGATCGGAATAAAATCTCTATAAATTGCTGGAAAGCAGTGACTTAATAGTAGGTATAACTGGGCTCAATTTGTACTTATATAGATAGGACTATGAAAGGGAGCAGTATATGCAAGATCCAAAGAATGAATTGGCCCCTTTAAGTTATTCAACAGCTGAATTCAAGCCTTTGGTTAAAATAATATCTAACTAGCGAGACTTCTATTATTTGAAAAATAAACAATTCTATTTCCTTGGTTAATTCTTATATGGATAATCCTAATAGATTTGCCTATATAGCTCCTTTACATGACTTTGATCTAAGACAAGAGCTTTTGAACTTTGGAATTGGACAAAATCCCATTTACGCTATATCATTTGTGGCGTTTCAGTTAAAGCAAAACAACTAGCATTTTTGGTGTTTGTAAATGGAAAATGCACAGCTGAGCATGTATGGTTGGATTACACAGTAAGGGCCTGATTACGAGTTTGGTGGTGTGGGAGCGGGACCACCCCGCCGCTGCACCACCAAACCCACCTGCCACATTATGACTTTTTCAGTCGCTGGCGGACGGTTCTTTGGCATTCCCACGGCCGTGCCTATAAAATAGGCACCGTAATGAGAACGTCAAAGGCAGTACCCGCACTGCATGGTTTGCACCAGTCCATGCCTTGCAGGTACTGGGGTGCCCAACATGAGCTCCCCTGTATGCACCGCATGGCCCAGAGGCAACACTGGGGCCCCTGTAGGGCCCACTTTGTTTCCTCACCACCACGGTTTTCATGGAGTAGGAACTGCCATGAAAACCGTGGTGGTGAGGAAACTCATAACATCCTTAGCGGGACCTGCATATTGCGGCCTCAAGACCGCCGCGCCACCGCCAGGGATCTTAGATCCCTTGTGGTTGCGGTGGTGCAAAGGCAGTCCTACCACCCGAATTGTAATAGAGCGGTCGGAAGACCACCACCGCCACACCCCAGCGAGTATGGCAGTCTGTGGACTGCCAGACTCGTAATCAGGCCCATTGTGAAATTAGGGAACTGTCTACTAAAACCTCTATTTCTAAAATATGGCATTTTGACCTTACAAAGCTGCAAAATCTCTTTCAGTAAACATGTTATTTTTTCATGTGAGCATTGCATTGGGATGATTTTCACATGCCTCAAAGAATGAGAAATTTGAAATGTGATTTTTAACTGACATTTGTCACGTTTGTGTGTTTTAAAAACAATATGAATTTGTTTTATTGCATACTAAACAGAATATGGTCTCAATAAAGCTATTTATGATTGAATTTTCTTTTTTAGGATGCACATTACTAGCATGTAGCAATGAACTGCTGGATATAGATTTTCAGTAAGTTTAATTGATATGTGGCTATCAAAAATGTATAGTTCTACATCCAGTTAATTGAAGGTTTTATCACTAAATAGCATTTTGAATTTTTCATTATACATGCTGTCATTCAGGTATAAAATAAACTCTTTCAAGGTTTGTCTTGATTCAGACCAAAGCTTAAGGACATTGTCAATGCTTCTTCCCCAATGAAATATGCGTTCTTTATATAGTTCTGTGTGCAGGTTCCAGTCATGCTTCTCCTCGACCCACCTTATGAAGAGGTTTGTGTATGAAGGAGCAAATCTAGAAAACATTGCTGCTCCTTGTGTCTATTGTGCCAGCATTAATTATGTGTGAAGACATTATTATTCAGGATTAAAAGAATCATTTCTACTAACATTTCTGTATGTTCAGAAAGTGTTATTTTTCTTATATTAAGATAATGTAAAATTTCTTTCAAACTCATCTTTGTGGGAATGCATGTATAAAGTGGGCAATAATGGTCATTAATAGCATGCCAAGCATGTAATGAACATCTTCAAGTTTATTAAGTATGTCCTTAATATCTTGAGTGAATGATAGTTAGTGGATGAAAATCTATCTATATACACTAAAATAATTTCTGTGGGTTAGCCTACAGTTGATATTATAGGCCTGCCTGGGGGATTGGTCCTTGTTTATATATTTTCAGTTGAATGTGGATACATGTATAAGTTGTATAGGCGACCATGAAGGTAGCTATATTCTATCTAAAAACCTACATATTTATCCTTCCATTTCTTAAGTCATGATTGTATCCACTTTGTGATTGTGTAATGGGATGTGAAGGTGGTTTTTCATAGCTGGTGGCATCTGCTAATTGTACATTTTATTTATAAATATGTTTCTGTATATAATTACAATATGGCCCCCATTGTCTGCCTGTTTAGTTACAATAGATTGGTCTTTCACTAGATTGGTCAAGGCTTTTCTTACTTTGGGATTGAGACTGCCCCTATATTTTGACAAGTTTTGTTTTTGGTTTTCTATATTATGATACTCATTCAAGATTTATAGAAGATCTATATGTTATTGCCATTTGGTAGATTTTTCTAAAACCAGTGTTATTGTTTTTTAGTTTACAACAAAAGCCAAGTATTAGAATTGACATGTCATGGGCGATGGTACAGATTCTCCTAAACAAGGTACAGCATGAAGTTGATATTTCAAATAATAAGACTTTGGTAAACAAATACTTTATAGAAATATTTCCCATCCAAACAGCTAAAGGGGAAGGGGCGGAGTATGCATGTATACAGTAACATCATTTTTGATTTTTAATATCTTTCCCTATATAACAATGAGATACCTGCAGGGGAAGAACTATGGTAAGGGGGTGTTAAAGCAGGATTACAGGGCAGGGAGGGGGCTCGGTTGAGTGATGAGGGTCATGTTGAGAGAACTTAATGATTTAAGTTAACCTGTCAAAAGAGGACCTTGTGCTCCTGCACTGCCATGTGGTAGATATGGCCTGAATGTTGAGTTTGGTTTGAGCCCACTGTCAGTGCCTAAGGGCCTGATTTAGATCTCGGTGGATGGGTTACTCTGTCACAACGGTGACCGAAAGCCTGTCTGCCGAAATCTAAATCCCAATATATTCTACAGGATTTAGATTTCAGCGGATGGGCTACCCGTCACCGTTGTGACAGAGTAACCCATCCACCGAGATCTAAATCAGCTCATAAGTTTGAGATTATGTCTTATTGAAACTATCAGTTAATTATAGTGTTTCTGAGTCCATGCTGCTGATATAGAGCAAAGTTTGAATATCATTTACATCTTTGATAGTCAGGTGACAGGTAGCGTTGGTTTGTCAAAGCAACGCGTTGGCTTTTTTCATAAAAGGATTCATTAGGTTTCAGTTCTTGTTTGAATGTATTTAAGTCATTTTGAACCTTAGTGAAGTTAGATAACATGTGTAGGTATAAACTTCAGATGAACAAAAACCAAAACCTTTGCGTAAGAAATATATTTGATCAGTAGTAATATTTTTCCTGGACAGATAGACAATAGCAAAGTTGGAATAGCAAGAGCTGTCTGCAAGGTTTTCCCGACTATAAATTTCAGATTAGGGGATGTCACCTCATTTTGTTCAGTAATAATAACATTGCTATTGTTAGTAGGTATTAATTCTGATCCTATACCAGTTCTTGGTATCTTTCCCAGATCAATGATGTTATATTGATGAAAACTATATCGATGTGCATAAATATCGGAAGAGAAATATTGTTTACAAAAATATTGCCTTCTTATACTTAACTAACAAAAACACAAATATCAATAACCAAAATATCCTTGTTAAAAATATCTATTTCTACATCTCTCAATAAAATAAATATCGGAAACAAAAATATTGTTAACTTAAATATATAGCATGACAAAAATATCGAAACACATAATATCGACAACATAAAAAATAAAAGCCAACAAAAAGTAAGCCAAATATTATAACAAAATTAATAAACTCTATACATTAATATATAATTTAACATCATATAATTTTTTTACCGCTAAAAGAAACTTGAAATACATATAAAATAAATATACACATCAACAAATTGAATAAATAAGAAACTAAAAATACTTCATGCAAATATAAAAGTAAACAACAATAAATGAAATTATAAACATAAATAATACACCCAAAATAACACTAAAAATATAAACATTTATATCATAGTAAAACAGAAACAATAATTAGTATCCACCATAAAAGACAATGACTAAAAACATTTTCAAACTAATCAAACACTAACCAATAAAAACAACCGTAAAGAAAACTAACCAATGAAAACATAAAATGTATTAAAAATGCAATATAAAAGTAGCCCAAAATTTGAACACTTACCAAACCAAAAAGAGTAAAGCTGCAAAAAGACAAGACTCTGCCAGATTGCCAACAGAAAACTAGAAAAATAAATTGGAAGAATACATACAAGTTCCTTCAGAAGTATGTAAAACATTTATTTAAACATACTTAATAATAACTTACTTAAACAATATAAATATACAAATAACTAACAAAAAATTCTATTTTTATTTATATGCCAAACTTTAGGAACTACAGAAAAATTACAGCACCATCAATAAACTACAGAATCACCAATTAAAGCCACCAATTGAATACCATGAGTAAGGCACATCAAACGTAAGTAAATTTAAAGCAGTTCTAAATAGCAACTAAACCTTCAACGTAAAAAAATACAACTAAAAGTTCTCAACCCCCACAAACAAATTCACATTTAACATAAAAACAAATTAACTGTTTTCCCAAACAGAAACAAAGCCACCTGATCCAAATTGAACCTGCATTAACAGAGAATAGAAAAAAACTTCAATTACCATCAAGAACACATATGTAAGTAAAATGCGAAACAATACTCATAATGTTTTGTATACAAGTCAAATGTAAATTAAAACTATTACTATACATTTACCTATATTATTAAAATACTTTCAGACATAATGACAGAAAGAGAAAGAAACAGCACATGACAGAAAGGCAAACAGTAACTCTCCAACATGGGTTACACTTAGAGCCAAGAAAGGACAAGCACCAAAAATGTCAATAGAAAATGTACAAAATAATACTCTAATGCATGTTATGGAAGGGGCACAACTAGAAATGATGGCCCTCATTATGATGGCTGCCCACCCACCATCCAGGGCATTGGTCCGACTGCTGCATTACAATGCAGCTGGTCGGACGGCAGAGGTCAGGGGGTAGGACCTTCGCCTTTGACAGGATCAAAGATCCCGTCGGGACGGCGGTCAGATTCCTAACCCTACAATGAAGGTGGTGCCTGCACAGGCACAACCATAGGGATTAGGATATCCCTTTCCTACTGCCTGTTTATGGCGGTCCCACCGCCTTGAAAAGGCAGACAGAAAGGGACTTGGGTGGCCCCAAGCCGGGCCACCATCCCCCGTAGGCCACTGTTAAGTGGCCCTGGGGGCACATATAGTGTCCCCCACAGATCCATGCACCGTGTGCCAGGCACCACACGCTACCTGGCACACAGTGCATGGATGTGCACAAAGGGCCTTTTTCTACTGCTGCTTGTGCCGCTGCCCTTTTTCTGGGCCGCAGCACAAGCCACAGTAGAAAAGAGCACTTTACAACCACCTGCACGGTGGTCCTCTTATAATAGGGCAGGTGAGAACCCCAACTTATTATCGGATGGTCACCTGCCTGATACGATGGCGGTCGGCAGTCCGGCTGACCGCAATCGTAATCAGGGCCTATGTTGTCATTAATGTGAGAGAACACAACCACCTCCCATATGTGACCAAAATCGAAGTCAGGCATGTACTATAAGATTTAAAAGAGGCAAGCACTATTTCTCAGGAGCCCACTACTATAATTTAAAAAGATATACTCCCTAAAGTCCCTCAACACATGACAAATCAGCTACCAGCTATCCCCACTTTAAAACACTTAATAGCACGAATTATAAAAGCCACAAGTGATACTCCTCCCACCCTTAGAAGTTACAAAGACATCCAAATCCCTTGTAGTGTGGTTTGTGGACTCATGGACTGCATTGTTAAGTTAGCTTAGGCCTGGCTGCCATGATGCCTCTTTGCGCACGTTACTTTGTGCCTTTGTTTTCCAGCCTCTGCTATTTTAGAACTGTTTGCCTTTCACCTTTCCTCCTGTTCCCTTTGGGTTGCGTCTGCACATCATGTACAAGGTCGAAAAACAATGTCCCTTGTTCTTGCTGATCTGGTCAGCCCCTCGCACTTAGACATAACACTGAATGCAGCTGCACTGGAGAAATTCGTGTGCTTTTAATATTGTGTTTTCACTGTTAGAGACACTTGGAGAAAAACCTTTCCAGAGAGAAGAGCTGTGCTTGTCTGATGATGTAAACCTTGCATCTAGATATTGAGGTATGAGGGTCTGCCAGCCAAAGTTGCAGAGGTCTTCTGTTTTTATAATAAACTAGTTATTAGCACGGGGAGGGTGGTAAGGCCATTTAGTCCTATATCCACTGTCTTTATAAAATGCTGTCCCCGTTTGTATTCTATGGAATTGTAACTATGCTTATTATTTTATTCTTATGCATTATGTTGATAGTACTGGCACGTGTAGTGTATCTTAGAGCACGATAGTTGAAATAAACATTTAAACTATACAGTGTCTCTTATTACGCACGTTGTAGACAGGTATGAGTGAGTTACGAAAGGGTGTCCTTGCTCCCGCGAGTCCTGAGAAAGAGAGACCGTGTTCTGGGTTGTCTAATCATTGGTAGCTGCGCTGCTAATGAGACGCTAATGCTAGTCGGGTTGGGATTGTGGGTACTAAGGTGTATGGTTGGCTCACCACTATACTCCGAGGTCCTATTATCCTGTGCATAGCTCTGTGTATGTGCAGAATCCCTACAACATGGCGCCATCAATGAAGTGGGCTTATCTGCGAGATGATTGAGTAGTTCTTGTGCTTGTCCACAACTCCCTTCACGGACGCTTCCGGAGGCGTGTGTGAAGGTGGTACCTCCTATATTGACGTTTTTATAGGTTCTTTCAAGTTTGAAGTTGTTAAAAGGTGTTTAAATATAACCCTATATTGTGCTGCCTCTTACTACTAGGTTGTCGAATATTTTTAGCCTTAAATGGCTGTCCAAATTGCGGCACATAGCCGCGCAGCGCCTCAAAGCTCATTTAGCAGCGTATGGAGTGCCTGACGCGGGTTTCGATCTGATCTTTGTGGTACAAGCGGATCCTGCTTACCACTTTGAAGTATTTTACTCTTGGATCACCTTTCCGGCGGTGGATGGGAATGATAATTTGTTCCATCAATATACAGCCACCGCACTTCCTAATGTCTATAGGCCTTATCGGAATCTTGAAGTACCGCTCACGGCATGGCAACACCATGTTTGGTTTGATGGCGCCCTCCCCCAACCGGTTACAACGGTTCGTTTAGGCCCCTTATCGATTGAAGGGGCCACTTGGCCTGTTTTGGCCGGGTATACCCCACATCCGCGTTATATGACGCTTGCAGTCGCTGAACTGCGTGATTTGCATTCGTCTTTGATACGTGTGCATAGAGCCTTAGGGGCACATGCATCAAGGTAGAGCTTTGCGATTCCTTAATTGCGATTATTAAGGAATCGCAATTAAGGAATCGCAAAAGCCTATGCATGTAGGAATCGCTATAAAAATAGCGATTCCTAAACATTCCTTAATTGCGACTCGCTAATTGCGAGTCGCAATTAGGAATACCTCCCCATTAATTCCTATGGGCCTAGAGGCCCATAGGAATGAATTGGAATACATTCTCAATTAGCGATTCGCAATTAGAGAATCGCAAATTGAGAATGCAATTTCAAGGGTGCCAGGGTGTCAAAATGACACCCTGTTGCACCCCTGAAATTGTGATGTGCACCCATGTAGCGCACACACATGCCCCAAGGGCATGTGTGTGTGTAACCTAAAACTTAAAAAATGCATTTTAGAGCATTTTTCGAAGGTATTGCAAATTACAGACAAGTTTGATTTGTCTGTAATTTGCGGTCCCAAATAGCGAAATCGCTATTTGAAAGTGCTCTAGCATTGCATTTAAGGAATCGCAAATTGCGATTCCTTAATGCAATCGTAACTTAGAATTCGCAATTAATTGCGAATTCTTAAATTGCGCATAGAAACACTTTCATGCATCTCCAAAGGCCAATTTGCGATCGCAAGCGGCCGATTTTTGCGATTCGCACCGTTTGCGATCGCAAAAACCTTTGATGCATGTGCCCCTTAGTACAGTATGTTACAGGCATCGTTCAGGCAGCCCCGCCTGGAGTTGCGGCATATCCAGCTGGGCCTGGCGGCGTAACCATAGGTCCTGTCATGGTTAATTCGGTGATGGGCAAGCGCCCACAAAATAAGGACGATCTACCTTATTGGCTTGCAGAGAAATTTGACCAGCTGGAGGCTGTTTTTCCTAATACATCTCCTGTGGAAAAACACAGGATTTTGACGATTAGTTTGCCAAAAGATTTAATTCCCGAGTTGGCAGATTGCAACAACTGGGGTAAGGTATTCGCAGCCGTATATGCGAAGTGTTTCGGCACTCCTTCCATGATAGTTCTCCCCTCTGTAATTAAACGAGTGCAGGATGAGCATGGCCCTGAAGCGGCTGTGGAATTAGGGATGAGACTGGTGGGAGTGTTCGATGTAGTGGCTGATTTGATCCTTGCAAATGTCAAGGGCGAAGCCGTTAACTTTCAAGTAGCTAATGCTTTGGCTTTGGTCCCAGAACCGGACAAGCCACACGAATTACCGAAAATTATTGCACAAGCTTATAAAACCATAGGCCGCAATAGCCTGGGAGTTAAGCCTTTTGCTAAAATGCAAACACAATCGCAGCCACAACCAAAAACTCAATCTGAGAAAGATGAGAAACCGTTCTTTACTAAAAAGAGCTGGAGCTTGAAAAAACAGGGTAAGCAACAGAAGAAGCCGGGGTCGCGAGGCGCTTCCCCAGTTTCCGTATCTTCTGAACGCACATATGATTTGCGCGATAGAGCGAGAATAAAATCTCCCGAGAGATTTCAAGTCCCTGATCAGCGTTCTCCTCGTTCTTCACAGGCACCGTCGACCTCCCAGACAGGTGGAGGAGATCGCCAGGATAGAGGCAGGGGTCGAGAGGCTCCACAGGGACGAGACCAACCTCGACAACAAGTCAGAGGGAAACCAGAAGAATTACAACGTTCTCGCCCACAGTTTCAGAAGAAAAAGTTGCCGCTGTAACAGCGAGGTATGCCACAGACGGTGAGAACGAGACTCCTGAATTGGACGTGGGCAGTGACGCTCCTAGACAGCGCCGCGGAAGTTACCATAGTGCGGGAGGCACTACGTCCTCATATGGAGGCGACAGCAACTGAAACATTTATTACTGTCGAGACAGCAGACACCAGAGTGGCACCCCCTGACAGACTATATAATATTGTCATTCAAATTGAAGGTGACATAGAGCGTGTTATTAAAGGGATTTTGGGGAGAATCTGACCTCTTCTTACGACATTTTGTTGGCGGAGGCGGATTGGCCGCCCCCATTCGTACTTGCAGCGCGTAGAGGGGAGGAGGTAATCCTCCCGAGCTTTTCTCGTCATGTCCCGAAGGACAAAGCGGAGGCTCTCGCAGGTGAGTGGGCTGTGTCCCTGGCTCCGGCGTTATACCGCAACCACATGGGCTGGGATGAAGACTCGCCCCCCATGATATTCCTTTGCGGTCGCTGCCACAGCCACAACCCCAATATCCCATCAAGTGGGAAGCTAAAGGTCCCGTTTCCGAAATTCTGACACAGTTAGAATATCAAGGAGTAATTGAAACATGCGTATCACCAATGAATAATCCCCTTTTCGCGGTTTCTAAACCCGATGGATCGTACCGCCTAGTATTGGATTACTGGCATTTGAACTCTCATTGTTGGACCTATGCGGTGCAAAATACCCATAGTTCTGCGCTTGTAGACAGTCTTGTTCGTAAAAAATATAAAACGACACTTGACTTATCCAATGGATTTTACACGCACAACTTAGCCACGGAGTGTAGCCAATGGAGCGCTTTCACTTCCGGTGGTAAACATATCAAATTTCGGCGTTTACCTATGGGCTACAAAAACAGTCCAGGTGTATTCGCTGCCCGTGTTGTCTCAGATGCATGTTCGTACGTCGATGATATTTACCTGACAGACGACGAATTATACCCGCATCTTTCCAGAGTGGACCGCATTATTCTCGAGTTTGCGGTCTTAGGTTACAAGTTTAACTTTGCCAAATCTCACATTGCTGAATATACCATTTTGTTTTTGGGCTATGAGCTCAACAATGAAGGTAAGGGCTTAGCCCCTCATTTCTTGGAAAAATGTGCACTTTTGTGCCCTCCAACCACACTGAAGAAACTTCAGTCATTACTGGGCTTTCTAAACTTCAGGCGTACTTATATTCCCGAATATGCCCAGCGTATCAAGCCTCTTTATGCCTTGATACAACCTAACTTTTCGAAGTCATGCTGGCTTCCCAAGCATTCCTCTATACTGCAGTCTTTGCAGTCTGATCTGCTTGAATCTAAATTCTTGTTGACGCGTGACAACCACACCAACCTGGTGATTAGAATCATACCAGGGACAGTGGGTTTCACGTACTTAACCTTTAACGAAGGTGACACAGTACCTATTGCATACAAGTCACATCTTTACACTTCGGCAGAGTTGCGATTTTCCTCTGTGGAGAAAGTTTTGACAGCAGTGCAAATGGCGATTCTAAAGGAACGCGCACTGGCACAGGGAAAACACATTTTGGTGGTAACACCATATCCTGCCCTTGAGGCAGTGACGAAAGCAAGTGTACCAAACTCTAAGGCATTGCACCCCCGTTGGATACAATGGGCTACATCTCTGACATCTCCGGATGTCACGTTTATCTTTGATTCCTCACTTCAGACACAGGAGTTCCTACAGTATGAATTTGTTCATCCTCCTCCCTTGTCTTTGCTACCGCTTGAGGAGTACGAATGTATTAGCTATACCGATGGTTCGGCACAACCGGCCACGGGTTCCAAGCATGCTTATTCAGCAGCATGTGCTATTGTTGCGGGTACTATGGTGAACGGTGAGTTCAAACAGACTGTAGTGCACACTCAGGCACTAGGAGACAGTACTGCACAATTGGCCGAGCTGCGCGCTTTGGTGCTCGCCCTTGAGTTCGCTAATCCAGACGTGACAACTCTTATTGTGTGCGATTCTTACTACTGTGTTCAGTCTTTCAATGACAATCTTTTCTTTTGGTCACAAAATGACTATAGAGATGCTAAAGGCAGTACAATTAAGCATAAAATGCTTTGGGTTCGAGTTGCAGATCTGAAACAACGTCTGCCTCTCACACAGGTGATTCACACCCTTGGCCACCAGCGTGTGGGCGCACACGCTGTTGGTAACGGTTTGGCAGATGAAGCTGCCAAATCAGCAGTAGCCATGTGCTCAGTAGCAGCAGTTACAAGATCCATGACTAAAATCGATAAAGATATTTTGGCAGCTATTGCTGCGACAAAAGAAGGTGCGAATTACCCACGGGGTTTCCCTTCCAAATACTCTTATCAATTAGGTCCCGAACAGGCTCCTTACGTAAGAATTCCAGACGTTGGTGATCGGCTGATTCCCAACGCGGACCGCAGACTTTCCTTGATAACTGCCGCACACGAAGGCATGGCTTCGGCTCATGCTGGCGTGTCTGCGACGGTTTCCATCTTGCAGCAGCGTTACTGGTGGCGTGGTTTATATAAACAGACCCGTACTTATGTGCTTTCTTGTGACGTTTGTCAGCAAATTAAGCCTTCCACGGTTACACGGCCACTACAGACACCGCTCTGCATTTCTAATAGACCTTTTGGGTGTGTTTACCTGGATCACTGCGGTCCATTTTCTTCTGACACTGCATATAAGTACATCTTGGTTGCAGTGGATTCGTGCACACGTTTCATCTGGGTCTGGCCACAACGGAGTGCTGACGCTCAAAATGTCATCAGGGATTTGTGTGTCTTTGTGGGAATTTACGCCTGCGGCACCTTCCATTCTGACCAAGGTCCAGCGTTCGCCTCTAAGGCTTACAAGGACGCAATGGGTTCACTGGAGGTGCAGGTGAAATTTTCGTCTCCATATCGGCCTGAGGGCAATTCGATTGTTGAACGAATGAACCGTGACTTAAAGCAATCCTTGACAGCTAGAGTCTTAGGTACTGGCAGGAACTGGCTGGCCCACTTGTATAGCGTACAACGTGCACTTAATAATCTCCCTAGAAGACCTCTGGGTGGGCGGACCCCATACAAAATGCTCTTTGGCATAAGAATGTTTGTGCCTGACCTTGATGGTCTAGACATGGCGGCGCAATCCGCAATCTTTGACGTAGATAATCATTCTACTATGTTACAGGACTTACAAGAAGCGCGAGACAAACTAGCAATCGCACATTTACCTTCAGCCACAGACGCTGCGCTGCAGATTCCGGTTGCCGGCTGGCTTCCGAAAGTTGGAGACCTGGTCCGAGAGAAGGTGGAGAACAAAAAGAATTTGGCCCCTCTTATCGTGCACCGGTTCCAGTCCTTGGCTTGAAGGGTACTCGTACAGTCATCTTACCACTGCTTCCTGGTCGCAAGGAAAACAGATACATCTCAGTGGAAAATGTCAAGTTACAACATCTGGCCGATCCTGAATAGTGTAACACCAGCGGTCTCTTGTCCAGTCATTTCCAGGACAAATGTTTGTGGCCCTCCAGCCCCAACGGTCACTGATGTTGCCATTGAGATGGTAGATTTGCCTGATTGCCTGCTAGAAGACCCGGATTCCCCCTGCAACGAGGAGACCGAGTATACCTACCCCGCCACCGAGTCCGTGGCTCATTTACCAACAATGCCACTGAACCCAACACGTTATTCCTTTGACTCGGATTCCACCTCAGCACTTATCCCTTCCAGATTCAGTATTTTTGTATCCTGGTTTAGAGACAATTTTTTGATCCCCCATGGACATACATCTGGTTGGTACTGTTCCTGATTTTTCTGTTCATGTCCATTGGCTTTGTCACAGTGTTTTTTCTACTCATTAATGGTCACTATTTACCAGAACGCTCTGCTGTGAACTGTGTCGCTGGAACTTTGGCTCCGCATTCTTCATCTCACATCATGAAGCGTGATCACACATTTGTGAACATTACAGCAGTTCCAGTTGCTGATGGCATTGTATGGGATGCGGTAAATTTCCAAATTCATGGCCCAACTGAGATTATTAATGTACCAAATGTCCTCCGTGTTTCAATGGGTGATGTTGTTAAAAGTAAGATTCATTCTGATGATTGGGATGTACATGCAGTTGAATCGTTATTTACTGATTTGAAATATTATGCTGCTTTTAATGCTGAAGATTTGTACATGAATTCTGCAAGTTATGCCGATTTATATTGTTACCTGCATTGGGGCAACCACTTTCTCCATAAACCTAGTACCCTTCGGGGTCTTTTTAATTATACCCAATGGGAACATTGTCCGAACCCTTTGCCAGGTAGCTCCCAGATTCTTCGAAATAAGTTTACTTATTTTACAGACTTTGATAGGTCGAACCCTGGGTCCTATTATTTTAAATTAAACGCAACGGCTACTCAGAAAATCATGTTGACCCACACCAAATTGCTGTATTCGGGTTCCTTTTTGAACGCCTTAGCTGTGGGTGGGTATGAACATTGGCGGGACACCATTGACTTAAAATCTATCTGGGGCTCCAAAGCATGGCAGGTACAAGGCACAGAAGCCTTGCACCGTGCTTGCCTCATTCCGGCCCAGATTTTATTTTTAAATCAGACCATCTATCAAACAACATGTTGGGGATTGGTTACTTCCAAACAATTAAATGCACTCTCCATTCCTGTATTGTCTTCCACTCCCAACGAAAGCTTGCTTTTCAATATTTCCATTGCAAATTTGCAGGCTTTGTTCCAGAACAATTCGTTTAATATGTCTACTTTTGTTCAGTCGCCCTGGTTGGCTTGGCCCATTTCATCTAATGCCTGCCAACTGCGTTTTCATGACACAGATCCTGGCTACAAACAGGATAGGCCAGATCCAAGGTTTTCTGACTCTCGTACTATTACAACGTATTCTGTTGGTAAATTGTGTAAACAGTGGTTGCAGCACTCTTCCTTAGATTCTGTTAAACAAAATTTTTCCCTCCTATCAGGCAACATTGATCTGTCTGACTTTATTCTGGGGCCTCGTGGTCCTCGACCAAAGAGATTCATTTATGAGACTTACAATGAACTCTGGAAGCTTTCGCAAATTGAAGCTGCTTCCCGTCTTCGGGAAATTGATCAAGCAAATTTAGAAAAAGTGCTTGCTGTTGTTGACAATAGTATTAATACCCTGTCTTCCCGCATTTATACGTTAGAGAACATTATTTCCTCTGTTGTTGATATTGTACAAGATGATGTTTCTGTGTTGTATCATGGTCAAAATCAATTGCGTTCAGTAATGCAGTTTGCATGGACTATGCAAACCCTTAAAATGGGGAAAGTTCCTTGGCACTTTTTGAACACCTCTGCCTTATTCTTACCTTTTAATTTGACTGAGAAACAGCAGTTCATGTCCATGAAAGATGCAGAATACACTCTGTTACATATCGAGAGAATAGAGCCCTTACCATTCTCAGTTGCAGAATTAGATTCTGCTGTGTGGTTAGTACACGGGGTAATAGCTTTGCCTTTTTCTTTATTTGAGTTCAGTTCCTGCATGAAACATTATCCTGTTGGCCGATTTCAGCCTTTAGGCAGTGCTTTCCTGCATGAACTTTGGTCCCTGCCTTTCATGTATAAATGTCTTAGGGACGGGAAGGAAGTTTTTCTCACGGGGGAGTCATGCGATTCTACTGTGGGTCATTCCCTTGTTTGCAAACACATTAGAGTACACGGGGCCTGTAATGTTTCGGCTCTGAATCTTGCTTGTGTTTTGAAAGGCATTCCTGCTCCTGCTATGTCTCCTAGCAAATGGCAGCTATCTCCTTCTGAATAATCAGGACTGCTGTGGCATGCTTGCCGGCATTCCCTATATTGTAACAGTTTCCCACAGAGTTGTCTGCTGCAAAAATGTGCTTTTTCCTCCCCCGCACGGCATCGTAGATAGTTCCATTTGGCCTTCCATTCCGACTTTGAAGGCAGATTTCAATAAATTGAGCAGAATAAAGGCACTATTATTGAATCAAGAGGTTATGCTCACATCCGCCCGGGAGACGTTCATTCTCCAGGTGGCGAGTACCCACAGTGAAAAACAGGCCCTGTTGAACACCAACCTCCCACAACATTTCGGTGAACTGATTCACCGTGTTTTCAATGCTTCTCGCACCGAAGGTCTTGTGCACTTTTTTAAAGTTGTGGGTTCTGGCCTTGTTACCTCCTTTCAAACTATATTTGGTGTAATACCGGCTTTTATTCATTCCATTTTTTCCAGCGTCTTTGGCGGTTTTCCGTTGATCCTCGCTTTGGCGGCTGGTATATTGCTTTTGGTCTGTTTGCTACGCAATGGCTGCACTTCCTGGAGCCCACCTCGACCACGGTCGCCTTCGGGTGCTCCGTGAGCGCCTCGTCGCCGGCTTCGGCGTCCTGCCATTGGCGACACTTGGTGGGTCCTATAGACTTTCTTTTCGCTTTGCGTATTTCACTTGCGTGCAACTTGTGATGTCTTGCATCCGATGTCCTTTCTCCTGGTCCTTGGATTACTGCCTCTCCAATACGTCTCTGTCTCGCCCGGATTTTGTCCAGTTGGTGGGTCCCTTAGAGGCCCATGAACGAGACTGTTCCGGACCTGGCTACATGGCGCGTGCGGCTGCACTTGGAATTTTGGCACAATGGGATGTCTGGGCGGCTGCTCAGACTCTCCTACAACAAAGTTATATTGAGTATCACGCAAGTTGTCCCGCAATGCTGTTCGCTGCTCCCTCTTGCGAGGAACATGAATGCAGTTTTGATTTATTGGACTGGATGGCATCTCTTTTTGCTGACGATTCCAACGATGTCCTCTTGGAAGGTGTGGCGTTTTTCTGCACTTACACTCTTTTTGATTAGGGGGTCTCCACGTTCAGCGTCCTGTCCCACTGGATTTTTCTGTTCTGTGTTTTTGTTTTTTTCAGTCCCTATTATTGTCCTTCCTTGGGGACTATTCCGGACCAGACTTTGCCATTCTGCTCCATCTATTTGAACTCTGTCTTCGTCCTATGTCTTCGCCCATGGACTGACCAGGGGAGGGTGTAGTGTGGTTTGTGGACTCATGGACTGCATTACGGGGACGCGCTTACAGCCGACAGCAGTACCGTGAGGGGAACGGTCTTTTCTTTACCTTACCTGGCCTTCGGACATCGCCGTGAGGTGAATGGCTCCTGTCCACACTTTGCCACCACCATTTCTGCCGTGAGGGGAACGGCTCCTGTCCTCATACCGCCACTGTCACTCCTGCTGTGAGGGCAATGGCTGGACTACCATCCCCAGCAGGCAGTGGGAGTCGCTTGCTGGGGACGTCATCGGAGCGCCTGGAGGCGCTTATCAGCTGTGCAGCTCTCCCGCAGCGCGGGACATGCGCGGGCGTGCCCTGGTGCCGCCCGGGCCAAGGGCGGGCCCGTCCGCGCCCGTCAAAGCACGTAAAGGCCGGGCTGGGCCACCCCTCTAACATCTAACTATGGGTAAGCGCAAACTGTTTGGTAGCCAAGATCAGGGAGGTGCAAAAAACAAAAGTACCGAGACAGTCACCATCCATAATCTCATACCTAACTTCGGCCGTGGGAGCATTGAATAACGAGATAGCTAATGCCGAAAAGGAATTGGGTTTGGGCCCAAGACATAATGAAGGAGGAGGTGTTGAGGATTTTGAGCCCCTATCTAATGCTCCCATTCCACTGGATCCAGTTGTGCTGATTAGTGGTGTAAGATTAAACTCTGAACCTCAGGCCCCGACTAGTGCTGTAATTGGAGGAGTGGCCGTACCATCACAAGTTCCTGCTATGGACGGGGAAAAACCATCTAGGGGCTTAATTGCGAGGTCTCTGGGGGAACGGAGTACCTCTAGGAAAATCAATAAGAGGCAGAAGGGTCTAAAAAACTGTTCACCAAAGTCAGACTCAGTGATGGACGAGAATACTCAATTATTACTACGGAACCTGGTGGAGGAGATTTTTAGTGCCTGGTTCGAATCCATACTGACTAATATTGCCAAAGATGTAATTGACACTATGAACTCGTGTGTCGCTGACTTGAAGAAAAAATTTGAGCGTATGGATTCTATTCTGGACTCCTACTTAAAGGACACTCATGTCAAAATTAATTCAGGTTTGTTATCCACTCCCCAGCTATAATCTAGTCTAGACTTACGAGGAAAATCTTTAGGCAATCACCAACTTGTAGTTCCGAGTGAAGGGGTAAAATCGAAAAAGGTTGCTAGGCCGGAAGTGCTCCAGGACAGAATGCAAGAGGGAGGGCATTTGACCCAAATTGATAAAAGTCCTGTTGAACCTACAGATTTAAGACCTAATGTGGCAATTAACAAGAATGCCGGCTTTAAAGATAGTACTAGAAGCCCGAATGAATGTATAATTAACCTTCCCGCAGATGCTACTCCCCTGGTTGTGATTCTTGTAGGGGTTCCCCCTTTAAGTGTTCATGATAACGAACCAACAGAGGCCCTGATGCGCAAGACAAAAAACTGGTGTGATCATTATTCATCAGGTCAACCTGGGATATCAGCCCATATTATAATGACTAGACGGGTGGCCTGGGTGGGAAATGGCCCCAAATGCGTACCAGGAGACTGTATTATAATTAATTTTAACAAACGGGATATAGCTGACAGGTTGTTCTGGGATGCCACGGAACTACATGGGGGGGGCATTAGGGCTTTACCTTTAGGTTACTTTTACCCCCCGGTAAATGCTCTGCGACCTTTTGAGAGGGCCAGTGGGGCTACTTTCACTAGTTCCTCCCTCCCTGATCTGGGGCTGCCCCGTAGTCATGGTAGTGGATCTTGCCTTAGTAAAACTAAAGTGGGAGAAGTAACACAAAAAAAAGTGGTAGCCTTGACACCAAGGCCTCGGGAGGGAGGCTTATCTGTCTCAAATAGATTTTCTCCACTCACTTTGATGGACCAGAACGACTGACTGGTGGAGCCAGTGGTTGGTAGTTTACAACCATCCCCTAAAAATCCAGGTTCAGATGTTGTAGGTGCGGTAACTCTCCCAAGTTGCAGAATTATTAGTTGGAATATTGCGGGCTTCAAAGCTAAAAGGGATGATCCACTTTGGTTGAAGGTCATAAGATCTTACGATATAATTGCGCTCCAAGAAACTTGGGATAGGGGGGATAGTTTTTGGGTGGATGGTTTTAGATCCTATGTTCTACCTGCTCGTCCGGCCTTAGCTGGTAGAGCAACGGATGGTTTGATGCTCCTCCTCTCCTATAAGCTAGCGGGCTCTTCATGTAGATTAGAGCTAGACTCATTTAATGCCCTGGTAATAGAAGTAACCCGGTCAAATAATCTTAAGCTATTACTCATTAATTTTTATAATTCTGGGGAAAATGATTTTTTAAATCAACATTTGATTAAGCTGATCTCTTTTTTAGAAGATTATAGGGTTAATCAATCCACTTTTTATCATATATTAATCATGGGTGATTTTAATATACATTTGTGCGATCGGCATTGTCTTATTGACGATCACTTAGCTCACACTCATTCGGTGATCCCTCATTTTGAGCACTCGCCCCAGGGGGAAGTTTTAGAGAACCTTTTGTCGGGGGCCGATCTTTTTGAACCAGCCTTTTTTAATCAATTTGATCGTTGTCCTACGTTTAAATCCAAGGCTAGAGACACCATTATAGATTATATTTTCTTGTCCTCTACTTTACTTGACAAGGTAGTATTTTATAACGCTATAGTTTCATCCTTTAGTGACCACAACCCTGTCATATTGGAACTGGATAATAGCTGCGGGTTTCTGGGAAACGGTGGGGAAAATTTGGGCGTCAATAGTATGGTAACCCGTGATCAAGGGCGGAGGCTCAAGTGGTCTAATGTGGTACCAGATTCCTTTTTTAAAGATCTTTGCCTAAAAATTCGCGGACATATTGCAATATGCGCTGACCCTTTAAGCCCCGAGGATGCGGTCCTCGGAGCCTTTGATGGTATTTGCAGACAGATAGCAGCGGACTTGACCATTAACTCTAAAATGAAAATTAAATTAAGTGAAAAATGGTTTGATGAAAACTGCTCACGAGCTCACCGTGCTCTAATTTTAGCCTTGAAAAGTTCTCCTTGAGATAGGGACTTGATAGTGTGGTTACGGAAACAATACAAGACTGCAGTTCATAGGCGGAAATCAGAGATTAAGGCAGAGGCTTGGAATGATCTCGTTTCTGTCGATGTGTTAAAGGATAGCTCTAGATTTTGGTCTATTGTTAACTCCCCACTTTTTACAGGTCAGGAAAACGACATTCAGGAAAGTAACATCATAGAAGCACAGTGGTTGGCTCATTTTGAGGGAATTTATGGTTCTGACGAGACGATGGAAACTTATTTTAAGGCATCAACCCACCAAGTTACAGCATCTCTTATTTTTAATGAGGAAGACGTTGAGAGAGCAATAAAAGATACATCTAGTAATAAAGCACCTGGTCCAGACCGTGTCCCAGCAGATCTTTATAAGTGTAACCCCAAATTTTGGGCTAAGATACTTGCAAATGTTTTTAATGCCGTGGGAACGAGCGGGTTTCCCGCATCCTGGTCTCAGTCGATTATCATAACAGTTTTTAAAAAGGGCCAGAGAGGGGACCCGAGGTGCTATAGACCAATATCCCTAATTGACTCGACGGTTAAAATTTTGGGCAAAGTGATTTTAGAAAAGATTACAGACTGGTCCAATGATAACAAGATTGTTTCCAATCTACAGTACGGTTTTAGAAAAGGACGAAGTACTATGGACCAATGTCTTAACCTGTATCTATTAATTAGCAAATATACCATGGCAAAAGAGGGTTCGCTTAAAATGGCTTTTATGGATTTGTCCTCAGCTTTCGACCTGGTTAACAGGTCGAAGCTGTGGAGTATTTTATTAGAAATGGGATTGGATCCGGGTCTGGTTTACTTCCTAGCTGATCTTCATCGTGACCTATCTGCATCAATTAGGCTCTCACAAGACGGCAAGTGTTCAAAGTCTCTTAAATCAAGAAGAGGCGTAAGACAGGGGTGCATATTGGCGCCCCTGCTTTTTACATTATATACTAACGCCCTGGATAGATCTCTGGTGGAGGCGAGCTTGGATATACCGCGTGTAGGAAACTGTCCAATTCCGGTTCTCCTATACGCGGACGATGCCGTTCTTTTGGCACGAACTGCAGTAGGTCTCCAGCGGCTTTTGGAGCCTATATGCAGTCTTTAGACCTGGTAGTAAATATTGGGAAATCACATATCATGACTACGAGTCATAGAGCTCCTAAAGCAAAAACTTTTTATTGTAATGGGGGGTTGTGACTACTGTATCCTCGTTTACATATTTAGGGGTAGTGTTCGATGAAAGAGGCTCTTGGGTTCCCCAACAAAAAATCAAAAAAAATGCAGTAATTAGATCGACCTCTGCCATACTAGGATTTGCCCAGCGGTTGGGAGCTAGACCTGTGGAGGCCATTATAAAGTTATATAGATCCAAGTGTTTGGCTATTGCAGCATATGGCTCATCTATTTGGGGATACAAGCAACAGGCAGGACTACAGACAGTGGAAAACAGATTTTTACGTAGTCTCCTGTCTGTTCCTCAATCTACCTCAACCTTTGCCATACACCAGGAATTGGGGCTGGGTTATGTCTCAGATACTTTGAGTACAGCGCCATTACTCTGCTGGCTCAAAGTATGGCTTAACCCAGAATTAACCTTGAATCATTTGATATTGCGGGATTGTGCCAAATTGGATAAAGCAAGCAACATTAACTGGCTCGCATATGTTAGATCCATGCTATCCAAAATAGGGCGGCCAGAATTATTTGAATCCCCGGAGAGGATTAGGAAGGAAGATCTGAAAGGGGTTAGAATGAACTTTATTAATATGTTGATGTTAGAACGGGAAGAACAGGAGTTACAGAAACCCTTAGTTAGGGCTCACTTTCTGACAAAAACGACGTTATTAATTGAGCCATATCTGATAACTGTCACTAAACCGTTCCATCGCTGGCTCCTGACTAGGTTCCGTTTTAACTTGATTCATTTCAAACTGGGTGATTATGAGGGGTGGTGTAAACCAGAGGATGCAGGACCGTGTTCTTGCGATAATTATTCCACACAAGATACCCTACATTTTGTAATGTTCTGCGACCTCTATTTGGATATACGTAGGAAGTTCCTAGTCCCCCTATTAAATAAAAAGGGTTTCCTACAGGTTAGACCTGCACTGCTTTACCTGCAAATGTTGAGTAATACATGGGACACTTTTAATATTGCTTGTTTTCTGGTTGCTGCTGTTAGGATCAGGAAGAAATTTAAAAAAAATAAGCATATTGTTACGCACTTTGATGAACCGATTAACCTCATTTGCTGAAGCTGAGTATTCTGTGGATTATTTTAATATTACTAGTTCTATTGCTGCTATTGTATGGATTCTTATGCTATATATTGTATTCTGCTGGTATTTTAATGAAATAATTTTTAACTTTTGTAATCCATGATGCTGCTGAATCACACAAATATGATTGTGCTCAATCCTTTATTCCCAAAATTGTGTATATGAATGCGTGTGTCTATGTATTTTATGTCTTGTACTTTTATGATTTTAATTAATCGAATAAAGTGGATTGATTGATTGACTGCATTGTTAAGTTAGCTTAGGCCTGGCTGCCATGATGCCTCTTTGCGAACGTTACTTTGTGCCTTTGTTTTCCAGCCTCTGCTATTTTAGAACTGTTTGCCTTTCACCTTTCCTCCTGTTCCCTTTGGGTTGCGTCTGCACATCATGTACAAGGTCGAAAAACAATGTCCCTTGTTCTTGCTGATCTGGTCAGCCCCTCGCACTTAGACATAACACTGAATACAGCTGCACTGGAGAAATTCGTGTGCTTTTAATATTGTGTTTTCACTGTTAGAGACACTTGGAGAAAAACCTTTCCAGAGAGAAGAGCTGTGCTTGTCTGATGATGTAAACCTTGTATCTAGATATTGAGGTATGAGGGTCTGCCAGCCAAAGCCCAGAGGTCTTCTGTTTTTATAATAAACTAGTTATTAGCACGGGGAGGGTGGTAAGTAAGCCTGGGCGTAGTTCGCGAAGTAGCGCTACGCGAAGCTACGCAAAGTGCAGTTCGCACTACGCGAGCTACGCGTAGCACTACGCGAACTGCGTAGTGCACTGTTCGCAATGATTGCACAGTGCCGGATGCTTGTCCGCACTGTGCAATCATTGAAAACGGCATCTTGCACAGTGCGAGCTGTCTCTTACTG
Organism: Calotriton arnoldi; assembly: GCA_963921515.1. Lineage (NCBI taxonomy): Eukaryota > Metazoa > Chordata > Amphibia > Caudata > Salamandridae > Calotriton > Calotriton arnoldi. Next base: position 71,624 of record CAWUFW010004852.1, read on the forward strand.
CCGCTCGAGTAGATTTTTACTCGAGCGGCAGCTTCTCAACGCGGACTGGTAGTTTCTCATCGCGAGCGGTCGCGAGCATACGCGACCACTCGCAAAGAGAAACCTGACCTCCCGCGTTGAGAATCTCGCCGGGAGGTTTATTTTCCACGCTCGCGATCGGCAACTTGATGTTGCTGATCGCGAACGAGAAAAAGTCTCGCCGGGATGTCATTTTGCTTGCTCGCGGTCGCCAACTTGACGTTGAGGACCGCGAGCAAGCAAAAATGACCGCTGCACTACGCTACGCGTGTTTGCACTGTGCTACGTGCAATTCGCGTTGTGCGAAGTAGCGCAAACTTCGCAAACTACGCGAGCGTAGCGTAGTGCTTTGCCCAGGGTTAGTGGTAAGGCCATTTAGTCCTATATCCACTGTCTTTATAAAATGCTGTCCCCGTTTGTATTCTATGGAATTGTAACTATGCTTATTATTTTATTCTTATGCATTATGCTGATAGTACTGGCACGTGTACTGTATCTTAGAGCACGATAGTTGAAATAAACATTTAAACTATACAGTGTCTCTTATTACGCACGTTGTGGACAGGTATGAGTGAGTTACGAAAGGGTGTCCTTGCTCCCGCGAGTCCTGAGAAAGAGAGACTGTGTTCTGGGTTGTCTAATCATTGGTAGCTGCACTGCTAATGAGACGCTAATGCTAGTCGGGTTGGGATTGTGGGTACTAAGGTGTATGGTTGGCTCACCACTATACTCCGAGGTCCTATTATCCTGTGCATAGCTCTGTGTATGTGCAGAATCCCTACAACACCCTGAACACTTAGGGCTTGATGACGATGGCGGTCGTGGCGGTCGTGGTGGGCCGATTGCCGACAGCCCTTTGGGCTGACTGCCGGATTGCAATTCCAGTGGTCGGACCCACAACTGCCTGAGGGAAGACCACTGCCTCCACCAGGATGAGATCCCGACGTGGCGGCTGTCGGAGTCGTATCCCTGAATGGCAGCTGTGCAGAGACAGGCTCCACCATTGGGACTACGATGTCCCTTTCTGACAGCATTTTCATGGCGGGAAGACCTCCATGAAAAGGCTGTCGGAAAGGGATATTGGGCCCCCAAACAGGGTCTCGTCTGTCCTGGGCCTCTGTAAAGTAGCCCTCGGGTCACATGTAGTGCCCCCACTCACCTGCATTGAGCCTGTTGATGTAATCATAACTGTTCCTGGATGGTTCTCATATTCGAAATATGTTTTTATTTTTTATTTTATAGAGAACATCATTGTTTTTAATACTTTGTCCTGAAGAAGGTGGGGTAAACCAGCTGTGTACCACCGAAATACTGCGTCGACAACTTGATAACTTGGAATATTGCATTTTCAAGTTTGTGTAATAGGTTTTGTATTTTGTATTTATTTGATAATATTTTTCTTGATATAATTGCAAAATAATAATGAATTACATGGTTTTTTATCAATGAAACTTAGTCAAATACATTGATATAGATAAGTATTGAAAAAGGTATTAACCCCGCGTGGCCAGGCAAGATGGCTGGGTGGACGTAATCCACTCCAGCTCCGTAGCCTCGTACTGCTCGGAGACGCATTACCCTGAATATAGAAGCTCCAAACTTACCGGATCAGTCCAGGAGAGGCGCAGGAGGAAGCGGAGCGGCCATATCCAAGACGAAATCACCGCGATCCCCACAAAACGGGCAGTAGAGAATGCGGCCTGGAGACGCCTGAGGCGATAAGATGGCAGCGGCACACGCGGGAGGCTCGAATTGTGAATGAGCCCCATCTGACATCCGCGGCATCCGGGCAGAAAGCAGAAACACCGGTGAACTCCCAGCAGGCGGGAAACAATGGGAGGAGCAATCTCGGCGAGGAATGCCTCCTTGGGACGCTGCGCTCGCATGATTATGGAGACGCCCGGCGCACACCTGTGACTGAGTGCGAGGTAAGTGCCTGTTCGGCGCTTTGAAGAGGCGGAGGTAAGGGGGATCAGCGAGAGCAGCGGATTACGGTGCGGGGCGGCCCGGGAGGATGCCCCCCCAGCGGATTGCTATGAGGCTAAAGAGGCCTTGGCCTTCGATGGGGGTGACAATAGTGGCCTGACTCTAAAATGGCGCACGCAGGGAGATAGCCTGGAAGAATCGGGGCCATTGGTCATCGAGATATAGGAGCAGTGAATGATTAAGGGGCTAGTGGAGACCCCCTGACCCCCCACTCTCAATAGCAAGAACACGGCCTATGGAGAAATGCTACACAGAGCCACATCCCATGCCTGTCTTTAAGATGGCCGCCCTGGACTACAATTAATGCACTGTGATGCTGAGTCTGCCTCTACACACCAGATAGACAACAATACGTGCTTCATCCCCGCAAAGAAGCCACACACCGGAGTGGGAGTACCTTGCCCCAGCGAAGAGAGCTCTCTGAGCTGCACATATGCCACTGAAAAAGGCGACAAATAAGGTCTCCACATACTTCGCTGCAACAGAGAAAAGGCAGGTGCAGGACGAAGGGGGACAATCTAGTATAATGACGCTCACTAGAGAGGACCTGATGGCTTCCCTCAGAGACTTTAAATCTGAACTATGCGCGGAAATCAAGCAAGATCTGCGGTCTTCCATAGAACAATTGAAGACAGACCTCTCCGAATGCATGTCGGCCATTCAACACGATGTGGACGCTGTGGGCTCCCGGGTCCTTGAGATGGAACAGCACTCACAGGAGCTGGACGCTCGCACCAGCAGGCTACAAGAAAAGCAACAAGAGCTTCAGAGTCAGCTTCAACAGGCGCTCCTGAAGGCGGAAGACCTAGAAAACAGATCCCGGAGGGAGAACATCCGCATAAGGGACCTAGAGGAGGGCGCAGAGGGACCGGATCTGGAGGCCTTTGTGGAAGGGCTCTTTGCAGAGATTCTAAGTCCACGTCAGCTGAAGATTAAGATTGATAGAGTTCATCGAGTAGGAAACCAGCAGATGGGCGACCGTCGACGCACAAGAGATGTCCTTGTTAAGCTACACTCGTTTAAAACGAAAGAAGCGATTCTGCAAGCCGCAAGGAAAAAGGAAGAAATTGCCTTCCAGGGGTACAAGTGTTTGCTGTTCCAAGACCTGGCGCCCTCCACGTTGACACGCAGGCAGCAACTAAACTCCGAGAGGACAATATACGTTATAGATGGACATTTCCATTTGGCCTCGCCTTTGAACTGAACAACAAACCGCAGCATGTCTCAGGTCTGGAGGAGGGTCTTCGCATTTTGGGCCTCCATCTGCCTGAAGATGAAAGCAGTCAAGGTCCTCTGAAAGGCTCGGAAGCGACAGTGAGGCCGAGACAGCAATGGCGCACCATCACCAAAGGCAAGCCCAACGTAAAATGAAGACATAGAACAGTCAAAACGTCGTTCGGAAGAAAGGCCACAGTTCGCTCTAGGGGATAGAGATATGACGAGTCACAAGATAGACACATGCCAAATGCTGATGAAAGAAACTTTCGCACCTTCGTCAGGCATGACAGATTGCACTGGACCGACCTATCAAAGATCTCTTTCTAACTGGAACTCTATGTGGAAAGCATCCGACGGGCGAGGCTCTGGGCGCAGCCCGAGTCTCCCATTATCATACCTTATTTCTTCAAAGCTGAGTTGGCTGGTAGCCCGTTGGCTATCCAGCATAGGGTTGTTGGGGACTTATTTTTTCTTCTGTTAAATTGGGGGGGGGGAGTACCTGGTGATGGGTTCGAGGGATCGAAGAGCAATCTCTACAGAGGGATCTTGCAGGATCGTTTTTCTCTGTAGGAAGGGGTAAGTACGGGGAACACCTAGGGGGGGCCGAGGGGAGATCACAGGTCAGCAAGGGAAGACATGGAAGGGACAACGTACAGAAATCTACAATATGGTCTCAATAGCCTCATGGAATGTGAAGGGTTTGAATTCACCTCTTAAAAGGCAAAAAATCTGGAAATACCTTACTGACCACCAGTTCAAAGTGGTTGCGCTGCAAGAAACTCATGTCAAAAAAACCGAAGAGCTACGACTCCGCCACAAAAGCTATCCCTTAATCTATAGATCTTCCGCTAACTCGAAACAGAAGGGAGTCGCTCTGTTGTTCCGCAGCTCTGCAAAATTCCAAACTGAGGCTATTAAGACAGATCGGGATGGCAGAATAATAATGGTAAAGGGGAAATTGAGAGGCAAAATGTGTACGTTTATATTTGCATACGTCCCCAATACAGAGCAAACAGGGTTTTTGACCTCCCTCCTAGACCAGATAGATTAGTTTGCAGAGGGGCCGACGATACTTACGGGCAATTTTAATTTGATATGGCAGGCTGAGATGGATAGCACACCCTCTCAGAGGGCGGCTACAAGCATCTTCTCTAAGGGAACGAAGCAGAAAATACAGGCTCTGGGTCTCCGGGATGCATGGCGAACGCTTTATCCGACAACCAAAGATTTCACCTTCTTTTCACATGTACACTCGACATACTCTAGACTAGATCACATCTTCATAAGCCAATCCCTCCTAGGCTCCTTAGCCGCGGCAAAGATACTCCCAATCACGATTTCAGACCACAGTTTGGTAACCATTAGTCTGTCTTGGGGACACAATGGAGCAAGCAAGCACAGATGGTACTTCCCAATCTCAGTGACCAGGGACAGACTTCTAAGGGACGAGTTGAGGAGATCGATCTCAGAATACTTTGAATTAAATCAACCCCAGACCACTTCACCCCAGAATAACTGGATGCATTCAAGGCAGTTCTCAGAGGCAAATGCATTGAACTGAGCTCCATACTAAACAAACGGAGAGTTGAGGAACGATTAGCGCTAGAGGAGGAACTGCAGACAGTAGAGAGGGCTCATAAGAAAACACCAACACGGGTTCTACAGCGACAACTCACTGCATTGAAGGGGAAAGTCAAAGCAATCTACACAAATAGGGCGGAATACACGCTGTTAAGGCTCCGGCAAGTATCCTACGCGCAGGGAGGGAAGGTGGGGACTCATCTGGCAAGACAGTTAAGAGAGAAAAGAGAGCGTGAATACATAGGGGGCATACAGGATAAGGACGGCACGCTGGCCCATAAAGACGATGACAAGGCACGCATTTTTGGGGCTTTCTACAGAGACCTCTATACAGGTACGCAACCAGATGTGGACTCCTTGGAACTCCCGCGGGTACCGCCAGCAGAGATAGATCGGTTAAATGAGCCTATCACTGAGGAGGAAGTGGAGAAATCAATCACAAAACTCAAACTACACAAATCTCCGGGGCCGGATTGGCTGACGGCTCAATTCTACAAAATGTTCGCGTCGGAGCTTACGCCACACCTCACCCTGTTATTTAATGCAATAGCGGGAGACTCAGCAGTCTCGAATTCTATGGCTGAAGCAGCGATCACTGTGATTCCCAAACCAGGGAAAAATCCACATAACTGTGCCTCCTACCGGCCCATTGCACTGCTAAACCTCGATGCTAAACTCTTCTCTGCCATATTAGCAGCGAGACTAGACACCTTGATACCCTCACTAATCATCCACCCTGATCAATCGGGTTTCATAAAGGGGAGACAGACACACGATAACATTCGTAGGACCATACATTTGATCGAAAAAGTCTCTAAATTCAAAATTCAAGCACTTTAGGTGGGTCTAGACGCTGAGAAGGCCTTTGACAGGGTGGATTGGGCTTTCCTCTTCCTAACCATGCAAAAGTTTGGATTTGGACGTAGGTTCATCAACATGGTATGGGCTAACTACACACACCCACAATCGAGAGTACAGGTCAACGGGTCGCAGTCACCTTCATTTGCCCTGAGCAGAGGTACGAGGCAGGGATGCCCTTATCCCCGCTCTTATTTGCCCTCAGCATTGAACCCCTTGCAGTCCAGTTTAGAGCTAAACCTGACATCAGGGGTATCCTGTTTGGGGGTACAAAACACAAGGCCTATCTCTTTGCAGATGATATTTTAATGACGCTGACTGACCCAAGCCACTCACTACAAGCGCTTCAGAGAGAACTAGATACATTTGAAACAGTAGCAGGCTTTTAGTCAATACCTCGAAATCCTTCATATTAAATCTTACCATTCCCGAAAGAGATGTACAACAGCTGCGGGATCAGTCCACCTTTCAATGGGCCAAAGGCTCCATTCAGTATCTGGGTATTCAACTCACTCCGAGGGTAGAGAATCTTTATAAGGCCAACTATCCCCCAATTTTGACCCAAATGCAACAAGACCTCAAACGCTGGAAGCCATTATTCATCTCCTGGTTGGGTCGGATAAATGCTATTAAAATTACGTTACTTCCAAAATTGCTTTATTTGTTCCAGGCACTCCCGGGAGACCTAGACCGCGAGCTCCTGCCCAAACTTCGCTCTCTTATCACCAAATTCATATGGCAGGGGGGAAGAGCTCGACTCCCATTTCATGTGTTACGTCGCCCAAAGAAGGAGGCAGGGGTGGCGCTACCAGATTTCTCAGTGTACCACAAGGCGGCCCAGTTGAGGGTGATGGCGGAGTGGTCCATGAGAGAATCTGACAAACATTGGTTGCACATGGACAGGGCGATAATGGGGAGATCGATTTTGGATATACCATGGAGATCGAAAAAAGAGAGACCCGCCAATGCATACATTAGCACCCCAACACGCACTACGCTCAAGGTTTGGGATGAAGTCACGAGGGAGGGGAGATTGACTTCCTTTCCATCACCGTATACCCCCATTCACTTCAATCCCGACTTCCCCCCAGCTCTATGAGACGGCCCATTCAATAAGTGGCGAGAGGGGGGATGTCTGATGGTTTCAGACATGTTTCACAACTTTGATGTGCTTACCTTTGACAGCTGCCAAAGAGAATTCCAGATCCCAAACACTGAACACTTCCACTACCTCCAACTCAAACATTGGATTTCCCAGCCATGGGTGAGGGAGGCGGCCACAAGAGGACACACCTGGATAGAACGATGGGTACAGAAGGCGGGCAGTATGAAGGGGGCAATTTCCTTTCTTTACGCGTTGCTGCTCTTGGTACTACACGCCCCACGGGCTTGTTACAAGTCTTTCTGGGAACAAATAATTGGGAGAGACATCTCAGAAGATGAATGGAAGCATTTGTGGTCAGATATTACCAAGAACAATCACTCAGTGACCCTAAGGGAGGCCCATTACAAGACTCTTTTTGACTGGTACCTTTATCCCACTAAACTCAAAAAGATTTTCCTTAACTCTTCCGATCTCTGCTGGCACGGGTGTGGTCTTCTTGGGGACTTTCGCCACATATGGTAGGATTGCCCTACTATTCGCCCTTTCTGGGAGGAGATTCTCACTCATATCAAAGGCATGCTGGGCTACCCCATACCGACCTCTATTGAGGAAATTCTTCTAGGCATCAGGGATCCAGACCTAGAACACCAGACGAAAGCAGATAAAGCCATAATGTGGGCCTGTTTGGGGGCTGCCAAAGTGACGATAGCGGCAGCCTGGAAAAAGAGGGAGGCTCCAGCTCTGTCACTTTGGCACTCACAACTCTGGAGAATACTTACGATGGAGAGACTAGCAGACATCTTCAGAGACGATTATAAAAATTTTGAATACAAGTGGGGCCCGCTGGTTTCCTTTCTCTCGAGTGGTCTCCCCTCGGCGGTATGCCCGCCTTCAATAAGAGACTTACATCTCTTTCAGCTTTAAGTGCTGTCAAATCCCATGATCAAACATATCTGGATACACACTTAGCTTTTCTAGGGCCTGTGAAACTAAAATAGAGTACGGTCCTATTATTCGTGGCGACAACAGTGGGGGGCTGTTTTTCTCCTTTTTTGCTTATCTTTGTTTTTATTGATGTTTATTGTACTAAAATGACCATGACTCTAAATATGGGAGGGAGACATGGGGACCTCACATACAGAGAAGCTGAACCCAAGTTAGATGCATTTGAATGAACGAAGTCCTATCTGTTTTTCTTCTACGATCTCCAAATGTATTGTGTTGTTTTTCAGTCATGTTGAATAATCAAAACTTTGAGGAAAAAAAAGGTATTAACCCTTTCGCTGCTAGGCCTAAACCCTACCCCCCCTCCCCCCGCCTGTGCTAAACCTTTTTGGCTTTTGGGGTGGTTTGCCCTTAGGCCCCTGTAACTTTTTGTCCACATAAGGCATCCACGCCAAATTTGCGCCCTTTTCTTCCAACATCATGGGGATTTTAAAGATATCCAGGGTTTGTGGATTCCCCTGGAGGGGACCCAGAAATTAGCCAAAATACAGCTACATTTCATTTTTAGGGGGAAAAATGGGGAAAAAGTGCTGCAGAAGAAAGCATCTGGTTTTTCCCCTACAAATGGTACCCACAAAGGGTTTATGGTGCTGAAATCATCATATTCCCATCTTTCAGGGACAAGCAGACTTTTGTCCGAAAACCAACATTTTTTACACAGTTTTGGCATTTTACTGGAACATAGCTTATTTTTGCTACTTTGTGTGCTTTCAACCTCCTTCCAGTTAGTGGTAGAAATGGGTGTGAAAGCAATAATGGGTCCCGAAAAGCTATACATTTCTGAAAAGTAGACACAATTCAGCAAGGGGTAATTTGTGTAGATCCTTCAAGGCTTTTTTTATAGAAACTAACAGTTGAAAATAAGAAAAATTGAAAATGAGTTGAAAAAAACAGCCATTTGTGCCAACGTTTTCACCTGTAACTTCTTCTAAGTATGACAGATTTTTTAAACCAATATACTGTTACATCCACTGGACCCTTCTGGTTGTGGGGATATATAGGACTTGTAGGTTCACCAAGTACCCGAGGAACCAAGAGCCAATAACTGAGCAGCGTCTTTGCAGTGGTTTTTCATTGTGTACCTGGTATATAGCAAATCATTTGGTAAAATATAAAGAGTGAAAAATAGGTATCAAAGACACCTATGTATTTCCGAAATGGGATCAAAATATAGAGTTTAGAAACAGTAGCTATTTGCACATAACCAAAATTGTGGGTACCCATACTAGCCTGTGAATTGTAGGACATTTTTCAAAGTGACTTCTTTTTACACATTGTCTTAAATTAGGAAGGCAGAAATGCATAGAAAGTCAATAGGTAATAATAGTTGTCTACAATTCTGAGTTCCCCTAAGTCTCCTGATAGAAAAGGTACCAATGGTACCTCAGTGGCGTGGGTGGGCCAAGTACCCACAACAGGCAAGGGCCCAAAATGTATTGAGGAGCCATCCAAATTACCTATCACAAAACAACCTGGTTTTGCAAGGGGGAGGGTCACCTGGGTTTTTGGCCCCAGGCTCGGCGGCCATCTTGGGAAACTACCAGACCCACACATTTCTGAAAACTAGACACCCAGGGGAGTCCAGCGAAGTATGGCTTGTCTGGACCCCCTAACGTTTTCCTACCCAGAATCCCCTGCAAACCTCAAATTTAGCTGGCAATGTACACCCTGGCAGAGAGAGACAGAAAAGACAAATATTATTTCAAAACAAATAATTCCTTAAGTACACACACATACTGGTTGGATTTGGCACAAGGGTGACTGAAGGTTCAGAGCGCAAAATTCTATTAACAAGAGATTTCACAAAAAGGAAATGCACTGTTAATAATTAAAAAGTTAAAAACCTGAACCAATGACTCACAGCTTGTGAGCTGTAAAGCCAGGGCAAGGCACCAACCTCTTTCTAAGCCATTCACACACCTTTCATACGTGACACACAAGACCATTCACACCACCAGCGGGCCCAGCACATTACAATATTCACATCAACAGACAGCGCCATTCAAGGGCCGATCACTTTCATACGCCCACATGACTGACACAGCAATCACACAGGCTGGTGGTTGACATAGTGTGTGCAATGGCATTTGGCTAGCAGAGTGTGTAATGGCCAGCAAAAAAGTCACTACTCACACACCATCAGCCAAATGCCAGCCCACGCACACTGCCAGCCAAGCACCAGCACACCCACACCACCAGCCAAGCACCAGCCCACGCATACCGCCAGCCAAGCGCCAGCCCAAGCACACCGCCAGCCAAGCACCAACCCACGCACACCACCAGCCAAGCACCAGCCCACGCACACCACCAGCCAAGCACTAGCCTAGACACACCGCCAGCCAAGCACCAGCCCACACACACCAGCAGCCAAGCGTCAGTCCACGCACACCGCCAGCCAAGCGCCAGACCATGCACAGTGTCAAAAAAATTTTTAACAAGAAAGAAAACACAAACCAATTGGAACTAGATACAAAACTATAACTACAAACACAACAGCGGTAACTAAAGACATCATTCTAATGCCAAATGTGAAACTGAACAACAAATAAAAACCATACAGACCAGGCAGTACACTATTAGACTCATGGTTGCTCCCAAAATCTCTTTTGAGTGTGATACAATCTGAAACATGTGGGCACACACAGCCCAGGATTAGAAGGACAATCAGCACAGTGCATACGACTCTCCTTCCACATACCTCTTTGCAAACAGACTCTACATCCCTTACATGGATTGTTTTTTTGGGCATGGGAGTAAATAAATTGGGAAAGTGGCGATCTTTCAATCTAGCCACATCTTCCACCACTCCAACTCTAGGAACACTTGCCTGTTCCCCTACAACAGGGCTGCCTATCACAGACTCCTGAAACTGAACAAAAGTCATCTTTGACGCTGGAGAACACTCCTTGAACACAACAAAAGCATTAAAAGTTGCTAAATTGAAAAGATGGTTGGCCAATTTCTGATACCAAATGCAAACCTTACAAATAGCAGTGTAAGGTTCCAACCTCTGATCTACTCTATCGACACCACCCATGTGCTTATTGTAGTCTACAATGCACACAGGTTTGCGCACTTCAGCAACCTGACCACAAACAGCCACTGGTGAAGTACTTTCATCATGGATGGTAGTCAGCATGTACAAATCCCTCCTGTCCACAAATTTCACAGCTAGCGGTTCATCACTACGCAAGGCACTGCACTGTCCCCTCTGAAGATTTTTGCAAACAAGCTCTTTTGGGCAACCTTTACGGTTTGAGCAGATTGTGCCACAAGCAAGAGTGTCCACTTTGAACAATTCCTTAAACAATTGCACAGAGGGTGGACGTTATCTAGGTACAAATGGTGACCTTTGTTAAAAAGTCCTCTAGCAAGTTCCCACACAATTTTCTCTGAAACTCCTAAAGTGGACGGACAACCAGGGAGGACAATAGTGGATTCCCTACCAGTGTACACCCGGAAATTATAGACATATCCTGTCCTACTGTCAGACAACATTTACCTCTTAATTCCATAACGTGCCCTCTTGCTAGGAATGTACTGTCTAAAAACCAAACGGCCCTTGAACAGGACCAAAGACTCATCAACAGCTATTTCTTTCCCTAGAGTATAGATCTCTGAAAATCAATCTACAAGGTGATCAAGAACAGGCCGAATCTTAAAAAGAAGGTCACAATCAGGGTGATCTCGTGGCAACGCCGGAAAATTATCAACAAAATGCAGCATCCGAAGCACAAGTAAATACCGATCACGACTCATAATAGCAGAAAATATGGCCGTTGCCATCAATGGACTGGAAGACCAATTGAAGCCATGGACGGCTTCCTTATCAAGCCCATCAAAAAAGTAAAACCCAAAAACTTCTTCATCTCATTCAGATTTGTGGGAGTCCACCGGGTAGTTCTAGAGTGGGGCCTAAGTCTGTCACGGTTGTCCTTCAAATAATGTTCAGCATACAAATTAGTCTGCTCAACAATCTCAGCCAAAAATACATCATCCATAAACAACTGAAAAAACTGGCTAGGCAAAATAAATTCACAATTCCCTCTACACCCTGCATCACCACTAAAGGCAGGCAACACCGGCTGCACCATGTTTGGATCAACCCAGAGTCCAGCACTTCCAATGGGTAGCCTTGCAGCCCCAGGCTGCAATCCAGATGCCTCTTGCTGCACCATCGACACATCAGTGTCCTCCTCTAAAACTGGCACTTCATCCGCACTGAGAGTAGCTTCATCATCATATGATTCCTTGTGGACAGAAAACTCACTGCCAAAATCTTGCACTTGCTCCTCTCCCTCAGACGCACTGTCAGTCTCATAATCATGGTCAGAGGAAGATTCAAAAAGCATACCAACCACCTGCTAAGCAGTAATTCTGCGGCTATCCATAATCCTTACTAACAAAGGTAACTAGTCAAACAAGTCAACAACAACAAACACTTTGTAGAATAATTAATAAACAAAATGTGGCTTTTCACAAAGACCTATATACTCCAAAACTATACCACTCCCTTGTCAGAAGCAGATAGACTCACCACCACCTACTCTGCACAGACACAGCAAGGACCAACAATATCCACTTTAAAAGAAAAAGAAAAAAAAATTTCACATAAGACAACGCAAAAGACATTGCAAAGAATTTCACGCTCAAAACACAAACTAAATATGCTGCTGTTATGACACCACAAAAAATTCACTCATGCATGACAATAATACTCATTTGGAGTAAACACAACAAAAAATGTTTTTCTTACCAAATAAATGCAACTACACAAAACTGCAGATCAACCACTGCTGAAACCGCAAACAAGAACAAAAGCTTTGCACTAGAATAAAAGGAGAAATAAAACATTACAATCACATATGCAAATAATGAACCAGTCCACACACAATCCACCAGCCAAGATGGGGAGTAGGTGGGCTTAAAAGCACAAGGCTGATCTGCCCCCAAGGGGGGCAGAAACAGCCACAATATTCACCCCCACAAAGAGGAGCGACCCTTGCCCAAGGGGCCACTCCCCACAAACATTTATATAAAAAAAAATCCCTGGTGGCCTAGTGCGCATCTAAAATATTTTTGGGCTGATCTGCCCCTCCCAGGGGTGCAGAAATGACCACACAAAATGCCTCCCAAAGGGGTGCGACCCTTTCCCAAGGGGCCGCTCCCCACAAACATTTATATAAAAAAAAATCCCTGGTGGCCTAGTGGGCCATCTGAAATAATTTTGGGCCGATCTGCCTCCCCAGGGGGGCAAAAACGGCCACACAAAATGCCCCCCAAAGGGGAGCGACCCTTGCCCAAGGGACCACTCCCAGCATGCATTACTAATCAAAAAAAAAAAACTAAAACAAAAAAAATCCCTCGTGGCCTAGTGGGTCATCTAAAATTATTTTGGGACGATCTGCCCCCCACACAAAATGTCCCCAAAGGGGAGCGACCCTTGCCCAAGGGGCCGCTCCCCACATGCATTACAAATAAAAAATAAATACATTTTAAAAATCCCTGGTGTCTAGTGGGCATTCCTGCTGCGCGATTGTGCAGCAGGAATGCTCAAAGAGGCATCGGAGGAAAGGAAAACCCTTTCTTTTCCCCCGATGTCTCTTTGAGCAAAAAATCTCCCCTCCTCGAGGAAAAACTCATCTTCTCCTCTTGGACGCGCTGGAAGTAAATGGCTTCCAGCGCGTCCAGTTTCATCTAATGATGTCGGCGCGTGATGCACGCTGATGTCCGTAGATGATGTGGAGGAGGGGGTGGGGGGCAGGGGGGGCAGGAGAAGGACTTCCGCTATTCTCCCCGGTGGGGGCAGCATGTAGGCTGGTCCATGGGGGGAGCGCCAGCGCTTCCCCCGTGGGTGGCTGCTAGGACGGCCAGGAGCTGTCCTGAGCACACACCCACCATGGCTCAGGACGGCTCCTGGCCGTCCTGAGCATGGAAGGGGTTAAGAACATAAGAGGGTTGTTTTTAATATGATATGATGATGATTGTTTATACTGCGAATTGCATTTGACGGTATTTAATGTGATGGATTTTTAGATGGTTTCTGAGATATCATTGAATTATTAGATTTTAGATACTAAGAATTGCACCATTATAATAAAGGACAAAAACTTTACATTAAACATGTGTCATTACATGGTTGGAAAGATGAAAGATTGTTGAGTAAATGATTCTCGTGGAATAAGAGAGATGAAGAGTGTGTAATTACATAAAGGATACACAAAAGGGATTTATTTTTGTTGATAAGTATTTAAACCCTGTCCCTTTTGTTAGAAGGGCTGCTCTCTCATTCATTTTTGAGTTTTGTGCCCCCACTCACTTCCATGCACCATGTGCCATGCAAGACATGGTGCATGGCACACGGTCCATGGACGTGCAGGAGGTGCTCCGTACTTTTCGTTGGCCGCAGCACAAGCCGCCATGATACGGTGCACTTTCCAACTGACACCACAGTGGTCATATTGAAATGCAGCAGTCAGACCGCCGCCTGTTTTTTGGGCGGTCTCCTGACCACTGCAAAAGTGGGCGGCAGTCTGCCTGACCACAATTGTAATCAGGGCCTTATCTACCACACATAATGGGCGACCTTTCCTCCTATATGACAACCTTAACAATGGCAAACAAATTATTTTATTTGCTACAGCAGATAACTTATTAAGAGTAACCAATGTCAAACATGGATGATGGATGGAACATTTAAAGTGTGCTCTACACCATTCACTCAGATATACACCATACATGGCGACTATCAAAACACAAATATACCTTTTATATATGCCTTGCCGCCTAATAAACAAATTAGCACTTACTATGAACTACTAAACTAGATTAAAATAAAAACAAATAACTATTCCCTACATAAAATAATAATTGACTTTGAACAAGCTATTATTCAAACAACACTTAAACTATACCTACATACAGCCACACAAGACTTTTACTACCATTTTAACTGTAGTACATAATTTGACAGCCTGCACCGCTCTGGGCACAGACGCCAACACAAATTCGAAATACCATGGTGGAATGTCCAAGACAGCACCATGACGCATGAGGCCCAAACCAGCAATGCAGTAGAAAGATGGCACAATGCCTTTCAATCCACACTAGGAAGAATCCAAGCAACATCATAGAAATTCATAGAAGCCCTACAAAAAGAACAAAAAGAATCAAGCAATCAGTAAGCCAAATTAAACCTAAAGGGCCTGATTCACAGAACAAACTTACGTCAAAAACGTAAAGTTAGTACTTTTTGGTATTCACAGAATACACTTACTCATCTTGGTATTCACAGAATGAACTTACTCATTTCGGTATTCACAGAAGTTAGGACTCCTAACTTTAGGACTCCTAAATGCCTTCTGTGTATACCGAAAGTCTTAAAGTTAGGATTTTTCTCAGTATAGAAATGCAAACTTAGAAATACAATAAAATATTAAAATTAAAATAAAAAAATAAACTGTGTTATGTACTTTTCTTTCTAAAAAATGTTAATAGTAATATTGCATATGAAAAATGCAACACTTAAATGGTTTTTTTATGTTTATCAATTTTCATTTTAACATATTTGAACAATGGAGCAGTTGAGGATACACGCAAAATTAAGTATGATATTTAGTACAGAGTTGCAGAATTACACCTGAGTAGTATATAGGCGAATATTTACAACAATTTATGGAACTGCTGTGTCACTATTGCTCAATGAGAACATTACAACTTAAGAACATCTGTATTTATTAACGGTATATGCCCTAAAGATTTGTGGAATGGACCCTTTGTGTTACGTACCCATACATGTTTAATTCTTTACGATATACTGTGTGGTAGATTACCTGACGGATGTGCTGGTATGCATATAAGAATGGGAATTAATATATATCCTATCTTTGCCAGGGAGGAGATGTTAGGCCGTTGGACAGTTTTATCTGTGGATGAGCGAGGGGAGGGGGCGCACAAGGTCGGGGAGTCAGGGCAGCCTAATATGGTGATCCCGGTTAGGATTGACCCAGGGGGAAGTCTATAGTGGGGCGTTTGCCATGGGGAGTTAGTTCTGCATGAAGGTGTCACTGTGATCGTGTTGGTGGAGGTTCGATTCTACGTATGTTAAGTACAAACTTAAATGTTTATATCTTTAATAAACAATGTTACAAAATAGAATTCCCACTTCTATTGAAACCATTTTAGTCATTGTGGTCTGCACTGATACCGTCAAAATGTCTATTCCCACTCCATTAAAGACATTTAGGGAAAGGTGTTGGATACTAAAGGGTTAATATTTAGTGTTCCCACTCCAATGTAAGCCATTTAGAGGAAAGTGTTGGACACTGAAGGGGTAACATTTGATATTCTCATTCCAATCTAAGCAATTTTGGGCAAGGTGTTGAATACGAAAGGTTTTACATTTACTATTCCCTCCCCAATCTAAGCTATTTAGGGGAAGGTATTGGACATTAAAAGGGTGACATTTACTATTCCTGCTCAAATCTTCAAAAGGTGTTGGACAATAAAAAGGTTACATTTACTCTTCCTACCCTAATCCAAGCCATTTTGGGGAAGTTATTGAACCCGAAAGGGTTATATTTACAATTCCCACTCCAATATAAGCCATTTTTGGGAAGTTATTGGACACTGAAAGACTTACATTTTTTCTATTCCCACTCCAATGGCAGTCATTTAGGAGAAGGTTTTGGACACTAGGGGCCTAATTACGAGTTTGGCTGTCCGACCACCAGAGAACCCTGTCTGCCCACTCCACGCTGGTGCTGCGCCGGCGCATGACTGCCCACCGTATTACGAGTTGGGCAGTCTGAAATACACACCGCCAGCATGGAGGTCCTCTCTGCGGTCCTGCGGCAGACTCGCGGTGGTGCGAATTGTTGGTGGTGAGGTGGTGGACGACGCCAGGGTAGCGTTCCGACCTCTGAGCATATCACGAGTAAAAGGTGGCACTGGCAGTCTCCAAGCAGTGACAGCCAACGGCGGTTCCCCAAAGCTGGTCAATTGCCATGATAGAAGAAAATTGACCATTGAATGGATTCAAATTTCACACACCTGAATTGCTGTGGCAAGTGGACACGCCTGCAAATCACACCATAAAACACACCCCAGCCCTGACCAGCATCCTTTGGGAATCTACTCAGAACAGGCACAAATACACAGACCACATCACCTTTGACCACACATCCATTTTTCATAATTTTCGTTTATCATTCTCCACCACCTGTTTTTCACTTTTTTCTACCTTTCTCACCATCCTTTGTTTGTATACATCAGTAAAACCCACTTCCCCAATTTTTCTTTTCACCCTGGGCCCTAAAAAACATGCCTTCCCTGAACCTGAGTTAAGAGTCATGATGGACGAAATCATTAGAGTAGAGTCCCAACTTTTTGGAGCCCAAGTCCAACACACTCCTCACATTAAGAATCAAGAAATGTGGGAGACGATAGTCACCAGAGTGAAAACTATTTGGCACACCCTGTGCATACTAAGAACGACATCAGGAAGAGGTGGAACGACCTCCGGAAGAAGGTGCATGGCAAATACAGCAGCCACCACCGGCAGGCACAGAGGACTGGCGGTGGCCCTCCCAGTGGCTATCACAACTCATGCCCTGGGAGGAGAAGGTCTTGGCCATCCTCCACGCTGAGGGCTTGGAAGGAATAGAGGGAGGAATGGGCACTGGAAAGCTACACTACAAGAACTGCCACAATATCACAGTGTCCTGTATGCTATCAACTCAGCCTTTGCTATTGTCTTCTACATCTACTTCCTGAAAATGCCACATAGAAAGTGTCTGAGATGTTTGTCTGTGGCAATGACTATTGGTGCATATGACACCACATGCTTGCACAACCTGAACTGTCACATGTTCCAATGCTGTCTGTAAGTGTAGCATCATCTAAATTAAAGAAAAACAGACCCATGAAATGTGGGAACAGGCAAATGTGTGCTCAGTGAAAAATGTATGTTGTCAATAGCTATGGTACACTTTACGTTAGTCAGGTATTGCAAAAATGACATCCAATTGACTACAACTACCATTAGGCCTTGTCTCTTTAACTCCATACAGCATACTACACTCCTTTACCCCGTTCTCACCTGGCAGTCATCTTGCTACAGAGTTACATTACTCAAGTAGATTACCTTTTGTCAGCCGTTGCTAAAGCGATATCCAATTGACTACAACTACCATGAGGCCTTGTCTCTTCAACTCCATACAGCATGCTACACTCCTTTACCCCTTTTTCACCTGGCAGCCATCTTGCTACAGAGTTACACTACTCAAGTAGCTTATCTTTTGTCAGCTGTTGCTAAAATCACATTCAATTGACTATAGCTACCATGAGGCTTGGTCTCTTCAACTGCAAACAGCATGCTACATTCCTTTACCCCCTTTCTCACCTGGCAACCATCTTGCTACTGAACTACACAACTCAATTAGCTTACCTTTTGTAAGCCATTGCTAACGTGATATCCAATTGACTACAACTATCACGAGGCCTTGTCTCAACTCCATACAGCATGCTACACTCCTTTACCCCCTTCTCAGCTGGCAGCCATCTTGCTACTGACCTGCACAACTCAAGTAGTTTACCTTTTGTCAGCCGTTGCTAAAGTGATATTCATTTGACTTTAACTACCATGAGGCCTTCTCTCTTCAACTCCATACAGCATGCTACACTACTTTACCCCCTTCTCACCTGGCAGCCTTCTTGCTACTGACCCATACTACTCATGAAATCTGAAATGTTCAAACACTTTTATTCACAAATGCACATAGGACAGCTTTGATTGATGGTGTCCTGCACACATGAACTATGACTTATAGTGGGCTGAGTTATGCCATAACACCCCACTACACATAACATATGTGAGCCAAGAAAGATACACAGGTCAGTACCAATGTCAGGTGACCCCATGATCATAGTCCCATTATAGGAATAACTATGCGACTCATGCAACCAAGCTGCTTGTTGCTCTGATTTCAACATCTATGGCCGTTTAAATGGATTCCTACACATGAGATTAATAATTTCACAGATAAAGAACAAAACGGCAGACCTAGGTCACGCACATCTAAACCATGTACAATAATATTAACAGGTGGTGCATTCTCTTCCTGAACCCGCCGTTCCAGGGCCCAAAGGGAGGTCAAACTTTTTGAGAGAAGATGGAAGGTGCACTCGGTGTGAATTCAAAGATGCAAACCAGAGATAATTATTTTGTTCCACACAGTCACTTCCTTTATTGAATCAATTCTTAAAAACTGCAGACTTCGTGCTTGGGAATAGCGCGGCTTGAATTCACTCTACAGGGCCAGACCACATTACTGCCCCGAGGGACATCCTCTCCACCAGGAAACTACCACACACAGTGCGATTAAGGCAGATTGCGCCCTATTTCGTTCTATTCTTTGCGCTACATATATTGATCGGACATCGCAATAGCCCTGACGAAGTTCCCTCTGGCTAAAACGGGAACGAAACGCGTTGGCTGTGTGCCAGTTTTTAAGAATTGATTCAATAAAGGAAGTGACTGTGTGGAACAAAATAATTATCTCTGGTTTGCATCTTTGAATTCACACCGAGTGCACCTTCCATCTTCTCTCAAAAAACATGAGATTAATACACTGTTGTGTTGGTGATGACGCCGCTTTGCCTAAACCCAAAATACCAGATAGCCACACATCCTATGAGATGTTGAAAAAAGATACATTGCCTGATAAAAAAAAAAACTAATTAAATTACTGAATGAAGTAACCACTAACAATTTTCGCACATTTCAGCTCCACAATGAACCAGGCATAAACAACCTGGATGCACTCACCTGTAATCTCCCATTGACTGTTATTATTTTCCTCAACAGGTGAACTCAGCACTGCTGCAGAGCAGACACAGTCAGCCCGCCAGAGCCCCCACAAGACCCGGTAGAAGAAGAAGAAGCCATCAGTGAGGACCATCCTTCTGAAGCATTGGACGTCCACAACTATCCTGGCCCATCTGGTCAGCCTGGGCAGATGTCAACAGTTGGGCTCACTGGGCCCACACCTCCTACCACGTTGGAAACATCACAGACAACATCTGGCCCACAACCAGTGCACCTAGCACAGGCAGTACCATCTACTGCCCCCCAGTCTTGGCTTCTCAGACGGCCACCACCACCCAAGTCAGTCAGGAGCCAGGACCCAATGGGAGTGTGCAGCGCCTGTGCCTAGGCCATGTGGCAGTGGGGCTAGCCATCGTGGGAGGGGCAATGTGGAACCGCAGAGTGAGTCCACTGAGGATACGGACACCCAGGCTGCCATCACACAAGTCTGGTCATTTATCAGGACTCTCAAGGTGTATTGGGCCAGGTCATAACCCAAGTCAGCAAAATGAAGGAGCTGCAAGAGTCAACACACCAGGAGGTTGCTGGAATCCGGGTTGAGGTGGCCGGCGTTAACACCGAGGTTGCGGGCCTATGCACCAAAGTGGCTGGTGTCTGCAGCAAGGTGGCTGGGTTCCGCACCGAGGTGGCCGGCCTACGGAACGAGGTGGCCTCCCTGGTAGAGGTGCTTCGGGACATCAACAACGCTCTTTGCAGGGCTTTCCCACTTTCAACTAACCCTCCCTGTGGACCAAGCACTTCACCACCATCAGCCTCTGCAGCAGCCACAGGAACGGAGGCTCTGACAGAGGTGTTTCCCCCCGCACCCAGAAAGATGGGACATCCATGGAAGACTTCAGGAGAGAAGGGTGGAAAGATCAGAACCACTGCCAAAGAGCCCCCTGCCCCTAATGTCGTCCTGTGTGTGTGACACATTCACTTTGTTGATTTTACTTCCCCACTTTTCCATTCTGATGTGAGGAGTATCTTGGACTTTGGACGCCAGAAACAATGGATTCTACTCCAATGCTTTCACCCACCATGACTGAATCCCTCACTTTTTACTCTCATTTTAGCCAGCTATCACATTTATGTTACTCACTTTTGTTTGTACTGTAAATAAAATATATAATACACCTAAGCTTACATTGTCTCTTGTTCACATTCACACATTTTACAATGTGACAGTACAACCATGTCAACTTTTCATGCTCAACATATGTGACTACTGGAAGCATGGATATGTTGTCAGAAAGAAAGAGGTATAATCTTCGTACACTACCAGGTCACATAATGACATACATACATATGTCTTGGCTCAATACATTTTTATTACATTTGTCTAATCATAGGCTGATATGATGTCTGATACATCTCCAACATCTGCATCACTTGGTATTACAGGGTCTAAGTCTACATCTGCACTAGCAGACTGACACTATATGGTAGGAGGGGACACATATGTCAATATCCCACACCATGCCCAACAACAAAATAGGTCTACAACATCAGACATGCTCATGTAGGGGGGCGTGGCCGAGCCGGCGACCAACATGGCCGCCTGACTCAGGAGCTCCGGAGCTCTCAGACGACGAAGTCCGCCACACCGCGTACCACCACGGCAATTTCAGCCCTGCTGCGGCGACGCCAGCTTGCGGAGCACCGGTGAGCAGAATGAGCCGCTGACATCCTGCCAGGCTGACGGGAATGCAGAAATCAGAGGCGCGGCGTGCCTGGACCTGAAGCGGCTCTTGGAGGCCTCGAGTCGACAGGGGACTCGGGTGAGCCTGAGGGCGGGGCACGGCACATGCGCGCAGCGGCCGACTCCGATCGACACCGCAGTCGAGTGAGGACCAAGCCTGCAACCACCAGATGACTGGGAGACACATTCCCATAAGGTATCGACATGTTGGGCTGCAATTAATGCGATCGGCTGAAGTTTGAAGTGAGGGACGGAGTTCTCTCTCTTCGTTATTAACTACGCTACCCTGCTGGGCCACATAATGCTGTGCACGCGAGCAAGCTATACCTACGCAGCCTAGAGTGCTGCAGTAGCGGGGCTTCCGAACCCAGCTGCAATTACTTATATTTTTCCTACCAATGCTGACATCGGTTGGGCCCCAACTCACCCCGCAACTTGGGCCAACCATCCTCTGCATATAGCGACACGGCGCCATATAGCCGCCCTCCTCCACCGCGAAGCAGCACCCTGAAACACCTGGTCAGCCGCCCTAGCCCGAAAGGCGCCCATCCCCTCCTGAGGCCATGGGACCGGTATCTCCTACATATCCACAGCCCTGACTCGAGTTGCCCTCAATTATACCGGGATACTGCACAGTGGGGGCGCTCCTTGGTGTGTGATCCTACAATGGGCCGCAGTGACCCCAAACAGCGCCAGCTCAACTTTGAGGTGGGCAAGACCCCTAGGAGGGATGAGGCGGAAAATGCTGCAGGGGAGGAGAATAGCCAGCTTGAGGGAGCTGCCGCCATAATGGCTGAGCTCCTGGCGGGTTTTCAATCCATCGATACCCGCCTGGACACACTAAATAGCCGATTGGATGATATAAATGGCCGTTTGGAGGCACAAGACACAAGAATATACGGTACAGAACAATGTATTTCCGACCTGGAGGATGCACAACCCTCCATCCAGAAACGCCTGGAGCGCACCGAATCACTCCTTAAACAACTTGCTACCAAAGCAGAGGATTTGGAGGTGCGCTCCCGCAGAAGCAATATCCGCGTCTCTGGAATTGCGGAGTCGACGAATACTGGCCCCATGGCTAAGTTTGTTGAAACTGTCTTGGTGGAGCTGTTCGGAAGGGAGGTGTTCTCCACATCATTCGCGGTGGAATGAGCCCATCGGACTTTTGCCCCTCCCCCAGTTCCCGGGGCATCTCCGAGAGTCATAGTCGCCAAGATCCTTAATTACAACGACCGCGACGTAGCTCTTCGCCTGGCCAGAGAGCGTGGCATAATTAACTACCAGGGTTCCACCATATCCCTCTTTCCCGACTTTACGCCTCTAGTGCAGGAAGCATGACGTAAGTACGCAAATGTAAAATGTGTCCTCCAAAAGGCAAATGTAAAAAATGCCATGCTCTATCCAGCTAGGCTCCGCATCCAACTTGGTGGCAAAGCCTATATTTTCGATTCCCCCGCGGAAGCTGAACAATTTTGGAAAAAGCACAAACCACCTCCGGCAGCGCAACGGCAAGCTGATGCTAATAGACCTGGTCCTTCACTCTCTATCACTCTGCAGCTCGATAGCCTATGTATATATCAGATGTCGAATATTGTTATCCGTTTTGGACATATATGCAAATACCTGAAGCAACTCAAGGTACTATCGTATATAGATCTAACTACTGGTGACTCTTTTGTCTCTTCGCACTGATGTGACTGAACCGTAATAGTGCAATGGATAATGGTCTGACGGACATCCCCGATATAAGATATCCTACAATCCGAGGTTCCATTGGAGTGTTGCCATCCCCCGCAGGATGATTCCTAATCTTTTCCCCTTCCTTCTCCCTCCCTATTTACCCTATGTCCTCAGTGTTTCTTCCTATGATGGGATTCACCGGGTGCCTTGTTTGTGTGTATCCGATGGGGGTGGGGGATGGCGGGGGGATGGTTTTTTTTTGTTTTAGTTGTATTTGCTGTTATGTTGGTTTGAATGGAGCATTGCTATTATTCACAGTGCAGAGTATGTATATTACTGACCCTTGGTTACACATATTGATCCCACGGATAATTCTATGACAGCTAGCAGGGACAACAATTCCGGACTCCACCTTAGATGTCTCTCATGAAATATACGAGGATTAAGCAATCCTAAAAAAAGTAGATAGGTATTGGCATATTTGGCCAGACCCTCCATACAAATCACCTTCTTACAGGAGACTCACTATGCACCTCACACTACGCACAAGTTTGCATCCAATTGGGGCGAGAACCGATTTTTTTCTTGTTATAGCTCATATTCACGAGGCGTGTGCATTTTACTGCACCGCTCTCTTCCTTTCCGGGCTGTCGACGTAATTGACGATCCTGACGGCAGATATGTCTTAGTGCAGGGAATGCTGGGGGGTAATAGTATATTGCTCATAAATGTATATGCCCCAAACACAGACTCCACTGACTTTTTTCCTGCAATAACTACAGCAATTGATAACACAAGTGCGGACGTTATATTTTTGGGGGCGACTTCAACCTCACGCTTGATTCCGCCATTGACACTACTGGCCCGGGACGCATCACAAAACCGCATTCCACTCAAGGCCTTTTAAATCTTCTGCAGCACTCACTGTTGTCTGACCCTTGGCACTCACACCACCCAGAAATCCGTAATTATTCCTTTTATTCAGCCCCGCACAATTCCTGGTCCCGTATAGATCACTGGTACCTCACACCACAATTAATGCTGGATGTCCGCAACATCGAGTATTTACCCCGCACAATATTGGACCATTCCCCGGTCCTCCTCGAGCTCGACTATTCCATGCTGCCCAAACAGCGCCCATTATGGCGATTCCCCGCCTCTGCTCTCTTAGATCCGGTGTTCCGTAATGAAGTGAGGGATGCCATACAGGAATACTTCGACTTAAATGACGCCACGGTGGAGTCGCAGCTGACGCTCTGGGACGCATTTAAAGTGATTATCCGCGGGGTAAGCATCTCCAAACATTCTGGTGTGCTTCGCTCAATTCGGAATGAGCTTGATAAGATCGAGCAGAAACTTAAAGAGACGGACAAAGTGGCGCTCGCAGATCCGTCGTCTGTGGACTTCCGTGCTCGCTCTGCACTAATGGTTGAATTCACTGACGCAGCCAGAGAGGTCAAATATCTTGGTAAGTATGCCAAGGCCGGTGTGTATGGGGAGGGAGAGAGGCCCGGAGGGACACTTGCCTGGCTCCTCCGCCCACAATATCAATCGGCATACATTACACAATTAGACATAGACACGGGGGCATCACTGACTTCGAATGCTGATATATCTGCTTCCCTGCTAACCTATTACACACGTTTGTATGAAACTCGAGGTCCTCCTGGAGGGCAGGCTCTTAGAGACTATCTGCAGCAAATTGCCATGGTTTGGCTGGAGGATGGACAACGTGAGTTCCTTGCAGCACCAATTGATGCTGAAGAGATCAAGCAGGCGATAAAAGATTTAGCCAGTGGGCGGGCCCCTGGGTCCAACGGTCTCACCGGGAACGTCTATAAAGCCTACCAAGATGTACTCGCGCCTCGCCTTATTGAGGTCTACTCTGAAGCTGTAGAGAGGATCCCTCTCCCCGACAATGCGGGATGCCATAGTGACCTTATTGCTAAAACCCGGCAAGCCTCCTAATCAGTGCCAGTCCTACAGACCGTTGTCACTACTCAACCATGATTATAAAATCCTCGCTAAAATTTTAGCCACCCGCCTTGCATTACTAGTTGACACTACGTTATGTCCTTTTCAAGCGGGGTTTGTCCCCGGCAGATCCACGACACTTAATTTATGGACAGTATTTTCAGTAATAAATCAGATGGAAACGTCGCTTCCAGCAGCAGTGGTTCTGCTGGATGC
This sequence comes from Calotriton arnoldi, assembly GCA_963921515.1. Lineage (NCBI taxonomy): Eukaryota > Metazoa > Chordata > Amphibia > Caudata > Salamandridae > Calotriton > Calotriton arnoldi. The sequence continues at coordinate 96,836 of CAWUFW010004852.1, forward strand.
CGAAAAGGCATTTGATTCATTAGAGTGGTCCTTTTTATATACAGTAATGCAAAAATTGGGGATACCCACCGGATATTTAAACCTAATCCGCCTATTATACTCCCACCCAGTGGCCCGACTCCGGGTAAACGGGACAATCACAACACAATTTTCGCTCACGCGTGGCACAAGGCAGGGATGTCCGCTGTCCCCACTATTATTTATTGTCGCAATGGACCCACTTGCCCGGCATATCCAGGAGCGTCACCTCCATCGGGGTTTACAACTCCATACTGGCCCACTTGCTGCCTCCTTCTACGTGGATGACATCATACTGTTCGTCCGACGGCTAGCGGAGAACCTTCCCCCACTGTTGAGAGAGGTGGTACGCTTTGGGGTGCACTGTGGATTAGCCATAAATTGGAGAAAGTCAGAAATGTTTCCACTAACCCCCGCCACTACCCAGGTTTACATAGAGTTTCCACTGAGATGGTGTACCGACCCCCCCAAGTATTTGGCCATTTATTTACATACTGATGCTGCAGAGGTCATCTGCCTTAATTACGGGCCGGCAATTGACCGCCTTACGGGACAGATCGACAGATGGATTAAACTCCCTCTCTGTAGCTGGCAGGATCGTCATAATTAAAATGGTAGTACTGCCACGGCTGTTATATTTATTCTTAAATATTCCAATTGCCTTAACCACGTCCTTTTTAATACTTTGCGTTCCCTGCTGATGCGCCTTATTTGGGCGGGCAAACAACCTCGCATAAGTCTGACCACTCTGACAATGCCATTTGAGAGAGGGGGTTTTGGAGTCCCTGAGGTTTATCTATACTATCTAGTAGCGCAGACGCACTTTTCATACTTTTGGTACCACCCGGATGCACGCATACAATACCTCAGACCCGAGCGATCCCAGATACATCCAAACTCACTTCCAACGAGTCTGCCCCTAGGCCTTCCGCGTCACCCCACTGAGATAGAAACGATGGCAACTGCTTGCTGGGCGTGGACTAAGTTACGACGTTACTTACAATGTGACTTCTTACACTCCCCACATATACCTTTAGTTGACAACCCATGGTTGCCTCCTACCACTGAAATCCTTACTAAAAAAACGCTAGACAAATATAGACTACGGACTGTTGGGACTTACTCAAGGATTCCCGCCCATGCACAATTGCCGAATTGCCGTCCAAGGGGGGCGGTACATATATGGATAGCTTTCTCCTCCATAGGGTGAGGAGTGCCCTGCTGAGCGTCTTACCTGACACAGGTACAGAACCGAAAGATTTTCCTCCTCTCACACTGGTCATTAACTCTACAGACTGCACCCACCTGGTCTCCCACCTATATCACTTATCACAAACCCTAAAGCCTGCAGTGGGCCTTAAAGCTAGAGCGGCCTGGAAACGAGACCTAGGGGAACCACTGCCAGATGCAACCTGGACATACTGCTGTTCACAGACGCGGTATATCTTGACCAACTACAAACACAAACTGTTACATTACAAATACCTCCACAGAATATACATTACCCCGAAGTTAGTATCCAGGATGAACCCTAGCACCTCTAGTGCATGCGCCAAGTGCGCGGCATTGGAAGCTGACTTTGCACATCTGGCCTGGAACTGTATAGTTATTCAGACATACTGGGGGAAGGTGTTCCGCCACCTGTCACTCATGGTCGAACAAACCTTGCATCCTACACCACTGATGGCATTGTTGGGATATGTTAAGCCCATTAAAAGGTGCATTAGGAGGTTCACAGCAATAGCCCTTCTGTTGCCAAAACGTCAAATCTCCTTGAATTGGGGTAGACCACACCCACCAACAATAAAAGAGTGGCTTTGGGATCTTCTCTATTGCAACACAACGAGCGACGATTATGCCACACTATTGCCTGAGACCTCAAGGCCCCGGGACATATGGCAGCCACTCAAGGATTACTTACAACTTCACCCTCTGGATGAAGCACCGGGGTAAACTGAGAAAAATCACTGGGGACACTATACCCGGCTGGGTTTGTCTGGACAAATAACCTGCTAGTGGTAGTCCGGGTGGTGCACACAATGGGCCCGATTCACAGAACTAACTTACGACAAAATCCTAAACTTACTACCATTTTGGTATTCACAGAATGAACTTACTCATTTTGGTATTCACAGAATAAACTTACTCATTTTGGTATTCACAGAAGACACTTACACATTTTGTGTAACTTACACATTTGTGTAACTTACTCATTTTGTGTAACTTACACATTTTGTGTAACTTACACATTTTGTGTAACTTACACATTTTGGTATTCACAGAAGGCACTTACTCATTGATGAGTAACTTCATTCTGTGAATACCCAAATGTGTAAGTTCATTCTGTGAATACCAAAATTGTTGTAAGTTCATTCTGTGAATACCCAAATGTGTAAGTTCATTCTGTGAATACCCAAATGTGTAAGTTCATTCTGTGAATACCCAAATGTGTAAGTTCATTCTGTGAATACCAAAATTGTTGTAAGTTTAGGATTTTGACGTAAGTTAGTTCTGTGAATCAGGCCCAATGTAATTAACCATACCATGCTAGTGATATTATTTCTTCTGCTGTGATATAATATGTTCGATGTGATTTATACTGTACTATTTGATTGCAATGCTCCCATGTTGTTTTTGTTTGGTTAATGATTAGCGACTGCTATCTATTCTGCCACATGAATCATCACCATAGCAGACAATTCGTTGTCTGATGTATTGTCTATTTGGCTGTTTGTTGGATAAATACAATAAAGATAAATCAAAAAAAGACATGCTCATGTAGGTTACCCCACCAAAAAAAAAAAGAAAATACAACAGCAATGAATTCTGTATACAGACACATGTCAGTACTACAGTTCTTGGCCACAGGGCCTTCTGAATCCAGTGTTGCTTCCATCTGGTGAAATTACACAAATAAATGTCGGTCATGTGTCACAAGCACTTTTATCCCACAAATAGGAAACACAGCAACTGGTCATAGACAATGGGAAACGAGACCATGTTAAGGCTGGTTTGCATTATTTGGGCACAGTACAACCAGTTGTAGGCTCACATGGTGGCACACATATTGCTTTAGGACCGACGTGCCACAAGACATAAGTCCAAAAGAATCCAGTTTACTGGCAAACTATCGCAGTGCAAGCTGTCTTGTTAATGAATCGTTACACCCAAACCCCATGACACACAGGCCCAAGAACAATCCAAGCCCCCTATGTACATCGGAACAGCTACCTATTGAAGTCACAACTCTTAAATGTCCAAATGAAGACCCAAATTGTTTAAAAAAACTACATGGTCAGATTAACTACCTACAATCGCTCCACCAGAACACCACCACAACTGTGCCTAGTCTGTCATTAGCTGCACATCTCTCACCTTAATTACCATCAGGAGAAATAATTGTGGATGAGAATCTGACGTAAATCTGCTCCTTCATCTTCACCACTATCTTCATCTTCACTTGGCATTTCATGGCCCCCACCCAGTGGGTCTTCATGGCCTCCATCCTCTGGGACGTAAGGTATGTTGCGTCGCAGGGTAATGTTGTGGAGGATGCATCAGGCCACAGTGATCTGACACACCTTCCTGGGTGAGTAGAGGAGGGCTCCCCTAGTCCTGTTCAGGCATCTGAATCTGGCTTTTAAGAGCCCGTAAGCCTGTTCCACTGGCCGTTGTGTTCTTCCATGGGCCTCATTGAAGCGGACTTCCCTAGGCGCTGTAGGATTCCTCAGTGGGGCCAATTACCATGGCCGGTTGGGACCTAACATACATCACACTTGCCTACAAGCCAAGCCCTCTCCGGTAGGAGTCGTTCCATCAGCTGTGGTATGCTACTGTTCTGCAGGACGAAGGCATCATGTGCAGATCCTGGTAACCAGGCACAGACGCTGGTGATGTACAGATCCGCTAAACGGACAACTTGCACATTGATAGAGTGGTAGTTCTTTCTCTACCAGTAGACCTTCTCTCTGGGGTGTGCTGCTGTTAAGGGAATATGGGTGCCGTCAATGGATCCAATAACATGTGGGATGTGACCAATTCCATAGAAATCTGCCTTCACTGTGGTTAAATCCTCTTGTCTGGGGAACTGGATGTAGCTGGCCACGTGTTTCAACAATGCTGTAAGCACCTCTGTCAGGACAAGATTGAACATTAGTTGTGACATTCCACCTGAAATGGCGACAGTGAATTGAAACGTGCCTGTGGACTGACATTACATTTACAAGTGGGGTGACACTGTGGGGATTGTTAATTTGAGGTAGGACGTCTTGTTATATTCCCGAGTTAGGCCCATGTAGCGAAGCAACTTATTCCTTATATTGTCGTAGAAAATAACATTTGAGCAGTGACCTTTTGCACACATTTGCATGCATGACAATGTTGGATTAGTTTCTCCGAAACTACTCTGTTTACACATCCAGCTTCGCACAACATTACCACGATGCCTTGAACATCATCTACTAGGCCTCTCTACGCACTAGGTACAAAAGTCTTCCTATCTTCATCCAATAGGCGACAGTGCTATCCACATATCCATAACATCACTAATTTAGGGCGCACATCGCAAAGGCAGCTTTTTATTATAAATAATAGGCATCCCGAAAGATTGGCAAAGCAATATGTAAATTCCTACTGCAGCACACTGTCCTCTCCTAGAACATCTACTGATCCAGAGGCACTTGTAAAAATTGTGAAAAGTGACAAAATCTGGTCCTAACACATCATAGAGAAGCCACCAATTACATCATACATAACTGGAGCCACAGAGCTGAGTCAACTTGCCACTTATCACTTGCCTTAGGACAGGTCCCTCACTACTACTATTGTGTGATAACAGGCCCAGGATTCTTGCTCACATTGGGTACAGTAACTGCACTCATGGCTCACGTACTGTGCCGTACGTCTGGGCAGTTAACTCCGCTCGCAGAGTTTGCAGAGATTTCCGCACTCCGTGTTAAGCGGAGCTTGCGGAGGAGTTTTTTTCCTCGCTCCCGTTCGTCAACGTCAAGTTGGCGAGTGAGGGAAATCCACCTACCGGCGAGATTTTTCCTCGATCGCGATCGTCAACATCAAGTTGGTGAGAGCAAGCGTGGAAAATCAACCTCCCTGCGAGATTTCTCAACGCAGGCGGTCAGATTTCTCATTGCGAGTGGTCGCATATGCTCGCGACCGCTCCCGTTGAGAAACTGTCCGTTCGCGCTGAGAAAGCTGCCGCTTGAGTAAAAATCTACTTGAGCGGCAGAAAGGAAGCAGCGCCCGCTTGCGCTGTGCATGGTGCCATTCGCGATGATTGCACAGTACAGACAAGCACCTGGCACTGAAAATCACCGCGAACAGCATTTATCTGACGCACTCCGCCGCTTGCAGAGCTCCGCGTCCGTCAAATGGTATGTTGCTGTCATCCCGGTCACAGTGCCTGTAATACCTAAATGGGTTACTTTAGCTGCTAGGACATCGGCCACATGCTAAATGTGTCAGACTTGTATTTCACATATAGTTACACACATGGCCACCATGTTGCCGATTGTGAGTACAAAGTGTGACACATGCCAGAACTTTCATGTTGATCAAAGATATTGGGATGTATCATAGTTGGTGCTAACAGACATGTACGGAGTCAGACGTCTGGCCTGTTATACTCTCTGTACAGTCATGCAGACATACCTAACCTGTCATGTACTCCCAAAGGTATGTAGTGTAACTTCTTGTCTAAATCCACAGACCATGTGTATTGGCCCGGGCCTTTGTTTATTAGTTTGGATGGCCTTTGTTTAGTAGTTAGGTATTGACAAGATCTACAGGAGTTAGGTGTACTGTTCAGCTGATTATTGTAATGTAGCCTCATGTCAGTGTGCATGTCCATCAATGTTGTCAAAACATTTGTTGTCTAGTCAAGTGCTACTTGTACATGTTAGGTATCCCCAACTTCTTAGTCTGCTTCACAGATTATCTCTGTCTTGCATGCCTACTCAGTTTCCTCATCTATTGCATCCATCCAGCTCAACGCCCATCTCAAGCACAGTCATTGGAAAGCCATCACCCAGAAGGTGCGGTCCCTGGGAGTCTTTTGCCAGCACAGTATCCACTGTGGGAAGAGGTGGGAGGCCCTCAGAGGCTAGAGCCGAACCATCGCCCAAGTCCAGCTGGGTAAGTCATACCCTGAATCCCCTCATGGCCCGTATCCTGGCGGTGGCCTGCCCTGAGCTTGATGGGCAGTTGAAAGCCCAACAGCAGCTAGGAGGGGGTGAGTAATGTCCAGGACAATCTGGTCAACACCTAGCCAACTTTTCTTTGTCACAGGCACCTGCAAACACATCAATCTGTAGTGTGCCTAATGCTAATCACCATAACAGAGTAATTGAATGCGTCATTCTGTTTGGCTTTGCTTACATATCTGTGTCATGTCACCATATACAGAGGTGTATGCTACAAGATTTATGGCTTAACATGGTATGACATCTGTGTTCATCTCAAATGAAGGAGGCTGTCAAGGTGTCAAGGACATATGTGAATGGCGAAATTTTTACATCTCACGTTTCATCACAAACAGGGGTGTGTGGACATGGGTGGGTGTGTCACACGAGTCATTGCTAATCATCTAAAGAAAATATAGTGGCTAAGACAAACATTGTCTGAGGACTGACATTCCTGTCTTGCAAAGTGATGTTCCATGCTGGTGACTTGTCAGTAGACATGTATGTCATAGACACATGTCGAAGTTGGGAGGAACTGTACCTGCCTGCTGACAAGTAGCAGGTACTGTGAATCGGACTTACCGTGTGCATATGTGAGTGTGTACAGTCAGCAACAAATTGGGATATAGGTAAGAGACATATTAGTGGTGCTATGATTTCTCTTCTCTACTGTCTACAGGTGTGACATTCTCTACATGGCCCAGACATTTCCTTTATATCACTATAATCTCCTATAGTAGTATCTACAAAAAGCACAATTAGGGAATTGGTGTGGATTTGACTCAAAAATAAATTGGGGATGTGCACAGGGCTAGGTGGTGTCAGCTCATATGGATGTATGAGATCACATGTCAATCAAAGTTAAGTCACATTGTCTCCAGGATAGGATGTGGTATGAGAAACCTGATTAATAGCTATGGTCAGCCTTCTATTCATCATTTATGTGTGTATATACAGTGAACATTTGATGAAGTGTAAAAGTGGTCTAGGCAACAGGTTTGACTGGGCAATTTCTTTGAAACCAAATCCTTGGTACTAGACATCTTGCTGTGAGGTTCTTGTAGCAGGCTCACATTAGTTCATATGTAAATCGAATTCACAGCAGTATAGTGCATTTAGCAGGTCCTTGTGTGGAATGGTTGGGACTGTAGTAAGCATTGCCATGCTAGTAGGAGTCACAATATCACTGTAGTTTGTAAAAATGGACAAAGTTTACAGGGTCTAATCAGACATTGCTACATACATGGAGAAAGAGTAGTGACAAGTTGACTCATTCAATAGTGGGAGACTGTGTTCAATGCCTCTATGTGTGGAGATGTGACAAACTCATGTTGCATACATGCATGTGCTCCTGCTAAGGCTGTAGTAAATTTGGCATCCCTATTAGGTGGTGTGATACCTGCACATCGCATAGTACTAAATGTACAAAGCTTTTCCTCCTGTGAGTCTACACTAGTAACTTTAACCTAGCTATTGTTTAATTCCAGCATCCACCCAGCCAAGCGGTGGAGACAGGGCTCAGGATGTTGGGGAAGCAGGTGGCCGAAGAGTGTCCGGTCAGGACACCGATACTGATGGACTCAGTGGCCAAGAAGGCGAGTGGATTGCCATGGAGGATCCAGACCCCACAACTACATTCAGCGAGTCGGACCCCAGTGGCCCTTCCTTGGTGGTAGCAGCCCCCAGCCAACCTGGTGCAGTGCCATCAGTGACCACCACCCCCCTACTATCTCTGCCCTCCCTGCTGCTCCCTAACCAGTTGCCCAGGCTCGCCCACTTAAGAGGGGAACCATCTCCTCAGCTGCAGGCACCTCAGCCCCTGCCCCTGTGCCTACAGCTGTCCTTGGTGAGGAGGCTAATGACCTCCTGAAACAGATCCCTGTTTAACAGGCTGCACTGATAAATGCTATACTGGATCTGGGCAGCCAACGTACTCCGATGGTTGCCTACCTTGGTGGCACACAGTGGTATGTGTGCCTTACTGGCATCATTTCAGGCTGGTATTCACAGAATGAACTTACACATTTGGGTATTCACAGAATGAACTTACAACAATTTTGGTATTCACAGAATGAATTTACACATTTGGGTATTCACAGAATGAAGTTACAACAATTTTGGTATTCACAGAATGAACTTACACATTTGGGTATTCACAGAATGAACTTACTCATTTTGGTATTCACAGAAGGCACTTACTCATCAATGAGTAAGTGCCTTCTGTGAATACCAAAATGTGTAAGTTACACAAAATGTGTAAGTTACACAAAATGTGTAAGTTACACAAAATGAGTAAGTTACACAAAATGTGTAAGTTACACAAAATGTGTAAGTGTCTTCTGTGAATACCAAAATGAGTAAGTTTATTCTGTGAATACCAAAATGAGCAAGTTCATTCTGTGAATACCAAAATGGTAGTAAGTTTAGGATTTTGTCGTAAGTTAGTTCTGTGAATCGGGCCCATACAATTTAAAAATTTGCCAATACATTCATAACAATATCCAAAAAAAACAGGCCAAATCACCATACATCAATAATTACTATGACACAATATTGCACATTTTGCAGGTGAGTGACAACGTGCAAAGCATACTAATTCCCTGTATCTGACAAAAAGAATAAAAAGTATTAAAAAATACTTCAATAGTTTCTGTAGCAGAATATTACACATGTTGCATTTTAAAGTGCTAACGTGCAGTAATTGCATCTTCCATTGTAATAAAACAATAATAAAGTGCTAACTTGCAGTAATTACCACTTCCATTGTAATAACGCAATAATAAAGTGCATCAAAAGTTACTGTAACGGTGAAACTTCTATTATTACATTTCTAATTATCACCATAGCAGCATGATCACTAAGATATACAAGATATAAAAAGTGCTAAAAACTATTAGGTTCCAGAGCCATAAAAATAATGGAACTCAAACTTATTATATCAAACGTTTTTCAACTGCACTTAAGAATTTTACCAATTGGCATAATAACGGGATCGATTCGCCAGATAATGACATAATTAAAGCCTGACGAGCAGATCTAACCCCGATCCTCAAGAAATGTGGTTTCAAAACAGTTCGTCGAATGTCAATCAGCTTAGGACACACGCACACTATATGTACTACTGTTTCTTGTGGCCATCCGCATAGTCTACAATTGGAAACTGGCCACTGCTTGACCCATGATTGCGTGCCCTCTTTTGTTGGATTCATTCCCATTCGTAACCTTAAAAAAATATATATAATTCTTGCTGAGAAATAAGCAGTCAAATATGGCTGAATGCGTGGAGATTGGTATGAATTAATCACATACCATGCATAATTTTCCCCTGCTAATGCATTTTTGTCCAACTTGAGGGATTCAGCTTTGATCAGTTTTTTTAAAATTAACTTACAATTGGGTATTTTCAGATCTTGCAGTGCTATTTGCAGGCCAATATCCCTTAGGGAGGTTAAAATATGGGATCTCCATTTAGCAGCGAAGGCAGACTTATCTATTTCTAACCAGCAAATGTTCCCTAGGGATGCAGGAGCTGATGAAGACATAGCGACCATACATTTCAAAAATGCTCCTTTTGATACCAGGCACTGTCTCTGGAGACCAAACTCTAATCTTATTCCCGCTTGGCCTACTGAACTGGCAATCCCAAAAGTTGCTTTGAAGACCTTGACTACCAATAGATCCAGGACCTTCGCATCTTTACCTCTGGTGATGGGTGAACCATATAAAAGGGTAGGTTGTAACTTAGCTTTGATGACTTTAAGAATATAGTCATACGACTGACAATTCAGTGATATTTTTAAGCATTAAAAAGCATGAATTAAGGTCACAGTTTTAGCCCTTAGGTCCTTAAAATGGTATTTGAAGGATACTCGGTTATCGAATATCACCCCTAGATATCTATACATTTTGACAACTTCAATTGGGCCTGCTCTGGCCTTCCATATATTGAACTTCTGTTTAACAGAACCAATTTTCATAACTTTGTTTTTTTTTACATTCAGTTCAAGGCCATTTAATTGTATATAATCATCAAAGGCATTAATAAGTCTTTGTAGACCAATAGGAGTAAGGCTCATGAGGATAGTATCATCAGCATATTGAAGGTAGCTGATTTGTACCCCCCCAACCTAGGGACATGTGCGTTAATAGAATCCAGGTGCTTAGAAAGATCTGATAAAAATAAATTAAAAAGGCAGGGAGCAAGAACACAGCCTTGCTTTAGGCCATTATATGTTCTGATTTTTCTTGATAAGGAACTACCAGTACCCAACCTGACTTGAACCCAGGTATCCGTGTACAAAAGGATAATAGCCTTCAACAGTTTCCCTGGGATGCCCCGATCTAACAATTTTTACCATAACAGATTACGAGGCACAGAGTCGAAGGCTGCCTTTAGATCAATAAAAGCAATGTATAAATTTTGTTTATTTAACACGGCCCGCTCAGCAAGTAACGTTAGAGTCAACAGGTTGGTAGTGGTGGATTGGCCTTTCCGAAAACCAGTTTGATTAAATGGAATAATACTTTCCTGCGTTCCCCAATTTTCCAATTCTTTCAACAGAATGGAAGCAAACACCTTTGCATCAACATCAGTCAACGAAATTAAACGGTAATTGGCGGGATTGGCGACCGGACCACTTTTATAAATGGGCTGCAATATGCTACCTTGCCATGATGCTGGCACAATCTCCAATGTCAATCTTCATTGAATAATTTATACAAAATACCAGCCCACATGTCGACATTGGCACAGGACAGGGCATTAGGCAGCCTATTAGGTCCAGGGGCACCATTTGCACGAAGCCCACGTAACAGAGTTAATACTTGATTACAACTTAAACATTCTAAATCAAGGTTTGGATCAAAACTAGAATCAATAGGTTGGGCTGTGGTAGTCAAACCCTGGCACTCAACACTCTCCATATCAATTATTGATATACTATTTTCCTCATAACCAAAACACATATCTTGTTGATTTACCAACTGGTCCGATAAGCCATACAAATTAGTAATAAAAGTTACCCAACTGTCTTCCGATATATTTACACAAAAAGCCCTACAGCCTTCCCTTTCAAGCTTATATATTACTGCCCAAAATCTTTTTGCATTGTTTTGCCAGAGGCGGATAGTAAACTGTTCCAAAGCCCAGATTGATATTTAGTTTAGCTTTCCAGACTTCTTGTTTATAAATCTTTCTAAGTTCCTTCAAATTTTCTTTATACACAGAATACGATGAAATCTATGAGCACACGCCTCCCGAGCAGCTCTATTAAGAGATTTCTTTATCTTAAATAGCTTAGAGGTGAACCATATGTTCTGAGGGTTCAAACAGTTATTACATTTTCTAACCTGGCGGGCTGCAAATTTCCCCACCAGCGACGTTGTAATAAAGTTCCATTTGACAATCATATTCGTATCCCCCAGCGCACACTGGTCACCTTCCTTAATTAGCGCTTTAGCAGCTTGTGTAGTTTCCTCTTCTTTAGCTAAGTGCCATACTAACCTCTTCAGATTATATGTGGAATGGGCCATATTGGGAAGTTCGTTAGGTCTAGGATGACACTTTACCAAAAAATTAAATGTTACAATCTGAGGGTTATGATCACTTTCAAGACGAGGGATTACTGTATATTCAGACATTTTTGGTCTTAAATTGTCTGATATAAACGTATAATCAATAATTGATCCTTGCTTACAATTTTTAAACGTGGGAGTGAACCTAGATTTTTCTTTTAACTGGCTGAACCCAGCCTCAGACATAATATCGCAACACTCTTTTGCAATTCCATCAGTCTTACCATTTACACCGGAAAACCGAATCAGTTGCAGATTAAAGTCACTAGTAACTATAATGCCAGCATCTGGGTGCTGGATTATTAATGTACTTAAAATATCTCGAAGGATATACAACTGCGTAGACTTATTTTTTCTGGCACTTAAATACACATTGAGTATAATTAAACTAGATTCTTTATTGTTTACCACAAGACATTGTAGCCAACCCAGATTAAAGTCCACCACATCCACTACTAAATTTAGGTCAACCGCAATGTAACACGACAGTCCACATTTTGCACGGCCTGATTTATTAGTGCCCACTGCCGGGAGACTATATTCATTGAACCCAAGCAAAGGAGTCATTTGTTCACTCCATGTTTCTTGAAATAATAAGAATGTAAATGAATTTAAGAATAATATCGTATCAGCGTCAAACAGTAGATGGTTCAGCCCATGAACATTCCAAGAGCATAGTTGTATTTGCTTTGCATTAGCATCCGTAGCTACGGACATTCAATTACTATCTCCTCTGGACACCTTCGCCAAAGTAGCTGGAAGCCAGGACCAGTCCTCCATTTGCACATTATTTTTAGGTAGCCACTCACAGATGCGACCCCCTGTTTGGGAATTGGTAATCAGCAGGCCAGAACTGCAAGATTGATTAGCCGATGGGCCCGATGCGCCTCTAAGTACTGGGGGGCAGATCTACAAGAAAGTGCCGCAGCATGGCACCGCAAGCCCTTTGGCTGCGCCACGCTGCGGCACTTTCAGAGCACAGGAATGCAACATATTTACAATGATATGTCGCATTCCTGTGCTCTCCCCTGCGCTGGCGCACAAACAGCTGCCATGCGCCGGCGCAGGCACCCTTGCACCATGGTGCGAGGATTCCTGCGCCATGGGGAGATTGTTTTTGTGCAGGAAGGGGCACCTTCCTGCACAAAAACAATCACTCTAGGCATTTTCCTCTTACAATGCGTGCTGTAGAATGCAGCACGCATTGAAAGAGGAAAAAAACGAGGAGAAATGAAAACATTTCTCCTCGTTGCGCCTTGCTACGCCACCCCTAGGGTGGCGTAGCATACTGACGCATTTCCAGGTTTACAAATCCTCGTAAATCTGGAAATGTGTCTTGTTCCATGGGTGTTGCGTAGGAAAACCCACAGCAACACCCATGGAACGCCCCTTTAACGCAAAATGCTGCGTGTAAAGGGGTCATATTTACAAGGACAGGAAAAGCCACGCAGGGTGGCTTTTCCTGTCCTTGGAAATATGGGGCAGGGAAATGCGCTGTCAGTGCGTCGCAAAAAGTGACATACTGGCAGCGCAAGGGGCTTGTAAATCTGCCCCTGGATTTGGCTTCTTACTCTCGGCTGTTATTCCATCCTTATCCGCCTTAAGGGCCAATACCTCCAGAATCGGGGGATAATGTACACTGGTCCAGTTCTCAACTTTAATGCCACAATCCATAAAATACAGACTTGATCCTAAGATTTTGATAACAATATCATCTGAGGACCAAGTTGTAATAGTGGATTCTCGAAGAGTGTTTGGCTGGATTTGTTTAAACTGCACTGACACCAAATCAGTGGTTTTAATAAATGCTAATTCAGGAATGGTGGAGGTTATTTTCAAAATTAGGCTCCGATTGAGACTATCATGGGACCCCTGAGATTCATACAGGGGATGCATTACTAATTTTTTATCCCAATTATTAGAACTATTATCCTGTCTACAACATAGGGAGCTTAATGGACCTGGTTTACTATCTTTTGGTAAAACGATATTTGAAAATATTTTTAGTGGTGTTAGACTCTGAGTGACAGTAGGCTCTAACATTTCTGCTGAACTTGATCGATTCAGGGTATGGACTACTTGATCTTGGGACAGGAGCCTAGTCCCCTGAGGTTTACTGTCAGACCTAGTCTCCCCACCCTTACCAATACCTGCCACAACCGGCTTCATTATACCATTGGTGGTGGGAACTTCATTTTTTCTTCCATTTGCAGATGCCTGAGCTTTGCACCTAAAAGGCGACAACAAAACTGTTGAAGATTCCACACCTACTTGAGCACCATCCAGAGTTAAGCATTTCTTAATAGCTTGGTTAAAAATGGGGTAATAATCCTTAGGTTTAGCTACTAAGGCTACTGAAACAGCTGACCTCCTAGCCTTATTCCGAGCTTTCTGCAGCCTTTTCCTTGCCCTTTTAGATAATGGGGGACAATCACTGAGACTATCCCCGGAGCTTGAACATGGGGACTTAGCAATCGTTGTTGACTTGACTTTCTTGATTCCGTGGGAAACATGACCTTCATCTATTTGTGCATCTGAACCCAGACGGACCTCAGCCTCCCCACCAACCTCCTCTGGAGTCCTAGAGTTACCACAACACACATTTGCCTGGAGTTGCTGCTGCTTCATGTTTGCACTAGATACACTAACTCCCACTTTCTTATTACAGACTGGAGTTCCGTCCAAGACTGGATTCCCAGCTGTTTTTTTTACTTCATCAACAAGTGAACCTACTATTTTTGGGAGATCAGACATCTTATCCAAAATGTGAGAGCATGTGCATCTTATTAATTGGTCATTAACTTCAGACTGGGCCTTAACCACCAAACCTGTCAGGTTTTGTAATTTTGTGTCAATACCGGCCACATAGACTGCCAAAGTATTTAAAAGTTCCACCTGAATTGCGAGCTTATTTGAATGGAAATCAAGTGCACTAGTTGTAACGAAACAGTGAAGCTAGACAGTGGAACCCTATAGGCCACAGCACCTGACCCGCTATCCCTATGTCATATGTATATATTCTGGAACTACCCAGAAATCTGTGTGCACACCGTAAAACACCCACTGTCACAATGTAATTCCAATACAGGAATATCACAGTTTAAACAAAAGCGAAGGTGCACCACCAAGAGACCCAGACAAGGAAAAAGAATCTTTAAATCCGTGTCCACAAATATATTCTTCCAAGTTCTTCTTTTATTTTGATACAAGTTTAAAACACGATCAGGGCGATCAAAAAACAGCCGACGCGTTTCGTCCTTAAAAAAGGACTTCTTCAGGGCAAAATAAATCTGTACACTTATTAGGGCGGTGAATGATCCAAGGAGTGAGAATAGCCAAGGATGTGGTATACTTCCGTCAGCTTGTCTGTTTTGTAGAGTAGGCAAAGAGCTCTTCACATATGTTGAGCGAAGGAAGTGGTCCAGATAATCAAGAAATTGGTACCACTAGTGATATCAAATTGGTTGAAAGCTTCAATTTATTTTGCTTTACGTTTAGACAGCGCCTTATCTACCAAGACAGGCAAATATTTGTATAATCACTCAGTGGTGAAATAATCCATGGTCCAAAGTGAGTAAGGGAGAGCCAAAGTAGTTGGCAAAAGTGCCACGACCGGCGAGGATCAGTTGGTATGCGAGTTCCTTACGTCTGCTCGTCAGGAGTTTCAGGACGGAAATACTAGTTGTAACATTCATTGTATTTAACAGACTTTTTCACACACTAATATTATCCGCGCTTTTATATATTGTAGGGCGCTCATCAGGAATAAGTGAAACATCATATTTGTCTAGGAACGAGAGATCAGCAGGGTTCAGTGAGTTATCAACTTGACCTATAATCGGATCGGCAGGGTTTAGTGAGTTATCAGCTTGACTTAAGATCTGTACACCATGTTGACTATTTGTGGTTTCACTTTTTACGGGAATTAAAATAGAATGATTATCTAATACCTGATCATCACCACATGTCCCTGGGCCAAGTAAACTTAAGATACTCTTATTATTTGTTATCTCCAATACAGGCAATCCTAGACTCTCACATAGCTTCTCAGCCCCAAACGTGGGCAACCGAGGTATCAAAAGACTTTGAGGCACTTGGTTCACCTGCATATCCCACATACAGATAACAGAAGCATCACTATCATTTGAGGGCTTATTACAGATAGATTTGTCCCAGAGAGTGTCCTCCGCCTGGTATACACTGTTTGTTCCAGGCTGCGTCTTCATTTGGGTAGACATCACATTTACATGCTCGATAGTGGGAACAGTATGTACTTGGGCTTTAACTACCATTTCATAAGGTGATTTTTCTGCCACAGC
Organism: Calotriton arnoldi; assembly: GCA_963921515.1. NCBI lineage: Eukaryota > Metazoa > Chordata > Amphibia > Caudata > Salamandridae > Calotriton > Calotriton arnoldi. The sequence goes on from CAWUFW010004852.1 coordinate 112,941, forward strand.
TGCATTTGAGTTTAATTGCGTGAGACCAAATGACTGTTTTCCATGATGTCTCAGCTCCTCCCTGTAAGATACAGCGTCCTCAAGAACTGCCTGGGCTTTAGGTAAACACATCTTATTCAAAGTTTGCGGTGATGGAGGCAAATTGACATCACAGTTACCTTCACTTTGGGCACCACTTTTCTGTATGAAGAAGTCCTTAATACTTGGCTGGGAAAAGTGGGCCCCCCCAACAGAGGATTGGTTGTGAGTTTGCCCCACAGCACTCAATGCGTCCCCCGGGGCTTGAGTTTGGCCCAGTTATGGCTGGTATGTTCTCAAGGACTATCTCATTTGCCTGTGAGGTATCCTTTTGGGAGCGGGTTTGCATATTCCTAACAGTTCTGTGCCTTTTTTGAAGCTATTCTTGAAATGAAAGTTGAGCTTGTCCCCTTAAATGACCTGACCTCATGACATAGGCCTACAAGCTCCAAAAATGGCACAGGGATAACACGAAGATAGCACTGAGAAGTTTCTCTCCGGCAACAAACTCTTGTAGAAACTGCTGCCTCACCCTTCAATGGGCCTGTGCTATCCCAAATCTTTTCCACATACAGGCCCTCCGAGCGGGACTCGATCCCCGGGGTTCCTCCTAGGGTCCCTCCTGGCAAAGCGCAGTGGATAACGATGCAGTCTGCCAAAGAAAGATCTAGATTCGACTCGATTCGACTAGAGCACAGGCGAGTGAGGCTCAACTGGTTAAGCAGCAGGCTGCACCCAGACCTGGCTGGGCCGCCTCCGCTGCTTCCCGGGGCTCACTCTCTTATAGAGCTGAATACGGCTCTTACACTCACAGCACTCGCGGTCTTAGAATTTCTTTATCAAAGTGAGCCCAGAAGCACCCTGAAGCACTCAACCCTAACCGCCCCAGAGTCAGTTACCTCAGTTCCAGGGGCTGTGGACCAATTCGGGCCAGTTCAGACTGGTTGCACTGTACTCTCCTCTGGGCGCGCCTGCTGGGACCACTATGCTGGCTTTTGCTGGGCCCCTTTATCTGCGCACCGATGCTGCCAGTCCACGCACCGATGCTGCCCGTCTGGCATTTATTGAAATCCCACCGTAAGAGGGGACAGAAGAAGAGTTCATTATAGTTTGTGTTTTGTGGCAGAACCGCTGCTTGTTTAACGCACAATTAGAGAGGCAACGCTATGGCCTGTGAGAAAGATCTCCAATGACAGCTACCATACTCTGAGCACACTGAAAGCCATGCTGTTTCAAAGTGTTGTGGCCTTAAGTTCTGCCAGAGAGACGTTTGATCTCCTATTTTGAAGGTCTGTATCCGAGATAGAGACGGTACTTCATACCAGCTACCCACAGCATTTAGGGGAGCTGGTTCATCGTATTTTCAACATGTGTGATAGAAAGGGAGTAGTTCACTCTTTACATCATACTATCTCTGGATTGGTTAGCTACTTTGAGACCATGTTCTGTGTAATTCCTACTTTTGTACCCTTCGCATTTGTAAGCTTTTGTGGAGGTATTCTGCTTGTGCTGCTCCTTGCTGCTGAGACTGTGTCTGTAGTATTTCAGACCCGCTATGGATGTCCCAGTTCAAGACAGATTGGAACAAATAATATCACTTGTGCTGCTGCGCCGTGAGCGCAAGGTTCAATGCTTCGGTATGCCACGGCTTCTGGAGCTTAATGAGCATTGGTTCTTATCTTTTCGGCCCATGTGGCATCATTGCATACAACCTGTATTCCGCTGTCTGTTGTGCATGTATGAATGTGCACTGGATTTCTGCCTCGTATCGCCAATGGTAGAGTCAGACATGAATGTACTACTGGACCCCTTAGAGGCCCATTTGTATAGCTGTCCCCAGTGTTTTCCATTGTTGGTCAATGGATTCTTCAAGGCATCCTTGGAAGCGGCTGCTCCTAGTGATATGGCAGTGAAACTGTAAGAGATTGGAATCCTTCCCTCAGTGGCTGCAGTGGGAACTGACTAGGAGCATATTTTCTTTATTGACATACTTTGATCAGCGCCTCTGGGACCACCGTCTGCGTTTGCTGGCACCAGCAATGTTGCATCTACTACTCGGCACACATAAAGTTTGAGCTTATCCGTGTGGTGTGAACTATGGAATCAGCCTGTGTATCGCTAATGACTGATGTTCTACCAAAAAAGTTAATCGGAATGACTTATCATGTTTTCGGTTAATATGGCTTTCTGTGTGCTTTGACTTTCAAACAGCATGAACGTCAGTGGCAGCTTTTTAGGATGCTTTGTTTTAGGTTGCTTTCTTTCACGTTTTTGTTCATTGCTTGGTTAGAAGTGTTTATCCTGAAATTTATTTTTAGTAAAAATTCTGTGTCTTGAGATGTGACCCTTCTGGTTTTAGATGGCTCCTTGTAGTCGTCCCTCAAGGTAAGCTGTGGGTGTCATGTGTCTCCGTTGGGCCCATTCAATACAGTTGGACATTTCCCTTACATAGCCTCATCTTAATAATATTCTTTGACCTTTTGAGACATTGCCGCATATGTGACAATGTTGATTAACTTTCTCTGATACAGCTTTACATCCATAATTTGCAAAGCCTAACATTCTCACGACTCCTTGGACACTGCATACTAGACCTCGCAATCAGTATACAAATGTCAGTCCAGTTTACATCCAGGAGATGACGTGACTGTGTGTAAGCCCATGACAAATGGTACTTTGTATATATCCTGGAAGGATGCTCTCATTTCTACTTAAACAAGCATTTCCTGTAGAAAGGTAGCTGAGAGACTTCTGCTTACATCATGATGTGTCTGCATGCTGACACTGTGCCTAGCAAGTACCAAACTTCTACATGAGGGGCGTCCAATTTGTGTCCAAAACTTGTTCATATATTCTCTCCCGGCAGGTAATGGGCTGGGACATCCAGTAAGGGTATACTTGGCACTACATGTACACTTGCCCTAGTCATGTAGGTTAGGCACTGCTTTGTAGTTTTTGGGAAATATCCTCCATTATGTAATGTGCCTGCATAGATATGCAGTGTTGGAAATATGGTTGAACCTTTCTGTTGACCACTATTTGGATGCATGTAATCACTTCCACCTGCTTAAGTCTATTGATCATTGCCGCACATGTCCTATATACAAGATTAAGTTTATTTATATAAAATGTGTAAATGTCCCTCTGTGTAGACCTTGTTTATTTTTATGAGAATAAAAGTGCATGGGTGGCTAAGTGAAAGGCTTCTAGATCTGTTCTCACAATCCCTGAGGGTACAGGGTTGTCAGGTTCAGTGGTTGCAAAGATTCAATCATCTCCCTGTACAGGTTCTGGGGGCTCACAGTGACACTGTAAGCTGGCTAGTCTATTTGACAACATACCCTGCAGGGGGCATGGAATTAGTATTGCACCATCACTCAAGTGTATGTGGCTAGCTATCGCGCAGTTCCTACTGATTTGTGTAAAGTAAATGCCAGTCACACTTGTGTTTAGTAATCCGGGTGAAGGCTGTTGGATGTATCTAGTCTCAGAGACTGTACTATGTATGTGTCCTGAAATAAACAGGTAAGGATCAAGTGAGGCTTATGTGAAGTCGATATACAGACACAAGCCTGATCTGCAGTCTTAACATTGTGCCTATGGAGATACTTATCCTGCAAAGGCCCCCTCATATTGCCACACATAGGTAATGTCACATACGGCATGGCCCTGAGATGTACATTCGGATTTGGAGTGTTGTGAATGTGTTGTACATGTGGATTGAGTGTGTACTGGATGCAGAAGACAAGGTATGATGCAGGTTAGTGCCCATCACTGTCAATGGCAGAGGCTGAGAGTCACAGTCACTTTGGACCGCTCGTATATTTTTCTGGTTTTGCTCCCTGTAGTCCACATAATGGTTGCAAGTTCCCAAACGGAGTCCCTTCCCCCACTACTCTTTCGTGATTGACTGTCATGTTGTACATTATGTATGTTGCCTGTGGTCAGCCCCTGACCTGGGAGTTATTTATGTTGTCCCACACTGGGGATGTGTGTGATATCATAAGTTCTGGCAATTACTTCTGCTGCTGTGTTATTACTGTTCATATAGCTTAGATTGTTCAGGCTTACTGCTCCCAATAGAATGTACCTGTACTGCAACTTTCTCATGTGCATTTAATATGACTTCTGTAGACCATCAGCTTGTTAACAATGACCATGTACAACTGGGATTTCTAAAGTCTCTAGATTTAATCCATGTGTAAGTGCCAAATGTGGTAGGGGGTATGTCCGCTTATTCCTTTCTGTAGTCCACATGGGCAGAGCATACCAGAGTGGTATCTGTCAGTGTCACATGCAAATCCTTTCATTGTGCCATTTATGATTGGTGTTAGTCTGTACCCTGGTGTCAGACTGCATGTAGCACATGTATGTTGTTGATGTGCCAGGTGGGTACATGGTGTGTGCGAATATGGTCAAGTGGGTTCCCCTGCAGGAGGTCTGCATGTTGTCGTGTGTGCCCATGAAGCTCACAGCAGTGTACATTACTAATAGTCCAGCCCTACATGGGTTTGGTGAGCTGTGTTTGTCAATGTGGTACACAACCAGGGTTGAGGATAGTTCACCGATGTCTTTCAGAGTGTGTATAACTCAAAAAAGTGGTGACAAAAATGTGAGGAGTTCCAATGTTGTGTTTTGAGATATGTCACATGCATGTGCGAATAGTCTAATGAATGTATGTGAGGCTTATATTGATCAATGTTCTCTTGCTTTATGTGTTGCATGTAGACAAGTCAACGTCCATCAGAAGCAGGCAATATGGAAAGCTATCACCCGTAAAGTGAGATCCCTGGGGATCTTTTGCCGGCGCAGCGCCCACTGCAGGAAAAGGTGGGAGGACATGAGGCGCTGGACCCATATCATCGCTGAAATCCAGGTGGAGAAGTCTTCCCGCGGTCGTAGGGGCGTGCCCCGGAAGCTGACTCCACTAATGGGCCGTATCCTGATGGTGGCCTACCCTGAGCTTGATGTGCAGTTGAAAGCCCGACAGCTAGAAGGGGATAAATGTTGTGCAGAGTCTGACATTGTGCTTTAACATTTTCCTCCTGTAACAAACAGCAGATTCCTCATCAACCATGTAGGGGACTCTAGATCTAAGGATGATGGTATTGTTGCATGTGTAGGTAGTTACGTGGGTGCATGCTGTTTGGGTTAGACTTATGGCTTGTGGTCCTAATCCAAAGAAGAGTGAAGTCACATGTCAATCTTCACAGTTGTACAGGCACATGAGTGAGTGATGTGACATGTCACCTACACATGTTTGATGTTGTGTGTGCGAGATGTCCCACACAGACCACGTGTCTTCTTTGTGTCAGGAGTGATGCTTCCCCAAAACTGTCTATGCTGTCCCGAGAATGTTTAACATGCGGTATGGCATGCAGTGCACATAGGATACAGTGAAAGAGCCATATTTGGCCTTTGTAAGGGGGGTATGTAAAGCATTGTGAGATGTAGAAACAACACAGATATCATCTGTATTTATGCATACATGTAGAGATGTGTAGATTGTGAGCTTACTCTGATTTTTTTTCACCACAAGGAAAATTTCCTAGATGTAAGGGTTTGCCTCGGCTGAGAATGTAAGGCATCCACATTCGTATGTGTTGTCCAATGTGTGATGGACAATGTTTCTTCATGTTGGTAACACATGATGATTTGTACACACAGACAGGAGTGTGTAGACATAGGTGGGCTTGTTAGACATACGTTGTTAAATAGGTCTCTCTTATCAGTCATGACTTACTGCTCAAGGTATGAATTTGATGGTTTGTGAAGTTACAGTTATGTCTCACAAACTGCTCCTCGATGGCATGGATGTGAAAGTGTGGAGAGGATGTGCTTTCACTGACTGTTGGCATGCATGAGTAAGTTACATGCATTTTTGGTGTGGTCAGATATTGACGTATGAACAATGTACTAGCATGCTTTTGTGTGTGCAAATCATCATTGGTAGTGTCATGTGCCCCCTCTTATGACCACAGGTGACCCATCATATTCATTACCTGGAGCTAAGCTGAACAACTTAGCCCTTCCAATGTGAACTTGAGTTGTAAACATACAATCTGAGTTTGGTGTTGCCACCAAGACCAATGTGATTTGGGGATGTCCCTAGCTGTAGGTGGGATGTGGTACCATGGATATCTGTGCTGCTGCACCCAGTAATACTTAGACCATCTTGTTTCCATTCAAGTTGTAGGAGTCCTTGTTTGTGTAGTGCTCTGTGCCCATTTGATGATGTTAATGTTGAGTTATGTTAGTGAAGCGGAGGAGATGTTGTCGGTGACGTTGGGGATACAACTGGCCAAAGTGGCTCCTGTCAGGATACTGATAGCGACTGAGTCACTGGCACAAAGGGTGAGGAGAATGCCCTGGAGGAGCAACTAGCATCATCTTCATCTTCTCCCTCCAGTGGCAGCTCTGTAGTGGTGGTGGACCACCCAGGACCTGTGACAACACCAACCTTGTCCGCCACCTCCCTTACCTTAGCTACCCTCCCTACTGGTCCCCACAAATTTATCCAGATCTACACCCATAAGGTGCAGAACATCTCCTTTGGTCTAGGCACCTCATCTCCTGCCCCTTCGGCCCCAGCTGCCCTGAGTGAGGAGGCTATTGAGCTCCTGAGACATATCTCTGTTGGGCAGGATGCACTGCTGAGTGCTCTCCAGGGGCAGTCCAGTGTAATGGCGCAGACACTAGAGTTCCTGGAGGGTATTCACAGTAGTATGTCTGCCCTACAGAGGTCGTTTTAGGCTCTGGCCTCCTAACTGATGGCAGCCTTACCCCCAGCCCAGTCTTCCAGCCCTGCTCCTGCCTCTTCCCCATCCCAAATCCCTTTGGCCATACCTGTCCCAAGCAGATGCAACAGAAGCAGACACGCAGCCCAACATCCACATGCACCACACCATTGCCCAAACACAGCAAAAAAGCAAGCATGTACCCACCAAACTGACCCTCAACAGTACACACAAACCCACTGAGCACGCACCAACAGACACAGCCCAGACACAAGCAACAGCAGACCCCCAGACACCAGCACCAAAACAGGCACACCAATGACAGCGACATACACTCCCTCTACCTCCCAAAGACCACCCCTTGTCATCCCACCTGCTTAGACTCCCATGGAAGTCCCTCAGGTTCCCCTTGGCTTTCTCTGTGCCCCAACCACTGCCCCCTTCCATTGTTGACCCAACCTCTCCCAATACCGACCCCAGCTCTCCCTAGTTTATTTATTGAGGTGCCTGGCCTTCCCCTTCCTGAGGAGGTTTCCCTGGCAGTGTCATGTTTGGCAAGTATCGTGGTACAGAAATGTGAAGAGCTACTATTTGAAAATGAACTGGCCATTGGCCTTATTTGCTTTGTTTTGTAATTAAACTTTGTTCCAAATTGATGGCACATTAGTCCATCCATTTCTTTTCATGCTATTTGCTGTATTGGCCTCCTGGAGTACGTGCTACTCCACTAGTGTTAGTTGGAGCCAGATTGGTGGTCCTTTCGAAGTGGTTGGTGTGATCTGACCATGCACCTTTTGTGGCGTTCCAGTGGACGAGGGCACATGTTCATTGATTAGCCATATGTGATGTAGACCAAATGTATGTGACCAGCATTGTGTGGCTTTGAATGAGGTAAGTATTTGAGGTTGGGCACTGTTCACAACATTTGGCTTGCCCTTCTCCCAATGATGTATGTTGGAAATGTATTAGGTGATTTGAAGTGTCATATTTGTTTATCCACACATGGAGGGCATCAGCATTTGATACCTTTATGTGGTTCTGCATGTACATGTGTCCATTGGGCAGTGTGTATCTTTCGGCTACTTGCTGTTGATGTCTGCCAGATGCTGTGGTTGCTGTTTGGTTTGCTAAGTTTCACTTACCCATTGCCTGCACATGTGTGCCCCTTTGTTATTCTATTATTTGTCCCAGACAACAGTCAGTTCTCAGGTCCAATGTTCATGTGATTTGTCATGTATGTGGTAGATGTAGTGTGGCCCACTGGCCCAGGCTTTAATTGTTACCCCAATGGTGGCATTGGTATCCTGCAGGTAGTGTATAGATGGTGCCCTTAGAATGTATTTCCCACTGCTTCTATATTATGGCATTGGTGACATTGGCTTTTGATGTGGGATATGTGTGTGTGAGTCGACTACAGATTTGTAGGAGAGGAGGTGTGTTTGACTTTGAGGACACTTCCATACTGATGTATGCTTGAGCTAATGACGGGAGGAGGGATGAGAGCATTGTGATGGTGTCATATTGACTGAGGCATCTTAGTCTGAGTTAAAATGCCAAGACCACATGGTAGTTGTAGCCATTTCACTGTGACTTTCTTGAAACTTGCGAAATGTTGAGCTGCACGACTTGTGACTATCAGTAGTGTGCTGGCTGAGCAGTGAAATAGATGAAAATTTGTGTGTGTGTGATATTGATCGGTGTGATGATGTGGAGGAGGTAGTGTTGTGAATCACAGAATAATGCCGACATCACTTTCACTTTGAATAAAATAAAGACACGTGTCCATTAGTCTACGAGGTGTCTGTGCTATAGCAATGTTTGTGGCTGTGAGTGCACGTTATGGCTTTAAATCTAAAAATCCGTTAATATACAATGACATGCAGTGTCCCTGTATACCTGTGGGATACTTGTGGAGCCCACCTCCTTTGGTTGGTCGACAGTGATACATCGTTTTGAAGAGGAAACAATGGGGACATGCAGTTGGGTGACTTACCAGCGATGTCGTCCTTGACAGTGTGTGTTCGATAAGGTAGAGCAGCGGCATGACAGGTAGGATGGCCTCCATGGTGGCACAGGACACGTGGAGGTGGGTAGAGGTGAGTTTTATCCTTTTATCCCTTTCTTTCCACCACATCTGGTGCAGAGGTTGGAACACCACACTTCCATCGGCTGTGATGCAACTATAGGGCGGGAGCTTTGACTGGTGGTCCGAGCCTCGTTGGCCCTCTCCGCCACCTTTTTTTTTTTTTTTTAAACATTTTCGATTAACTTACACAGCTACAGTCGTGCCAGTTACCATTGCAGTACAGTACATTATCAAGTATACACAATATAAAGGAGATATTGTACACTTCCCCAGTTACATCCGCAGTCCTGTGCTCCTTGGGCCAATCCCGTTACAGAGTTATACATAGAACAATCCCCTTCAGGTCTTGATCAGATCTGGGTTTTCTCGTAGATATACAGTGTATGGTTCCCATATGTTTATGGCCCTAGATATCGTCGGTAATTCCTCCGCATACAGTGCTAAGTTGTCTCTACAGTATACAGCATCCAGCAGCCATTGGCCTATCCTTGGTACACGTCTACTATCCCAATGCATTGCTACTCTACGCTTAGCCAATAACAGTAGTATCGCAACTAGTTTTTTCTTCAGTGCTGTTACAGGTATAAACTACCCCAACAGACATACCTGCGGCGTACATTCCAATGCACAGGGTATCATCCTACCTATATGTCGTGTCGCTTCCTCCCAGAATTGATGCACTTTCTCACAACCCCAAGCTAAGTGCAGGAAGTCTGCTTGTTCCGACCTACATCTTTTACAGCTCGAGGCATCCCGCAACCCATATCTATACAGCTTTACCGGCGTGTAGTATACCTGATGAAGGTATTTGTAGTGTATTATTCGTAGGTTGCCATTCGATGTAAGCAGCATGGTAAGTGTGCAGCATGAGACCCAATCGTCCTCTGTTATAGCAGTGTCTAGTAACTCGTTCCACCTGTCACGTGCTTTTAGAGTTGTCGCCCCTATATCCGCTTGTAGTTGTTTGTATAATCGCGATACTATATGTTTGTGATCTGGCGTTGCTATTAGATAATGCAATGTCTGCAGCGTGGGTGGTTCAGTCGGGTAGGAGGTGTAGTGCCTTTTAATTGCTGCCGTCAGTCTGTGGTATATGAATCGAAATAGTAACGACTGGTTACCTATGTATGATAAATCAGTTAATGTGATAAAGTTGCCGTTGAGATACAGATCTCCCATCGTCGCCACTCCTACTCGTTCGAGTATGATCATACTGTTTCTCTCCTGTGTAACGGATAACTGTGGGTGTTCAGCTAACGGCATATTAGGCGTGTATATAGGTGCTTTATGCGCTATGCGGGCCATAGTACCCCAAGCCTGTGAGGTCGAGCGTATCGTGTTTATTTCACTATGTGCCAGGTGCCGTCTGGTGTGTGTGATCATACTTTTTAATGGGATCGGGTCCGCATCGCCATCTTCCACTGCTATATGTGGCAAGTATTGCACCGGGTGAAACCAATAGTGCGCAAAATTAGCTTGAGCACATAGATAGTATAGGTAGAGATCTGGGACTGCGAATCCCCCCGCTGCATATGGCAGCGTTAAAACATTTAAGCTAACACGTGCCTGTTTGCCTGCCCAAATAAGTTTGATTAGATTCATACGGAGTCTCTTAAAAATGGATTGCGGTGGTGGAATTGGGATGTTGATGAAAAGGTATAACAGCTTAGGCAGTATCACCATTTTTATTAAGGAGACTCTGTCCGCCAGGGAAAGTGGCAGCGTAATCCACCTTGCAATCTGTGTTTCAATCTTTTCTAGTGCTGTACCATAATTCTGCCTAATAACCAGGGCTGAGTCCCTGTGCACCCACACTCCCAAATATTTCAGGGGGTCTTCCTGCCAGACTAGGGGAAATTCTAGCGGCGTAGATTTCGTGGTTTCCGTCAATGGAAGTACCGCCGATTTAGCCCAGTTGATCTGTAGGCCAGAATAGCGTCCAAATTTTATGTATTCCCGTAGTACCGACGATAGGTGCTTATCAGGGTCCCTTATGTACAGCACCATATCGTCTGCATATAACGATATACTGATTGGCCGCAGATTAAATTGCAATGCTGTATGTGCATATTTATGGCGTACCTTGCATGCCAGTGGTTCTAACGCTATTGAAAACAATAGTGGGGACAGTGGGCATCCCTGTCTTGTTCCTCGTTGTATTCGGACTATTCCGGAAATGTGTCTGTTAACTTTAACGCGGGCCGTGGGCTTCTGGTACAACAAAGCTATCCAATTCAACAGCATGGGAGGGAGGCCTATTCGCTGCAATATAGCGAACATGTAGGGCCACTCCACCGAGTCAAACGCTTTAGCGGCGTCCAGCAACACCGCCACTGCCTTCATGTCTGGGTTCAGCTGGTGTAACAGTGCGAATATAGTTCTTAGGTTGTGCGCCGTCGATCTATACGGGATAAATCCCGACTGATCAGGCAATACAATGGTAGACATCAAAGGTTGCAATCTAGTGGCCACAATCTTCGCTAAAATTTTACTGTCTGTGTTAATTAAAGATAGCGGCCGGTATGAGTCTACCTGATCCGGGTCTTTGTCCGGCTTCAACAATGCCACAATGAGGGCTTCCTGTAATGTAGGGGGGAGGGTTTTTGCATGATATGCCTCATCCAGCATTTCCAACAGGTACGGAGCTAGCTCTTCTGCATACGTCTTGTAAAATTCCCCTGTGTAGCCATCAGGGCCTGGCGCCTTGCCGTTTGGTAGTGATCGTATTGCTGTTTGAACCTCTTCCACGGTTACTGGTTGTGCCAACTGCTCACGGTGTGCATCCGACAGCCACACCAGCGCTATATTGCAATATTTCGGGGTCTGTAACCGTTTGCCTGGTCATGTAGAAGGCCGTGTATGCCCTCTCGAAGGAGTCTAATATCCCCTGTGTGTCGTAGTGTGTCACCCCATTTTCATCCTGTATCTGCATCACCGTATATTGCTTATGTTCGTTACGTATCTTTTGCGCTAACATGCGACCTGGTCTCCCCCCCTCTCCCATCTGACGGGCTGTTTGCCTTTTATGCGTGTATTTCAATTTGTCTTTCGCCAGCTCAGTATATTTATTGGTCTCTTCCCTCAGGTGACCCAGAGTGGTGGTGTCATGCCCCGCATCATAGTCTGCTTCTAAGTGTCGTATGCGCTCCTCCGACTTCCTCAATTGCTCTCTTATGTCACGGAGTATTCCAGCGTTTGTGCTTATGCACACCCCTCGTATAGTGGCCTTAAAGGCCTCCCACAGAACGCCAGCACTGGAGACGGACCGCTTGTTATGTGTAAAATATTCTTCTATAGCCTCTCGTATCGCCTCCCTCTCCGCCACCTTGGCGCTCTCAGATAGAGGTGGTGTCAGCAGAGCGGCGGCAGTCCTCGCACAGCCATTCACACCAACTCGTAATAAGGCGGGCAGGACCACCGAGTTCACTGCGGTCGCCACGCCACCGCCGTCACGGCAGTCCACGGACCGCCAAACTTGTAATCAGGCCCTAGATGGGTGACATTTACTATTCCAACTCCAATCTGAGCCATTTAGTGGAAGGTGTTGGACACTAAAGGGGTGACATTGACTATTTCCATTCAAATCTAAACAATTTTGGAGAAGGTGTTGGCCACTCAAAAGGTTACATTTACTATTCCCACTCCAATGTAAGCCATTTTGGGGAAGCTATTGAACACTAAAGTACTTATAATTTTACTACTCTCTCTCCAATGTAAGTCATCTAGGGGAGGGTGTTGGGCACCAAAAGGATGACATTTACTATTCCCACTCCAATATAAGCCATTTAGGGGAAGGTGTTTGACACTAAGGGGATGGAATTTACTATTCCCACTTAAATGCAAGCCATTTTGGGAAAAGTGCTGGACACTAAGGGTCCGATTACAAGTCTGGCGGTTCACGGACCACCAGACTCATGGGGGTGAGGGGGTGGCGGTCTGCCGACCGCCCTATTATGATTCGGGCAGTCGGACCACCACAGCCCGCCGTAGCCGCCAGGGAACTGACGTTCCCTGGCAGTGTTGTGGCGGTCAGGAGGCCACAATATGCTTGGCGGGACCAGTTCTCACACCCAGATGGTTGCGTCAAAATGTTTTTATTTAAAAAAAAATAATAATAATATTTATAATGCACATTATTTTAAACAAAATAATATGAATGTATTTTTCTATAGCATACTTAAACACAAAATCAATCTAGTAAACATATAAAAAATATATTAGAAAATAAACGTTTTTATTAAAGCAAATTAAAATATGTAAATCATGTAAATTACAAATTAATACAAAAGGTATTTAACATTTATAAACCTGGAACATATATTATTGTATAACTTTTTATTTTATAAATTAACTTTTAAACAAAATTAAAAAATTTAAAAAATGTATAGGTTAAAATTAAGATACATTATAATTAAACGTTTAACTTAAAAAAATATTAAAAAGTAAAAATAAATTAACATTTAAAATTTCAATTTTGTAAGAAATATTATTTTAAAGAAATGTAAAATCTTTCCAAAATATACAAAATTCAATTTTGGTATTAAAATATTTTCAAAAATATCAAAAAATTATTTTTATATTACATTTTAATTGCAAATTATTATGACAAATACAGTATATCTCTTAAAACACAATATATAAAAAAGTATCATATAATAAAGAACATCACATTTAAATGTAAAAAGGTATCATACTTAAATTAATACGCAAAATATTGCTAACAAATTAATACAAACATATTTCAAAAATCTCCACACCCTTTTCTTCTAAAAACCTAACATCCCGCTCCTATAACATAATAAAATCTATAAAATGTAATACATTAATATAAATAATACTTACATAAATAAAACTAATTATAAACTATCAACAAAAAAATTTACGCACAACACTAATTTAATGCTACAAAAATTAATGACTTACCCCAAAAAATATTATCATGTGCTCATGACGGAAATATTCAGTCATGTTGTGCCTCCAGAGGTGGGGAAGAGCTTCCTCAAACTCCCATGGCATTTTTTTTATGTAATGACGAATGCGCAGATGGTGCGCTGATGTCAATACATTGAAAAAAAAACTGAAATTAGCCGATCGCCTAGTTTCAATAGCAGTGCCTCGGTGCTCGTGGGGCTATTTAAGTCCCCCGAGCACCAAAACACACAGCAGAGTGGAAAGGGGAGGATCTCCATGGTGGTTCCCTGCTTTGGGATCGCCCCAGGAGGGATCCCCAAGCAGGGATCCACGCACTAGGCACCAGGGAGGGGGGAGCGGCCCCTTGGGCAAGGGTCTTTGATCCCCCCATTTTGAAATGGGCATATTCAGTCTTTCTCCCCCTCCTGGGGAGCAGATGGGGCCTGTAGCCCCCAAATTTGCCCCCCCCGGGGGGCAGAAAGCACCCTTGACACCAGGAATTCTTTTTTTATAGTTCAGGGGTGGGGGCGGCCCAGAATGGGCATGCCAATGCCCCCCTCAAAAATGCCAAAGTCTTTCTGCCCCCCCAGGAGGCAGGTGGGGGGCAGAAAGCCCACTAGGCACCAGAGACTAGTTGTTTTTTTTTAAGAGGAGTGGGGGCTGCCCAGAATGGGCATGCCAATACCCCCATCCCCAAAAAAACATGCGATATTCATTCTGCCCCCTCAGAAGGCAGATGGGGCAATAGCACCTTATCTGCCCCCGGGGGGGCAGAAAGCCCACTAGGCACCAGGTTTTTTTTTTTCAAAGTTCAGGGGTGGGGGCTGCCCAGAATGGGCATGACAATGCTCCCACTCACCCCAAAAATGCCACAGTCTTTTTGCCCCGCAGGAGGCAGATGGGGGCAATAGCCCCTGATCCGCCCCCGGAAGGGCAGAATGCCCACTAGGCACCAGGATTTTTTTTTTAATTATACGCGGGGTGGGGGCTGCCCAGAATGGGCATGCCAATGCTCCCACCACCCAAAAATTAGCCAATAGCCCCTGATCTGCCCCCCAGGGTTTGGTAGGTTTCCTAGATGGCCGCCGAGTATGGGACCAAAAACTCATGTGCCCCCCTTGCAAAACCAAGTTGTTTTGTGATAGATAACTTTGATGTCTCCACAATACGTTTTGGGCCCTTGCCTGTTGCGGGTGCTTGGCCCACCCACACAAGTGAAGTGCCATTTTTAGTGGGTGACCTGTGGGAACGCTGGGTGGAAGGAAATTTGTGTCGCCCGGTGATCCCACAACTTTCCGACACAGAGAGGTCGATTCCGATTCGGGCCGGAAAAAGCACCGACCGACTCGGAGCCGGAAAAATTACCGACCGACACGTACCAGTGGCGCCCGACACGCCAAGTACGATGCAAGCCGCGATAAATCCGACCGACACGTCAGGAAACCAAGCCGACCGACCGAGCCGCTCGGAAAATAGCAATCCGGCCGGAAAAACACGCGAATCCAACCGACCGACACGCACCCGGAACAAATCCGACCGAATCGTACCCGCCAACTCCAACCCGCAAAGTACGATGCAAGGCGCGAAAACACGACCGAGTCGGACGGAGGACAAGCCGTACGACCGACACGCATACAAAACCGAGCCGAAGCAACACAATACACCGCGACCGACGCGTACGCAGCATACAAAACTGCACAAACACAGCGTGAACGAAACGGAAAACACCGTACGAGACCAATGCAGGGTCCGACTCGGTCACAAGAACGTTTCCAACATACACAAACAGCACAAAGGAAAAATCAACCAAAAAAAGGCCAAACAAGCAATTACCAAGCCAATAAATACTGGGGGGGTGGGGACAGAGAACAAAGACACACCCACAACTCCACCTATATAAAGGACACAAATCACTACCATGAGCCTTTGCAAATGCCATTCCACTGCCAGCACCCAAGAGAAAGCAACCACACACCCACAGCTCATCCCTCACACAAGCCACACACCAGCAGCACACCAACAAATACCTACCTCACATACACCCAGCACAACACACACCCACACCCTCACCTGCACACCAACACACACATCACCCACCATCACCACCCATCACCATGCCCCCAAGAAGAATCACAAGTTCCTAGATTGGTAATTGGAAGTCCTGGTAGACGAGATCCTCAGGGTAGAGCCACAGCTGTTTGGCACATTGGTCCAACAGACCCCCATGTCGCAGAAAACCAAGATGTGGGAGAGGATCATCAACAGGGTGAACGCCCAATCACCATGTCGGCGCACAAAGACCGACATCCAGAACAGGTGGTATGACGTGCGCAGGAGGGTACGGAAACTGCTGAAGCAAGACTACATCAACAGCCAACACACCGGCAGTGGCCCTCCTGCCAAGCCAATATACCTCAGGCCCTGGGAGGAGAAGGTGCGGGCCATCCTACCGCCAGTGAGCATATATGGACTAGAGGACATCCCAGAGCCTGGTGAGTACACAACAAATGTACACAATATACTGCCACAAAACACACACACATCACTGTCAAGGGGAGAGTCAAACCATGCACTCATAGCAATCACACAGCAACCAGAACAGAATCATCCCAAAATGTGTATGTCAGTCAGAGAAACACAACACATGCCATCATAAAAGTCACATCCAACCGTGCCAACACATGTACAAACACAACCACAACTACAGCTAGGCAGTGGCACAAATAGAACTAACAAACACATCCACACATGTAGCCACCACAACAACACCAACACACAGTGAAGACCACTCAAAGGAAGGAATTCTGTGTATGCTGGCCAAGTCAGTGTAGCCAATAGCATCATGGGAGTCGCAGTCACACATATTGCCCCCCACAACTGTCCCATCAACACCACCATGAACCATGCGCACATCACAGGGAGTGGAGAAGGACTCACAAGATGGCTGACACTGGCTACTGCTGTGAGGAGCACAAGGCCCTGCTGGCAACTGTGCACCAACAAACAGCAGGACACCACTGACTGACATCCTGAGAGACAACTTACACTCCCTGCAATGCAAGCACGTTCCATGGTGGGATATCTGGCTGGCTGGGTGGGAAGGGGGACTTGCAGCACTGACCATAGTCACCAGCACCTCCCCTCACACCCCCCCAACACAAACTCCACAGTACCCACCTGGTAGAATGCAATGCCCTCCATCCTAACACAAGATCCCACAAAGCACCACCACCCTGGGTTATGTTGTGTGAAGCACAGGGACACTCTTGGGACTCTTAGCCAAACAACTGCCAGGACAACACTCCCAGCCATCCTGTCAGCACAGCCAGCCCACCCCACAGGGAAGCAGAGTCAAAAGGAAGGAAGCATGGGCATGCTGGGAAGGGGGTGGAGGCAATAGCATGATGGGAGTCGTAGTCACAGACATTGCTCAGCCTCACAACTGGCCCATCAACACCACCCTGAACCATGCTCACATCACAGGGAGTGGAGAAGGACTCACAAGATGGCTGACACTGGCTACTGCTGTGGGGAGCACAAGGCCCTGCTGGCAACTGTGCACCAACAAACAGCAGGACACCACTGACTGACATCCTGAGAGACAACTTACACTCCCTGCAATGCAAGCACGTTCCATGGTGGGATATCCGGCTAGCTGGGTGGGAAGGGGGACTTGCAGCACTGACCATAGTCACAAGCACCTCCCCTCACACCCCCCCACACAAACTCCACAGTACCCACCTGGTAGAATGCAATGCCCTCCATCCTAACACAAGATCCCACAAAGCACCACCACCCTGGGTTATGTTGTGTGAAGCACAGGGACACTCTTGGGACTCTTAGCCAAACAACTGCCAGGACAACACTCCCAGCCATCCTGTCAGCACAGCCAGCCCACCCCACAGGGAAGCAGAGTCAAAAGGAAGGAAGCATGGGCATGCTGGGAAGGGGGTGGAGGCAATAGCATGATGGGAGTCGTAGTCACAGACATTGCTCAGCCTCACAACTGGCCCATCAACACCACCCTGAACCATGCTCACATCACAGGGAGTGGAGAAGGACTCACAAGATGGCTGACACTGGCTACTGCTGTGGGGAGCACAAGGCCCTGCTGGCAACTGTGCACCAACAAACAGCAGGACACCACTGACTGACATCCTGAGAGACAACTTACACTCCCTGCAATGCAAGCACGTTCCATGGTGGGATAACTGACTGGGTGGGTGGGTGGGTGGGAAGGAGGTCTGGCTGTCAACCAAACACAATCAATGCAGACCATGTTCACACCCCAGAGAATACATAGAAATGCCCAAATAATGCAGGACAATGTGCCACACCAATATCAACCCCTGACTGTGACGACTTAGGACAATACAATGTACAGGCCCGCACCCCGAGGCACAGTCACAACTGTCAGGTGTGTCAACCACTGATGCCTGCAGAAACATGACATACATTGTTTGTGTCTCCCAAATTCAGGTGATGATAGGGACACAGCAGCAGACGCTGAGGAGTCCCAGTCCCAGGCTCAAGAGGATGCCGAGCTCACTGGCGTCGTACAGCCTCTGTCCTCCTCGGACGATGAAGAACAACCTGGCACATCCGGTGCAAGTCAACATGCTGCACCAGCAGGACCACCAGCTGCAGCACCAGCAGGTCCACCAGCTGCACCCCCTGCACCCACCCCTCCAACGACTGTCACCACGAATACCATCCCTGCCGACATGGACAGAATAAGGAACAACACCAGCGCAGTGACCCTGGACCAACCTGGGGCCATGGACACCACCACCACCACCAACCCCCAAGGTGGACCAGGGTTATCTGTGCGTGCAACTGCACACACTGCACATGTCAGCAGGGGTGGTGGGAGGGGTGGGAGACAGAGGTCGCTGCTTGCAGACGTTGCTGGTGTGCATGAAGACCCACAACTGGTACGCATAGCTGATGCGTACCAGTCCAGCACCGGAGAGCTCAGCCAGGTAGTGGGGCTCCTCAGAGACATCAAACAGCAGCAGGCTGCCCATCATGCCCGCTTGGACTCCCACATGTCCCACGTGGAGTCACACATGTCACGTGTGGACTCCCACATGTCCCGCGTGGAGTCCAAGTGGGATGTACTACATGAGATGACGGCGGTGCACAGGGACATTTTACAATGCCTCCGCCAGATGAACAGCAACCAGTCCACACCTCCCTGTGTGCCAACAACATCTGGTACCGAACAAACTGCAACTGCCACAGGGAGGGAGGAGGACTCTGGCGGAGAGTCCCCTGCACCGCAGCAGCCTGCACTTGAGGGCCCCCCCCAAGAAGAGGGGTCGTCCGAGGAGGGGAAAGTGAGAGGCTGATGGCCAAGCGCAACTCCCAGGAAGCCTGAACCTGTTCTGGATTTTCGCCTTTGTGCACAGACTGTTCACCCTGTTGATGGCAACACTACTCCCACACATTGCATGGGGAGTACAAGTTGGAACAATGTGTCAGACAACTGTGGCCCCGATACTGGGGATCCTGTCTACCTGGACTTTCTATTCATCTAGGAACTTGGGATTGCAAGATTCATGTACAGCACAATCCATCCTATGCACTATTATCACAGATGTATCACAATAAACACAATAATACACCATACTTGCCTCTGTCGTGATTCCAACGTGGGTGCTGTTATGGGGATGATGAACAGCAAAATTACACTGTGTATGCGAACTGCAACAGCAAGGACAACACAGGCATGTGAGTACAGGCAACGTGACACATATGAGGGAGACACACCACCAGGGCTACACAACACATACACACCTAGGCCATCTGACTCATTGCCTACACTGATGTTGCCAGGGAAGACGGTGCAATGCACAGACACCACACCCATTCCCAGTTGTAGTCAAGTAGCCCACAGGTGCAGTAAGCAAATGGCAGTCAAATGTGTGACCACAGACAACGCACATCACTAAGTGAAGCACAGGTTTATTACACAGTAGCAACATGCCGTAACCACTACAGATGCAAGGTAACCCCACCTGGTAGCGGGCACACAGTCAACAACTGTAGACAGAAGGAAGTCCATGGGTGTGGCGCACATCACCTGTAGGGACACAACAGCTACCAGCCTGGATGTGCAATCACGTCGTCGGTGGACACAGTTGACCAAACGAATCTGAAAGTACCCTGTGAAGGACAGAAATGACACACAGTCAAAAGCAATGCAGTACAGGACAGAACAGCAAAACTCATGCACAATACATGTTACAAGATACCCACCCAGAACCAAGTTAGCATGTCAACACTGTTGGGGAGTACAGCCCACCTGTCACCACACATCGCAACACACATCCTGTCAAGTAGCCCATGGACACACTCCAACAGCACCAGAGCACCACCCACACATCATGCCAACTCACATCATTCACATGACACCTCAGGATACTCACATTCAGCTAAAGAAGTTGGTGATGAGCTGTGTGCGGACATCACCATCACCATCATCATCATCATCATCATCGTCACTGGCATCGTGGTCCAGGCCAGGATCCTCCACAGGTGGCGGATGTTGGTCATCGTCATCCTGGATGAGAGGCAACTCCTTCCGCACTGCCAGGTTGTGGAGCATGCAGCAGACGATGATAATCTTGCACACTTTCGCAGGGGCATATGGGAGGGACCCTCCGGTCTTGTCCAGGCAGCGGAAGCGGCTCTTCAGGAGACCAAAGGTCCGCTCAATCACTCTCCTGGTCCGACCATGTGCCTCATTGTAGCGCATCTGGGCAGGTGTCACAGGGTTCCTGAGGGGTGTCAGCAACCACGGCATGTTGGGGTATCCCGAGTCACCTACGGACAGACAAGTGCACATCAGCTGACTTGGAAAAGTGGGCGGAATACTACAGATCAGATCACACACAATGGCACAAAGTCAGTACACACCGACAAGCCAGGCACGCTGGTTCTGCATCTGTGCCATCAACCTGGGGATGCGACTACTCCTCATCACAAAGGCATCGTGTGCTGAACCAGGGAAACGGGCACACACGTGTGTGATGGTCATGTCTGCAAGACACACCACCAGTGCATTGACCGAGTGGTAGTGCTTGCGGTTCCTGTAGGCCTGCTCCTGGGCCTGTGGTGGTACCAAAGCCACATGTGTCCCATCAATGGAGCCAATGACATGCGGCATCCTCCCCAGGGCATAAAAGTCACTCTTCACGTCAGTGAGTCGTCGCAGTCTAGGGAAATAGATGTACCGGTTCAGGAAGAGCAACATTGCCGCCAAGAAATCGCGGAGCACACGGCTGAACATGGTCTGTGACATCCCACCAGCAGACGCCACAGTATGTTGGAAGGTACCGGTGGCAAAGAAGTGTAGGGCTGCCATCACCTTCACCTTGGGGGTCAGCGCTGTAGGATACGGCCGGCCAGGCTGCAAATGTGGGGACAACTGCACTGCCAAATCCTCAATCAGCTGCCTGGTGAAGCGGTACCGTCGGATGCTGTCCCGTTCCACCATCGTTGCCAGGTCTGGGAATGGCCGATGGACAGCAGGAGCCCTGCAGTGCAGAGGAGAAGTAAGCAAGATCGTCAGTCACCCCACATATGCGGCATTGAACACACTCAAGATCCCAACATACATCATCATGAGGCACAACTACATGAAGTGTGCAGTACCGGAAGGACATGTATGGTACATACATGGCCAACATCTGTCAACACGGTCCTACAGGTGGCATCAATTTGTCCCAGGTTGGCCCATTGGATATCATGATGCTGTGTCACAGTCACCCCCCAGTGACATGTGAGGACAGATGTGCCCCAGGCACCACAGCTCAACGACAGGCACATTCCCAGGGACCCTGTAATGCCACATGGACACTGGCATCACCTGGAGTATCATGTGTACACCACAACAAAACAAACATGACCCCCACAGGTAGTGGCCACACTTGCCATGGCAGGAGAGCCATGGACGTCTGTGACACACCCGCACAACATCAGAGTCCATGCACACACAACGTGGATGTGGAGACTGTCTCCCATTGTGCACATGAAATCAGAGACATTGTAAACACTACATGCACAAAGACTGTGGAGGGCCATCACTATTGTGCCACTGGGACACCCTGGCTCAAACATACCGTCCCACATGGGACTCACGGGGTATGTGACATGACATACACAAACACCACTGTGAAATGTGACCATGGCACATGCACAGATATGAACAGTTGCACATCACAGTGGTCACGTACACGTAACACCCAGGATCCTGTCCCCATGAACACGTGCACAGCCTGGGGGTGGCTGCCCACAGGTGACACCCACAGGACAACATGTACACCAACATACACACAATAGGAAATGCAGCCTTACATGCCTTATGATAAGGTTTGGACAGGCTGTCGTGATGTAGGTGTGCCCCTCACTCCCTGGGAGATATCTGTGGCTGGCATATGTCCATCTGAGACAGGCATGCTGACATATGCCAGTCACATGTACAGTGATGCGTTGAACAGCAATGGACCGATCGGTGTCTCCGGCCGGCCCATTGCTTTCAATGTGTGCGGGTACGCGTTGTACCCCTGTGCGCGTTGAACAGCAATGGACCGATCGGTGCCTCCGGCCGGCCCATTGCTTTCAATGTGTGCGGGTACGCGTTGTACCCCTGTGCTGCGTTGAACAGCAATGGACCGATCGGTGCCTCCGGCCGGCCCATTGCATTCAATGTGTCGGGTACGCGTTGTACCCCTGTGCGCGTTGAACAGCAATGGACCGATCGGTGCCTCCGGCCGGCCCATTGCTTTCAATGTGTGCGGGTACGCGTTGTACCCCTGTGCGCGTTGTACTGCAATGGACCGATCGGTGCCTCCGGCCGGCCCATTGCATTCAATGTGTGCGGGTACGCGTTGTACCCCTGTGCGCTGTTGAACAGCAATGGACCGATCGGTGCCTCCGGCCGGCCCATTGCTTTCAATGTGTGCGGGTACGCGTTGTACCCCTGTGCGCGTTGTACTGCAATGGACCGATCGGTGCCTCCGGCCGGCCCATTGCATTCAATGTGTGCGGTACGCGTTGTACCCTGTGCGCGTTGTACTGCAATGGACCGATCGGTGCCTCCGGCCGGCCCATTGCATTCAATGTGCGCGGTACGCGTTGTACCCCTGTGCGCGTTGTACTGCAATGGACCGATCGGTGCCTCCGGCCGGCCCATTGCATTCAATGTGTGCGGGTACGCGTTGTACCCCTGTGCGCGTTGTACTGCAATGGACCGATCGGTGCCTCCGGCCGGCCCATTGCATTCAATGTGTGCGGGTACGCGTTGTACCCCTGTGCGCGTTGTACTGCAATGGACCGATCGGTGCCTCCGGCCGGCCCATTGCATTCAATGTGTGCGGGTACGCGTTGTACCCCTGTGCGCGTTGAACAGCAATGGACCGATCGGTGCCTCCGGCCGGCCCATTGCTTTCAATGTGTGCGGGTACGCGTTGTACCCCTGTGCGCGTTGTACCTCAATGGACCGATCAGTGCGCACCCATTGACAATGGGCTTGCCTGGCAACGGACGCGTTTTCGAATATTCGAACGAGTCGGTTGCTGGAAAATCAGTTGGTCACCCACAACAATGTTGCAAAATCATGTATGTCATGAAGTTGAAATTTTGAAGGATGCTGTGGGCGTGTTTTGGTGCTGCTATTCCATGGATTGGCCAGATTCAGAAGATGCAAACGACTTGGACCTATCACTTTGGACACAAGGGACAGTATCTGCCTCTCCAGCACATATATATTGCTGCATGTTCCCCTGAGAGCCCACTTGCCTGCACTACATGCTCCAGGACGACATCTGCCACTGCACTGCTGCTGTCTCTGCCCCTCTGGACCCTGCAATGGCACGTACTGTGGAGAGAGCCCCAGCCTTCAGCCTTGAAGAGAACCAGGCCCTGCTGGACAGCCTACTTCCACAGTACAGCAAGCTGTATGGGACACCAGGGGAGCAGGTGAGTGTTCTGTGCACTGCCTTTCTGAATGTGCATTTTGTCTGACTAGCAAGGCTGAGAGTCAGCACACCACTGGCTAGCAGGCTCACTGAGTAGTTGTCACCCCCATAGTGTGTAGTGACTTGCACTGGACAGGTATGGTGCAGTGACAGTGCTTCTGAACAGGGTTTTACTCCCCATGCAATGATACCATGTAGTGACTTCTGGAAAACTGTCCATGGGCAGCCGTGCACTGCCTGGGTACACCATGTGCCCCTGTGATTGCGACATGTATATGCAACTGTGTCATGCACGGATATGTTGCATGTGTAGTAATGGCCTTATCACTTTGTCATCCTGACAGGCTTCTGCCCATCGGAAGCATGAGATCTGGAAGGACATCGTCCGGGCTGTCCGGTCCGTGGGGGTCTACAAGCGCCGGATCCGCAACTGCCAAAAGAGGTGGCAGGACCTTCGGGGCTGGACCCGGAGGATTGCACGGGTCCAGCTGAAGCTGTCGCCTCCTCGCAGGAGGGGCGGAACACGGACCCTGACCCCCACATGCTCAGGATCCTGGCGGTGGTCTTTCCAGACCTGGATGGGCAGCTGAAGGCCAGAGAGCAGCAAGGAGGGGGTGAGTCAAAGACTGCACTGTGTACTCTGTCTAACATGCTATGTGCCCTCCTCGGGCCAGGTTGACCTGCCACAGTACAGCAGTCATGTTGTCCAGGAGCCATGTCCTCTATTGTGCACTGCCCACTCCTCATCTGATACCCAGGTGTGGCCCTTACATGCAGGGAATTCTGTCACTTAGGACTGTGTCCTTGCAGTTTGCTTGACTCAAGGTGGGAGACAGCATCTGTTTCCCTGACTCTGTGGTGGGCATCATGGGTGGGTCCATTGCTTACACAATGCCTGTATTCTGACATGTATTCAGCGTGTTACTTTGATCTGTGGTCCAATTGCTGAGCTGATCCACCACATGTGGCTGGGGTACCTGGCACACACCCATGCTGCGGGTGGGAACAATGTTTGGGCCCCAGGAGTATGTATATGACGTGTGTCACACATACTTAGCCAGCTGCCTACAGTCCAGGGCTCATCCCTCATTCATGTGGGGCTGGACAGTCATGCCTACTCCAGGCCATACAATACACTCTGTACTCCCACTCCCGTGTATCAGAGGACACATTGTGCACAGTGATTTGACCCCTCAGGTGTCTGCCTCTGTGTCAGTGTGCTGTGGATTAGTCGCCAGGACTGCTGTGGAGTTTCTTGGTAGGGGCTCAGCATGCCACTGGAGATGTGACCATAGGAGACGATACTTGTGTGACACATAGGTGTCTGATCAGCTGCCCATGCAGACTGGGGCATGTAAATGTGAAGTTCAGGCAGCTGTTCCCCATGCACAGCAGAGTGTGAGGGGCTCAGGTTCAGAGGGTAGTGTCACAGGTCTCCCATATGTCCAATAGGTATGACCTGGACAGATGAGGGTTAAGAGGATGTGTTGTGGGGGGATGTACATGTGCACTTGTGCAGCTCCAGGACTTGCATTCCCCATGACCTACTATTGTGACACAGTGCAGAGTGTTGTTGATCTGGCTGCAAAGTCATACATCACTGAGACAGTGATGTATGACTTTGCAGTCATGCCTCCGCCATGGCATGTGTCTACTGATTGGTGATCCTGCAGGGGAGTGACATGTGCTACATGCACACCATAGTGGCGCTGGCTATCAGGACATGGGTGCATCATGGTGTCTGTCGCTGGTATGCATCACATGCATTTCCTATTTGACTCTGGGCATCCCTTACATCCGTAAACCTGTACTGACTCAGTGGCAAGAGCTGTGATGTGTCCACACCGTGTCCTCTGCACTGTCCAACTACTGTGTACTTGGTGCATGTGTCAACACTGGGGTGTTGCAATCCAACAGACACCAGACAGATGGGTGCAAGGCCATGTGGGATGTGAGTGCCATGCTTGGCATCAGACTGACAATTGACTTCTCCTGTTCAATTAGTGCACTTTTAGCAATGTACAACTAATGATGCCAGGGCTTGCTCTGTGATGTGCTGTGCTCACAGTGGTGTGTGCGTTATGTGCAGGTGACTGATGTCTGTCTGTTTCCCCATTGTTTGCAGATACATCCACGGCCACGGAAGGGGACAGCTCCACGGACCAGGAGGAGCCGGAGAGCCAGACTGGGTCAGCAGCCGAGGAGTGGTCGGAGGGACCCAGTGGCACGGAGGGCGAGGGGAGCCACACCGAGGAGTCCTCAGCAGCATCCACCTCAGCTGAGGACCAGAGCAACTCGGAGGATGACTCCCTTGTGGAGGCGGGTGTCAGCAGCCACCACACCCCAGCTAGTGTTGCTGTCCCCGCCACCACCAGCACCACCACCGCCCTCCCATCGGCTCCCATTCCCCAGGTCAGTGGAGGCTCCCATGTCCGGGAGCGTGTCTCCTTTGGGCCAGGCACCGCACCCCCTGCCCCTGTGTCCCCTGCTGCCCTGAGTGAGGAGTCTGTGTACCTCCTTCGCCAGCTCCATGTAGGGCAGACAGCCATGCTGAGTGTCCTCCATGCGCACACCGCGCTGTTGACTCAGCTGGTGTCGTTCATGGAGGGCATCTCATCGGGCATGTCTGACCTACAGAGGGGCAATAGGTCCATGGACTCCTCCCTGACGGCAGCAGTGTCCCTCCTCAAACGGTCCCTCACCCCTCCTGCCTCTGCTCCATCCACACTCCCCAGCACCTTACCCATCCCAGGCACACACACACTGGCACAGGCACACACCAGCACACACACATCCAGCACACTGACACACACGCCAATGACAAAACGCACACGCATGCACATTCAGGGGACTGAAGCCAGACTCACAGGGGATGGGGCCCTGGAACACACACACGCATCCACATGCACTGCGCAGTCCTCAGTTCCCTCTCCCTCCAAAGCACCCTCCCTTGCCTCACCTGCAACCCCAAAGTCACAGCAGCTCTTCCTCTGTGACCTCGGCCTCTTCCCCACCGATGAAGCTGCTCCAGCATCCCGGGGGAAGAGGAAGCCCACCCACACGGAGCAGAGTGCCCCTCGCCCCCGGACACCCTCCCCCAGGCGCAGACGGACTGAGGCCCCCACCCGCAAGTCCCCCCGGAGTGCTAAGAGCAAGACCCCGCCACCGCCCTGCAGCTCAGGCACAAGGTCTCCGTCCTCCATCCCTCAGGCCCCCACTGCACAGGTGCCCCCACCACACCCTGCCCCAGGTTCCCCCACCCACAGATATACCATCCCCAAGATGCTCCGGCCTTCTCCCCCTGCCACTTGCTCTCCCAGCACCACACCCCCGCTGCGCTTGTCTGTGCCACTGATGTGGTGAGGGTGTCCTCCCCCTCTGTCCAACCCACCTTGCCTGTTCCCCATTCTCCTCCCCTGGAGGTAGGCACTGCAGTGGAGTCCACTACCGCCCTGTCTGACTTGGGCACTGCAGTGGCGGACCTGTCCACCCCATCTGCAGGGTCCACTGCAGTTGTGCCGGCACCCACGACATCTGTGTCATGCCCCCAGTTGTGCCGGCACACACCATGTCAGACACCTCCACTGCAGTTGTCAGTGGCTCTCCAGCACCCACCACCCCTTCCCTGACTCCCCTGGTGAGCCCTGATCCTGTCCCTGCGGTGCCTGGCCTGCCCCCCGGTTGCCCCTCCTAGTGGATTGTCCCTGGTATTGTGCAGGCATGCGTAGGGTGACATCTGCCAGTGTCACCCTGTTTGAACTTTGACAATGGACTGGCCATTGGCCTTTGCTCTAATTTCTTCTGGACGTCGTTATCAAACAACACATATGCTGAATAAAGCAACTTTCTTTTCTCTAGTGCTCATGCTTCAGATGTACATGTTGTTGGTGCAGCTAACCATGCCCTTGCTGCAGTGATGGTGATATCTGGTCTCATGATTATGAAGTGTTACTGTGCAGGAACCCATGTGGTCCAGGGGAATGTGTCCTATCATGTGGTGTATCCATGTCATCAATAGCAGCATCTGAGGGTGTCATGTGTTCAGTATTTGGCAATGGGTTTCCTACTTACATTGGCAATTTCATATCTGTGGCTTCCACCCCTGCACATCTGTTGTGCCTGCCATCGTTGCATTTGTCTACTTCCCTGACCGTGTTGCCATCTCCAGTGGACATGCAGGTTTGGGCATCAATGGGGAGGGACTCATCCGTGTAGTCAGTGCAACATTGCTATACAAGTGTGTTGGATCTGTGCTGATGATTCCGTTGGCACATCCATGACCAGGCTGATGTGATGGGAGCCCTCATTTGGTGCTAATTGTTGATTGTGTGACCAAGTGCTCAGCTGACATGATGGGGCCCTACTGAGGCAACATATGGCACAGCTTTCCTCACACAGGAGTGGAGTCCCCTCATGGCAGTGTGTACACGTGTGACATTGCCTGCGCCCAAGGTGTGTGTTGTATGTGCATGTCTGTGTGTTCACTTTCATTCATCTGCGCATGCTGTGATCCCTAGTGTTGTACCTGTTTGTGATGCTTGCTGACTTGAGCTATGTTCCCCCAAAGTCTTCTCCCTGTGTTCTCTGTGATGTGGGTGCATGGCACATTACTGGTCATCAGGGTGTCACCCATAGGTGTGTTTGCTGTCAGGGCAGAGTTTGTGTGCTGACGCAGATGGGTCACAGTCAGGTTTCCCTTTGGCACTTGTTGTTTGCCCCTGTCATGTGATTTCCAGTTTGTGTTATCTTTCAGTGATTGTGACACGTTGTGTGTGTGACTGCTGGCACTCCTTAGGGTCCGGGCTGCAATGTTGGTTGTTGTCTATGTGTGTTCTTTGTGGGTGACCTTGGCTTCTTCATTGGTGTGTGACTGTGGCTGGGATCCCATTGGTCGGTGTGGTATTGCCGTCATGTCCATGTACAGCGTAGTGTGCAGTGTGTCAGACATTCAGGAGTCTTGTTGAGTGTCCATGTGTGATGTGTTTCTACACCTTGGTTCCCACCCACCACCCTGGAATAGTCATGGGTGCATGTGCAATGTCACCAGTGCATGTGTACTTCACTGCTGCACATTGTTGGAGGTCGAGGGGTGTGGTCTTGAGTGTGTGCAGATGAGAGTTGTTGCCCGGCTAGTCCCCTGCCTCCTTGTTGGCCTTGGCTTACTGGCCATGCTGATTGATTTGTGCTTGTGTAGGTGTGATGGTAGTTAGTTGCTCAGGACACCTGACTGTGGTTCACAGTGTGAACGACATTTAGCTTTGTCATCACAGTGGTATTTTTATTCAGCCCAGGGTCACCACATTGTGGGGGCCCTGGGGGTGGTGCTGTGGTGTGTCTGTGACTTGCTGTGTCAGTTGTTGTTCCTACGTGCCTGTGTGACATGTGTGTTTTGTGCTCCCTCTCACCTGTCAA